>CM076677.1:49916908-50304408 GCA_038501925.1 Xenopus petersii
CAGACAAATCTTTTACAAAGGATTCGGGGGTTCAGCCGAATCCAAAATGGTGGATTCGGTGCATCCATAATATATACTGAAATGAACTATCCTTGTTGGAGGGGAGATGAAGAGGAAGTTCAGATAAAGGAAAAGAACAACATGTGCTTGTGTTTTAATAAAAATATGGGTCTCCGTTTGGCATCTTTACATACTTATTGCATGCATATTATTTACATATGGGCCTCCATGCCCAAATACCAAGGTCTATTCTCAATATATTTTCTCTCTGTTGGTATTAGGAAAAGTGGCATAAAAGTGTAATGTTTAAAAGGGACAAGTAAGACAAAATTAGACCAAGTGATTTGAATAAACGTGTACTTTTCAAATAGAGAATGTTTCTGTAATGTTCACAAGCCACTTACCTGCGCCCATGCTCTGAGTGTTTTGCAATATTTTTTAATATTAAGGCAGCGGTTAAGCGGATGTGTTTTGTGATTGGTCCCTCTTTTTCATCCTTCACAAAAGAAATAAAATATAATGAACACAATAAGAACAGTTGCATTTTAGTAGTGCAGTCGTGAGAAGAAGAGGGCTGGTGATGTGGGAGCTTACTGTACTTACTGTAAAGTCTCTAAAGACCAAATTTCTTGATCCCCGTCTCAGTGCCATGAGGGCAGCACTGGGATGGTTTACAATGGCCTTCTGAGCTCTCGGGGTTGATGAAGCACCGGCAGAAGGTTGTCTGTGAGGAAAATTTTAGATTTTAATACTTATTTTTAAGCAAAAATTTCATATCTTTTTTAAAGGGTTGTAATAAATTATAATGAAATACTAATTTTCAGTATATATTCATTACACATTTTCAGTGGTTTAAGTAATTCGTAGATCAATATATGTATATGTGTAACAGTCTGTGCCCTGATATTCTCTGCAGCAGTAATACTTTACTAACAAGAAAACGTAGTAAAAGCTACTGTACATTGAAGAAGCTGGAAGAAAAAGACTTCGCTAGAGAAGAGATGCATTCTGCAACATTGTTACAGTGAGGGTTTTTTGGAATATAAGCAGAAACAGTCATGGAAAAAGCAAAAGAATCATGTTATGCCCAGTGACTGGTGATTAGGTGGCAGTGTATTGGGAGGGAGGCAAGTATTGCTTTAGCGCGGAGTGACTGCTTTGAATTTAACGAGTCTGCATTGAATAAAGAGATCATTTTGTGCATGGCTCTTACTGGTTGTAGCCCATATGGTGAGCTTTTAAATCAAATATACTGTTGGGGAGTAAAGACTGA
Source organism: Xenopus petersii (assembly GCA_038501925.1). Lineage (NCBI taxonomy): Eukaryota > Metazoa > Chordata > Amphibia > Anura > Pipidae > Xenopus > Xenopus petersii. Next base: position 49,918,182 of record CM076677.1, read on the forward strand.
GTAATTTGGGAACAATTTCATGGCTAAGTCTCTGTGTTGAACAACAAAGGATTTGAAGTATCGCAGTCGCAACATATACAAAGAGCATGGAAAGAGTAGTTGTTAAACTGTAATTAGGGACGTAGTAAAGGGGACCGGTCACCCTAAGAAATAATTCCAAATTCTTTACTATTATGTTAGTTGAGCAAAATAAACTTAACACTATTGGAAAAATGTAATAAAAATCGCTAACAGAAAAACTATTCGCAATGCGAAAAGTTATGCCTTTGCGCGAACAAATTTTGCTTTGTGCGAATTTAATATAGCTTTTGCGAGCCCGGAAACTGTTTAGCGACCACTTCCGACAGTGAAAGACCGTTTGCGAATCTTATAGTTTGCGCCAATGCGCAGTCAATGTAATAAAACTTCTTACTGAAAAAGTCGTTATGTTTGCTCCAAAAGATTACGACACCTTCAAGCACTTGTTATGAGTGCGCAATTAAAATTCGCAATGCAAGAACAGTTTACGGAACAATATTACATTGCGAGATGTGGATTTTTAGTCTTATTGGTGCGAAATGTTTTGCTCTTTGCGACTTTTATTACATTCCCCTGCAAATTTCTTATTTAAATCTTGTTTCCTTCAGCTTTGGAAGTATACAATCACAACAAGCAGGCAGCAGCCATTTTGTGGACACTGTTATTAAGGCAAATTGTGTATCACCTCAAAATCTTGCGTATGCACCAAAATGAGGGAACCAATACCCATGCACTGTGCCCTACACAATTATAGAGCCTGAGTAGAGAAGGGGAAAAGTGAGGGGTGCAGTGAATTGTTGAATGGAAAGTGAAAGTAATTTACTGCCCGCCTCTATGCCTCAGGCATAGAGGCAGGGCAGACAATATTTGATTGACAGCTCAGCTATTTAAACACCGTTATAACAGGTATGGATGTTTTAATGGAAAAAATTATTTGTGTTCCATATTTAATTTGCAACGGTCTTTCATTATGCAGCTTTTTATGTGTAGGTGACAGGTCCACTTTAAGAAATCAGTTGGTGCAGAGAAATTAAATTAGCCTATGTATTTGAGACCAATATGGAACACCCTTTTTATTGGTGCAATGAAATAGCAATATCAATGTACAAATCAGTTTCTAATATGGGTAATGAATTAATGGTATTAATGAATTGGTGAATTGATGAAATTGTGAAATAAAATGTATTTTGTTATTTGAGCTGGGTGTGGACAGCAGGTGATTTGCCTAGATGACAATTAATATTAATTGAGGGTACAAAATCAGGTTGCTAGCTAAGAGACACTTTTGAGACAACTGTCTATACTAGAGCTGTCCAACTGGAGGCCCACAGCAAATCCCCCCCCCCCCCCCCGTATGGCACCACATGACAGTCTGTCTGCTGTGATTCCTTACATTGTGCAAGGTTTAAAAGGTATCAGTACGGAGATAAACTGGGCCCTGCATTGTATACACCTCAAATTCAGACTGTAAACTCCTGCATTGTTCACACTTGTAATACCTCTATTGTTCACAACCCTCAAGCCCTGTATTGTCTCACCTCAGACCCAGACTGAAACTGCCCACATTGTTCACCTGTTCACAGCTCAGACAAACACTGTGTCCCTGTATGTAGCAAAGTATGAACTGTCCATCTTAAGAGTCCGGACAGGTTTCCCTGTCTCCTGCTCTATTCTGCCTGCCCCATGCTCCCTGTGTGTGTCATACTCTGCCTGCCCTACGCTTTACCCTGTAAAATGTGACATTGGTAGTGGTTATTCTGTGGTTTGTTAGCATTTGGAAATTGCTGTAGGGGCCCCTAAGGTGTGTAATCATGTGCTGGGAGGGGTGCAGTGTTATCCACAGGGGAAGAGGTGGTACATGGATTTCAGGGTTTGTTTATGGTTTATTTAAGGGTATGACTTACATTTCTTACATATGAGTGATATCCCTGTCTTAAAAGTTCTTGAGATAACATGGGTGTAGTTTAAATGGGTGTGGTAAACACTGGATTCCATTATCGGCCAGCCACCAAATAGGCTAAAGAAATGTTGTCCCTCAGTACTACAGTAGTTGGACAGCACTGTTCTACACTATATGAAAAGCCTCAGCACCCCTCTAATATAAGGTTGAAGGTTACCCAAGTTAAAATGTAGAACTGCTGCAGTCTCAAACAATTTGTATTAGTAATGTGGTTGTGCCTTACTTATTGGAAGGTTTTTGTTGTCCTTGCTCCTCTTGTTTTAGTCCGGCTAGCAGAGCTTCTCTTGAGCAGTGCTTGTCCTGTAGACACATTTCAATTACAACATAAACCAACAGGTCACCAAATATAACCAAACTAAGATGATAGAAAGTAATAATAAGAATAATAAGAATACGAATAAAAAACACATGCATAAAAGGTATATTAAGTTGTTTTCCTATTACACACCCTTAATGTTTGTATGATCCCTAAAAGTTTTTTGGTCATTACATAAACTGTAGTATAATTTCAATCACTCGAATTGAATTTAGTTAGATCAAGATTTGCACATTTCAACTAGAGGAACAGAATGGGTTTACCTGTAAGTGGGTGATGAATGAAAACCTCTGTCGCTGAAAAGGTTCACAGCCATCCCACATACACTGCCCAGGATATACATCTTTACCTCCATGTTCTGTTGCAGCATGGTAGAAAACCTGGGACGGCGTTTCAAACCATCTTTTAGAAGAGAGGAAAAACGGATTTATATTGTGAGACAAACATGTGGCTGGTCATGGTAAATATGAGCCATATCATTAGCAGAAATAATCCACTAAATTTACTACAAATGCTCAAAGAAATACCCACAAATCAAAATTATTTTGTTGCTATGTTAGTTAAGAATACCTCTGTACTAGGCCCAATTCAAGGAAAAATACTGGCCCAATTTTTAAGGATGGACCCAAATTAAAATAAAGTGTATAACAAAATCCAAAAAGCACCTACTTTTTGCATGATTGCCACAAGCACATGAAATTCTGTCCTGGTTTCTTTACTTGCTCCACATGGTGAATGGATGTGGTTACCGGAAATGGAGACAGTGGAGAAGTGACGAGGTGGCGTTGCACTTGCAATGCTGGCAGAGTTGTTACAGGAGTGCTCTAAAGGGGAGAAAAATACTCAATGGGATGTCACTCGAACAAAAACAAACACATCATAGCATGATATTTGCAACAGCTACATTTTAAAGCTAAATAAAAACCAAATAACAAAAAGCTCAGGTATAAAAGTCATATTGTGAATTATGTTGTATAATGTAAATACAGATTTGTTAAGACAATGATCTTTAAGTTGATTCATATAGGAGACCGACTTTAAAAGGAATCTAAAAAAATGTGAATGCTTCTCTGAGCACTTTTGCTCTATTTTTTAATAATTCAATTGGAATGAGCAGCTCTCAGTGTTAGTGACTATTGCCAACATGCAGGGTGACTGACAGAAAAAAAACTGGTGAGCTTGAAGCCTGGTTTTGGCAATGTATTGAAAATAGGGATGCACCAAATCCAATATTTTGGATTCAACTGAATCCTTCGTGAAATTAGGCCGAATAACGAAGCAAATCCTAATTTGCATATGCAAATTAGGGGTGGGAAGAGGAAACCATTTTTAACTTCCTTTTTTGTGATGTCCCTCCCCGCCCCTAATTTGCAAATTAGGATCCGGGTTTGGTTTGGCCGGGCTAAAGGATTCAGCCGAATCTTGCTGCCAAAAGGCCGAATCCCGAACCGAATCTTGGATCGGTGCATCCCCAATGAAAAAACTCTTTTCCCAAGGAATGCACTCTGGAATGATTTACTGGTATATAGGCATCCGCAAGGAAAAATATTTATACATGCACTATATATATATATATATATCTTCCAAAAAAATCCAATTAGTGTTTTCACCTCTGACCGCTGAATGCAGTAAACAGTTTCAGACAGAGCAACTACAAAAGGTATATTCTTATTCACCTCAATAAACTGGCATGATAATCTGCAAGTGACTGGTTGGTGGGTGTATCTGCAGCAGCCACATGGCAGATCATGCTTTTGTGTAGATAAGTGGTAAAATTGCTGACAATGTAGCATAAAGTAGCAGTAAAGTAAAGTAGCATTTCGCACGGAGCTCTGCTGGAAGAATTTGTGTATAGCAAAAACGATAAAGGAATGAAAAGAGATTATAACAATGAAGAGTTGATGGATCAATTACAGGGGCCAAGAAATTGCAGAGTGAGAAAGAAGACTAGAAAGTAAAGCATTGGATACAGGGGCCCGTGCAATCAATGATACTTGCATACATTATAACATACATTTACATTACCGTATATACTCTAGTATAAGCCGACCCGAGTATAAGCCGAGGTACCTAATTTTACCTACGAAAACTGGGAAAACTTATTGACTCTAGTATAAGCCTAGACACAACTACAGCCCTGTCTCCCAGCAGCGCACATTCTGCCAAAGCGACCCCCCCCAGTGATCAACCGGACTTCTTTGCAAAGTTGATGGTGACAGAGAACGGATTACTGTGTGCATTGTCCCACTACCAGGTAGCTGAGATTGCAGTCACTTTTAATCATTCCTATACCAACAGTACACTTGGGGAGAGACTGCAATATCCCACAATGCCCTCTGTTGGTTATATGAAAGAATAACAGTGCGCCCTCTGTTGGTTATATGAAAGAATAACAGTGACTGCAATATCACACAGCGCCATCTGTTGGTTATATGAAAGAATAACAGTGACTGCAATATCACACAGCACCATCTGTTGGTTATATGAAAGAATAACAGTGACTGCAATATCACACCGCGCCCTCTGTTGGTTATACGAAAGATTAACAGTGATGGCAATATCAAACAGCACCCTCTGCACATGGTAGTGGGACATTGGGACAATGCACACAGTAATCTGTTTGGCAATTCTCTGTCACCATCAACTTTGCAAATATGTCCGGTTGATCACTACGGGGGTCGCTTTGGCAGAATGTGCGCTGCTGGGAGACAGGGCTGTAGTTGTGTCTAGGCTTATACTAGAGTCAATAAGTTTTCCCAGTTTTCGTAGGTAAAATTAGGTACCTCGGCTTATACTCGGGTCGGCTTATACTCGAGTATATACGGTACCTTCCCATTGTTCTTTTGTTTGGCTGCTGGGGGGGAAAAGGGAGGGGGTGATATCACTCCAACTTGCAGTACAGCAGTAAAGAGTGACTAAAGTTTATCAAAGCACAAGTCACATGACTTGGGGCAGCTGGGAAATTGACAATATGTCTAGCCCCATGTCAGATTTCAAAATTGAATATAAAAAGTTCTGTTCTCTTCTCTTTTGTGCTCTTTTGAGAAATGGATTTCAGTGCGGAATTCTACTGGAGCAGCACTATTAACCGATTCATTTTGAATGATTCATTTTGTCCCATGACACATCCATAAGAACATTATTCTCTAATCAAATCAACAGACCACATTTCTGAAAGCACCAATGGCTGTTTACAGTTATCTATACAATAGCTTCAGCAACTGTAACCAGGCAGTCTATAACCTGAACTAAATCTACATGGTACGGACTACATTATAGATACTGTATATGCAGAGATCCAAACTGTCGTTGCTGCTGAACAACCTTCTGTGACAAGTTACTCAATCATTAGGTTATGAATTTTCAGACGCATGATTCAGAAAAGCTTAAAAAAAAAAAAATAAAAGCTCATGAAATGCTTATAAACAGCATGTGCTCATGGATAAAATCTCTTCAATAAGCCACACCTAAACACTCTTATCAGGCACGGAGATTTCTTAAAGGACATGTCAAGCCAAAAAATTATTTTTGCCTAATAAAAGAAAACCCTACCGTAAGCAACTTTCCAATATGAATTTATTAAACATTGTTACCGTATATACTCGAGTATAAGCCGAGTTTTTCAGCACCCAAAATGTTCTGAAAAAGTCTACCTTGGCTTATACTCAAGTCATATCTGCAAAAAGAAAAAATGTGCTATCATCTAATACCGTTGGTATTAGTTGGATGGTTGATACAATTGGATCAACTCACATTCAATTAGAAAGGTATCGTTCGTATATGTATGTATACTGGGGACCTCCTCCGTAGTTGTGCAGAGTATGCAGCTGTATGATCGCTCTGTGCACCTATCGGGTCCTGAAGTTTCTGTGCATTTAGCGTGTGGAGGCTACTGGAGATCTCCTCAGTGGTTGTTCCTAATCGCTTTCTACAAAAATGCTCTCATGGAACCAATTACAACAAGGTTCCGCAAAGTTCAAACTGCAGCGTATGGAATTGAAGTAATCAGAGACTGAAAGTGCGGGGAAATAAAAACTCCACAAGGCAGACAACCCCCTCCCTGTTAAAAAGGAGCAGCAGCCTTCACACACTGAACATACTGAGCCACAGAAACTGCAGGACCCAGGATTCAGCTGTACAAAGCGATCATAAATCTGCACACCTGAGATTTATCTGTATGGAGCGATGGTAAAGCTGCATATCCTGTAAGTACAAGACCAGTGTGGGCCAGCTGATGGCCTTGTCTGTACTTCACTATGCACAGTTTTTTCACAGATCTACAGAGGAGATCTCCAGTAGCCTCCACATGCTAAATGCACAGAAACTTCAGGACCTGATAGTTGCACAGAGTGATCGTACAGCTGCATACTCTGCACAACTACGGAGGAGATCCCCAGTATACATACATATACGAACACTACCTTTCTAATTGAATGTGTGTAGATCCAATTGTATCAACCATCTGACTGATATCAACGGTATTACATAATAGCACATTTTTTCTTTTTGCAGATATAAAGAAGCGCAAGAGCGCACCGCCACTCTATACCCTATATTTATCCCTAGGGATTAGTGGGTCCCACGATTTAAGTGGGTGCTGCCTTACCGATTCCAACAACACAAAGTGCGGAGTCTATCTATACACCTTATACTTGAAGAAAGCATTTTAGGTCTTCAGCAGAACACACGCTCCTGCATAAAGATGAACCATCCCTGTGTGTGCGGAGTGAACTTGCTGTAACTTTCCTGTCACGTCTGGTCTGGCCTGGCCACACAACTATATTCAACCTCAGTCTCTCAAGCCCTCCTTCAGCTTCAGCCCCCACTGTGCTCAGCTCAGTACACACAGTCTGGGCCTGGATCAAAATGAGCTCCAAAGTTGCCTGGGTTGGCAAGACCACAGATGCTGCAGCAGCTCATTGCAAGCAGAACACACACTCCTGCGTGAGTGAGAAGTGAGGGCTAAAGAGGGAGGACGAAGTCATGAGGGAGGAGATTACAATAAGTGTGGGCAGCATGGAGGTGTGACTGCAGCCTCTTCGTATCAGTTAGTAAGAGGCCATTTCTTCCCTAGCAGAGCGCACGCAGGAGTGCGTGTTCTGCTGAAGATGTCCTAAAATGCATTTCTCACCCTAGGCTTATACTCGAGTCAATAAGTTTTCCCAGTTTTTGTAGGTAAAATTAGGTACCTTGGCTTATACTCTGGATGGCTTATACTCTAGTATATACGGGTAGTTCTTTAAAAGTTATTTGTAAACGTAATTACTATTGAAAGCAGCATTTGCTTAAAGGGATACTGTCATGGGAAAAAAAATAATTTCAAAATGAATCAGTTAATATTGCTGCTCCAGCAGAATTATGCACTGAAATCCATTTCTCAAAAAAGCAAACTGATTTTTTTATATTCAATTTTGAAATCTGACATGGGGCTAGACATATTGTCAATCTCCCAGCTGCCCCAAGTCATGTGACTTGTGCTCTGATAAACTTCAATCATGCTTTACTGCTGTACTGCAAGTTGGAGTGATATCACCCCCCCCCCCAAAGCAGCCAAACAAAAGAACAATGGGAAGGTAACCAGATAACATCTCCCTAACACAAGATAACAGCTGCCTGGTAGATCTAAGAACAGCACTAAATAGTAATAACCCATGTACCACTGAGACACATTCAGTTACATTGAGAAGGAAACACAGCAGCCTGCCAGAAAGCATTTTTCTCCTAAAGTGCCGGCACAAGTCACATGACCAGGGGCAGCTGTCTAGCCCCATGTCAGATTTCAAAATTGAATATAAAAAAATCTGTTTGTTCTTTTGAGAAATGGATCTCATTGCAGAATTCTGCTGGAGCAGCACTATTAACGGATTCATTTTGAAAAATTTTTTCCCCATGACAGTATCCCAACTCCTGGTTGTTACTTTTTAAATAATGTTGCAAATGTCAGTCTCCTCCAGCAAGACAGGTCTGTTAATCTATTGCTTCATGTTACATTGATTCACCAGGTTAGAGAATAGAAAGGGACAAACACTGCTTTCAGTAGCAATACATACACAAATAATCATAAAAAATGTTTAATGAATGTATATTGCAAAGTTGTTTAGAATTATGTTTTCTTTTATTAGAACATTTTTGGGGGGTTGACATCCTTTAAAACATTCTTGTTTGAATATAATATAGGGATGCACCGAATCCAGGATTTGGTTCGGGATTCTGCCTTTTTCAGCAGGATTCGGCTGAATCCAATCCTAATTTACATATGCAAATTAGGGTCAGGGAGGGAAATCGCATGGCTTTTAGTCACAAAACAAGGAAGTAAAAAATGTTTTCCCCTTCCCAACACTAATTGCATATGCAAATTAGGATTCGGATTGGTATTTGTCCGAATCTTACGTGAAGGATTCAGGGGTTCAGATGAATCCAAAATAGTGGATTCAGTGCATCCCTAATATCATACACAAAACCATTCACCATTCTGTGAATTAAAGGGCAACTATCATGAAATTAAAACGCAATTTATGTGATTTTTTTATTTTGTAGCTTAATGAAGATAATGAATTTGCTTTAGTGCATCCACAGCTAGTTACAACTTCTTACTACTGGAAGGCTGCCAAAATCACTGTTATCGACTTGATTATTTGATAGACAAGTTACTCAACCAATATTTACAGCACTTCTGACAAATCCGCTCTCTTGTTTAATCCATTGCCTGTGGAGTTTCCTTGTGACATCATCAGTAAGCACTTGTATGTGTTATGAACATCACGCAGGGTACTGAGTTTCCTCAAACAGGATCCTGTATGGTAGTTATGCTGCATGTAAAAGGAGAAAAACACACAGATGCTGTTTCACTAAAGATGCACAATCATGTTCCGGTGTGATTATTTCTTCACTGTGCGATGTTCAGAACACATACAACCGCTTACTGATGACGTCACAAGGAAACTCAAAAGTCAATGGATAAAACAAGAGAGAGGGTTTGTCCGTACAAGTGCTGTAACAATTTGGTTGATCAACTTGTCTATCAAATTATCAGGTCAGCAACAATGAATTTGCAGGTAGTAAGAACAGAAAGTTGGAGCTAGCTATGGATGCAGTGGCACTAAAATTATTTCCAAAAAGGTACAAAATAAAAACAACATATTTAAGAAAATATTTCATTTCACATAAACTATGTATATATTGCATTTTTAATTTCATGATAGTTCCCCTTCAAAAGTGCATGTGTAACATGAAAAACAACAGTTAAATATGCAAATAATCCCCTTACAACTTTGAAAGGCTTATACGGCATGTGCAGGGAATGCCAGTGGTCATAAAGGAGATTAAGGCCTATGTTCAACTGACAGGGTTCAAGTGATCCTCTCTAAATTTCAAGCTGCTCTTATGTTCTCACTATTCCAGAAATATTTCAAATATCTTCAATGGTATGTGTGTTCCAAAAAAATTTAGTCTTTAAAAATGTTTTAACAGTAATAACATTATATTGCTAATATCTGACTGTTGGCAAAATAGTGTAGTTAATTAAATATGTAGCATGAAATAAAATCACAGGCAGCCAAATCTGTGATACTGTCATTTCAAGTGACCTGTGTGATATTTGCCAGAGTACTGGGCATAGTTTGTTACCTAAGCAAGCCTATAATTCATCAAGAAAGAAAAAAGTTTTTCAGAATAGGTAGGTTTTATAAATAAATTCTCAGTTGGATAGCACTTCCGGCTTTCACTAGGCTATTACACTTGCCTATTGACTTGCCTGCGTTTTTTTTTTTTTTTTTTTACAAAAATCAATCTCAAAGACCAACATTTCAGAGAACAATATGTTATACGTATATAATTAGTCAAGGATCTGACGTTCCTAATTATATGCATACAAACTTTATAGACATCTAAGCCCTGTGCTTCAATTCATTTGCTCATTCCATTGCACCACATTTTGTACATACTATACACATAAAACTAAATGTACAAATAACTAACATTTCTTGAGTTCTATACATAAACACTATACCATAACACTATTTCATAAAAGGCAAAGCAAATACAAACAATAAATACTAGACTTACCTGTGCAACCATAGTCTGTACAAAAGTATGTGGATGCTGCTGTTTTTGGTGAACAGCACTTTCTATTGCTACTTTAGCCACAGTGCTCGGATCAACCCCGGCAGGCACAGCGACCATTGTTGCGCTGCAGCCAGCATTGTTGGGATCACTGATTGTAACAATCCTCACTCCCACTTTATTTGGAATAACTGGGACAGCCTCATTATCCTCTGCAGGCCTTTTAACAGTCTTGCAATCTGTTGTGCCATTTGTAGACCGGGTGTCGGCAGAAAGAACAGACTGAGAAACTCTGTGCCCTGTGTGGGGAAATGCAATAACTTGATGACCTGGTAGAACAGAAGCTGTGGATTGAGTTGAAACAACTACAGATGGACGTTGCTGAGGCACATCTAAATTCAGACTTGAAACTATAGGTCCATTGGGTAAATCTGTTGAATTACAGCGTATCTGGATTGCTAAATTTGAAGCATCCTGGGCTCTATTGGTTACTACAGGTCCATTCGAAAGTCTTTCTACTTGTTCACCTTTGGCAGTTACTAGTTGAGAAGAATCCAAAAGTTCCTGTTGCTCCACTGGTGATATGTCACCATTTCCTACGTGATTGGAAGCTTTGTGATTTGGAATGTTTTTGCTCAATTGAGAACCGTCTGCCTTATCAAAATCACAAATCCCATTGACCTGTGGTTTTTTTAAATCATTTTTTGTCTCCTGTGTATTGGTCAGCTCAGAGTTCTGCTTTCCAGAAATGCCATTTTCCCCCAATTCCATAGATGACCCATTTGTGACCAGTGAATTTGAACTGGCCTCCTTTTGAATTTTCCCTGAGTTTGAAGGAGGTAGACTTGAGTCATACTTTTTTCCATTCATAATATTTCCTATTTGCACTTCATTTTCATTAGTTTCCCCATTGCTGGTGTTTGCAGAAGCTTTTGGACAAGAAGGATTTTCCATAACTTCAATTTTACGTTCATGGACATGTAGTCCTGTTGCTTCCTTTGCTTCCTCCTCCTTTTGGCAAATTATCTTGTCACCTTTAAATGGTGGAGAAGCAGCAGACCCTGGTAAATGGCCTGCTGGTTGTGTGAGGGTAGCAGGAAATGTTTGTACCTGAAGCCCAACTTCAGTTTGTGTCCCACTCATTGGTGCAATAATCTGAGGTGTAGTTGCCTGGCTTACCGTTGCTGTAGCAAAACTAGTATTTGGCACAACAGTTATAGTAACTTGATTGCCAGTAGTTCCTTGGAAAATTGTTGCTGGGGAATTTGAAATCAACTGTCCTGGCAAGATCTGCAAATTGGAGATCGGAACAGTTTGTACCGCAGACTGATTCGGCATTGCACTTTGGACCAATTGCACATTTTGTTGGCCAACCAGTATTTGCTGAGGTGTTGGCTGCCCTTGCACTCCAAAGGAAGGTGCTTGATTATTGGCTACTTGATATACTAACTGTGGACTGGGTGCTCTTGCATTATTTGGGGGTGGTATCTGAGGTGCAGGAAGTATGAGCTTTCCACCAGGTGTTGAAGGTCCCCTTTTTGGAAGCAACAATTGTTTTATGAGGCTCGATTCGCCTGGTGAGGGGTGTCCAACCCCAGAGGTTGTTTGCTGTTGTTGTTGAATCTGTACTTGTACCTGCTGAGGGAGTTGTTGTTGGGTCTGTGTTTGTGCCTGCTGCTGACTTTGTGCCTGCTGCTGTGGAGTGGTGATGGGAGGTGCTGGTGACAACTGCTGTCGTTTAACAGAAAGCATCTGGCTTACAGTAGGCGGAGGTCCTTGTGACACTGGCGTGGTTGGAGGAGAGGTCACTACAGGTGGGAGCTGGTTATTGGTAGTTGGCATGGGTGAAGATGAGGATGGGGATATACTAGGCTGCACAGGCAGCTGTACAGTTTGTCCAGTCTGAATTGCAGCTGGATTAGCAAGAACAATTTGGTGAATAGCTGGTGCATAAGCCTGACCGTGTTGAGCTGGTTGACTTACAATCACTACACTCTGCTGCTGTTGTTGCTGCTGTTGGAGAGTTTGCGGTACTACTGTTGATGAAACTTGTTGGGAACAGAGAGGTTTTGGAGCTATGTTCTGGAAGCCAATCCTAGAAGCTTGTGGATTTTGGACACCAGCTATAGTAAAAATCTGCCCAGGTGCAACCTGGAAATTCTGCACTGAAGTTGTTGTTACATATTGCTGGGGTGTAATAATGACAGTATCTTTTTGCTGGTTGGAAGCTGGACTTTGCTGAGATGTGACCTGTACAGGTTGGGGTGATGTTGGAACTAATTGCTGACCTTGAGAAAGAGCTGATGAAACTTGTGGAATATTCTGCACTCTCCCAAATATGTGACCTTGTGGAACAGTTTGCTGAATAACTGCAACAGGCGTTCCTGATGTAATCTGACCAGGTACTACAGTATGCAATGCAGATTGTGGCTGAAGAATAGATGGATGGTGAAACAATGCCTGCGATCCTACTACAGTAACAGAGGATTGCTGTCCTACGCCACTGTGATTCTGAACAAGAGAAGCTTGTGTACAACCTCCCAAAGCAATGCTAACAGGGACTGATGTATGTGGGACAGACCCTTGTATTACAGTAGCCTTAACTTCACAAGAAATTGGAGTTTTATTATGTATTACAGTCACGGTTGTATTCTGTTGATGCTGGCCTTGACTTAAAGGATTCTGTGTCACAGTATGGACACCTTGTATAGGAAGAGACATCTGTGTTGCAGTTATAGTGGGAGCTAGATTGGTTGCTTGTCCTCTCTGAAAATGGTTTGCTACTCCCTGTTGCACTCCTGTAAATATACAGAATTATTTATTAAATTTATTGAACCCTTCTAAAACAATATATATATATATATATATATATATATATATATATATATATATATATATATATATATATATATATATATATATATATATATATATATATATATATATATATATATATATGTAATTTAGGAAAAAATGTCAGGTCAAATCACTAACTTTAGATCGCTTCTGAAGAAAAATTAAGAAAATAATGTGTATGGGTTTGAGCTAACTGGTATGTCAATTCAATATTTTTCTTTGGTTGGAGCCTGTTTTATTGTTTCCATTATAAGGAACCATGAGCTGCTCTTTTTTAATTGCATTTAAAATAAACAAAATTAACCTGATAAGTTTGTTCCAGTGACATCCGAAACCACGTCAACCCGGACAACAGATGCTGGCTGGTGCTGTTGATAAAACATTTGAACAGGAAGTGGTATGGCCCTTTTTCTTACTCCAGCAACATGAATGTGGGCTTGCCCATTATTGTTTGGGTCTTCCACTCTTTTAATGTTATGGTTTGTAAATACAGACCTTAAAAAAAATGAGAAAAAATGTGCAAATAAGATTTTTTAAAAAAAAAAATACATTTTTTTGCATTATTAGCAGATAATTTTCTCCTTTGAAATGCGTGTATATAGTGATTTACTAATTATTCACTGTCCCTGTTTCCCAACATATCAAGTATTTTCATACAAGGCAGCAGTTGGCTGAGTGCAAGAGAAGCAGAACGTTTGTCCTACTCTTGGCAATGAACAGAAACCTAGGGCAAGTACTTTAAAGAATACAGAAATACAAATATTATTCTGAAATAGTTTATACATATTACATATTAAAATGTGGAAAACACCATACCTAAGACATTTGTAAAAACCAGATGATGTTAATATACCACCACGAGCTAATTTGCTGCAGGTTGAGAGGTATTCAGAGTACATCTCCGATCGTGATAGTGAGCTGTCAGCGCAAACTTCAAAATGTGCATTTAACCTATAAAAGTTAGAAAGAAAGCTTTAAGAGAGGTTCAAGACACAACATAGTTCACTTAAAGATAATCATAGAGAGACTTTTTTAATAAAATCATAGACTTTATATGGCAACTGTTCTGAGTAAAATTATGTTACAGGTGTAGGATCCCTTATCCAGAAAGCTCTGAATTATAGCATAGAGTACATTTCAAAGGGATTCTGCATTGTGGAACTGCTTTCAGGCAGGCTATTGTTTCTCCTACTCTATGTAATTGGAGGAGTCGCAGTGCGACGTGGATTTTTACTATTGAGTGCTGTTCTTATATCCACCAGGGACATAACCTAGTGTTGCAAAGTCTGTTTTCCACAACACTCCCCAAATGCTTTTAGGCGAGGCCAATAAAACAAGTGTATTAATTTACATTTAGCAACCTTGAAGCTGCCTAGTTTTTCAATGTATTCAAATCTCTCTCTCTGCAAAGTGGAAATCCTGCATGGAACCTTTAGTTTTACATGATTTAGTATCAACAAAAATAGACAGTACTATGTTAACCTTAAGGTATAAACAAATTGAAAATTCAGGGACAGACCCCTGCAATACTCTGCCAACAAAACTTGAATTAGAATTCTCGAAGTGCAAACAGCATGTTTTATGAAGACCAATATTTCTTAATTTACTAGCAAGTGTTTTAGCAAAATCTAGAAGATCAAACACACTGCCACCAAAATGTCTATACAATTTTCTACTACTACTATCGGGCATACAATACTGTTGCTAGTATGAACTTATAACACTGTGATTTGAAATGTATTCCATGTGAATCTTACATCAACAATTATCAGGCTAAGAATGGGATCCCTTTCTGAATAATTATGCCAAATGTAGAATTTGCTAATCTCCCAGAACAATCCAGGAATCAAACATTAAACACACTGGTTTGACAACAGAGCTATGCTCCTTTAATACCTTGTGACTTTTACAAGAAGTGGCTTAAAACCTCTGATTTCAACAACAACTCTGCGATACTCCATCTTGCTTCATTTATAATATGAAGTATGTTTTACTTGTTACAGAAATGCGATTTTAATTTACTATTTCTGTTTGGCAATTATTTTGCATATAGTGCATGTAAGTGCTTTCTTTGTTCTATACTCACCATTGACAACCAAATTTTTCACTGTCTATTTCTACAATTCCAGGAGGGGGTGCTGCATGCGCTGGAACGGGACGTGTAGCTATGGAGAAGCATTTCAAAATGTACTCATGGTAATCAAAATTTATAAAACAGTCAATATATATTTATGTTAAAGTAAACACACCTTGACTATGCGACTGCAAATTTGCATATTTAAAAAATGCATAATAAAACATATGCTCCTCATTTTGATGAATTATTTAATGCCTAACACAAACAAACATATAAAAGGAAAAAAAGTAATTATATCATTTTAATCTGTCACAATGATTCAACATTATAATTTACGTGGCAATTCAATGATGAAAATTATATTGCACGTTTCAACCTTAAATTTAGTAGTAACCAACCAACCTGGAACAGAGCCAGCATTAACTGGAGAAGGAACATGCTCAACTGTTTGAGGGCGAATTTCAGAAACAACTTGGTTGTTGGAACTCTGATGTTCAATAAGCTTAACTGCTGTAAGTGCATCGGGCCCAAACATCTGTATGTCCATAGAAATCAGACACACCAAAGTATCTAAAAATGTTCAATGAAAACAAATGACATTTGAATTAGAACAAGCTGAATAACACATTTCAGTTTTATTACTGTTAAACATAAAGTGGCTTGAGGTTTGCTTATACTTTTTAAAGGAGAAGCAAAGGCCTATTTAATTGGAGATGCCAAAAGCTAGGCATCCCCAAGTGATCATATATACTTAACTTACACCCTGGGCTGGTGCTCCTATCAGCAAAAAGCTGCACCAGTCTGGGGTTCTTCCAGCGAGCACCACGGAGCGATCGGCTTCCTTCAAATTACCAGGGCAGACGCACGAGAGTAGAATGAAATAGCCAATTTTTTTTGTTAAAGTTTGTCTTTTTGCACTACTGTGCATGCTCACCCATGCGAAGGAAGAAGATGCCCGGAAGCAGATTGCTTTGTGGTACTCGATGGGCTGGTGCAGTTTTCTTCTGATAGGAGCACCAGCCCGTGGTTAGAGGCAAGTATATATAATCACTTGGGGGTACTTAACTTTTGGCACCCCCAAGTAAACAGAGACTTTGCTTCTACTTCAACATTTAAATAATGAAAAAAACGTATTTACTTTGTAAAATTGGATATATAGAAAATATTGACTTCTTGTATGCCAATTACCTGTGGCAACATATAAATGTTTTTGGATCAGCATAGAACATTTTTACCCTTTGGCATGTTGGTTGCCGCATTAAGCACCAGTAAAAAAAAAAAAAAAAAAAGTGTCCCTCAGATAAATCTTACTGTAGTTCCTGTAGTGGCCACATGATAAAGTACAGAAATGTAATGCATCTACTAGCTTGGGATTTAAGCGTCTTTAGATCAACAATTTGTACATGAGCATTTTTAAATCCTGCTAGCCAAGAATACAGCACTACACTGTAGTATGAGCTTTGCATGCTTTTACAGTTTCATACTACATTACAAATTTACTTGTTTGGTTTGAGAATCATACAGGACAGTGCTAACACTGAACCTAAAAGTTTACAGGTACCTTTGTAAAGGCTATGGATAGACTTAGTGACTTGTTTCTTTTTGAGATGTTTGTTTTTTTAACGTTTAAGCATTTTTTGCTTGCCTCATTCTTACTGACAGCAGCCCATGCACTCTTGTGAGCTAGTTATAGCACCCTGCTATCTTCTTGTAAGCTTTTGTAGAGGGAGACATGGCACTTAAAGTAAAATGAAAACTTAATATATGCTTCATCATACTGAAATAAGAGGTTTTTGAAATATAATCAATTAAAAATTCTGTACCATTTCTGAAATAATCCAGTTCATCTTCACTGTCTCTCTCTCAGCATCTGTTTCTCTTGTTGTTATCTCCATGCAGGAGTTGGGTGTTAGATAATCATTGACAGTTAAATCCAATATATCTTATGGGGGCTAATTTTGCCTAGTAAATGTATTAGACATCATGTCAAGACATCATGTCTCTCTACATGCAGAATTTGTGCAAAAGGCAGTTATTTTGTTAGACTGGAATCAGCTATTTGAGTGAGCTCTAATTCATCTTCTAGGAAAGGAAGCCCCCCTATAAGATATTTTGTATCTGTCAATGATTACCTGACAACCAACTGCTGCATGAAGACAGAATGAAGAGAAACAGATGCTGAGAAAGGAATAGTGAAGCTAAACTTGAGTATTTCAGAAATGAAGCAGAATTTTGAATTGACTGTATTTAGAAACTTTCTTATTTCAGTATGATGAAGCTTATTTTACATTTTTATTCTCACATTAGTACCCCTTCAAAGAGATGACAGGGAATATAGTAGCCAAATAATAAAATAGCTATGACACTTTACAAAACAATGAAAATAAAAGCAAGCCACTGGTTATATAACTGCAAGTATTACAGACAATGGCAATGCATAACAATCTTTTAGTATACCTAACTGGACAGAAGGCATATACCTGGACTATAACCATAGGAAGATTTTTGTACATACAGCTAAATCCTTTTCTCTCATCCTATATTGGGGGACACAGGAACCATGGGGATGAAGTTCCTGCAGCTTGGAGAGTGTTGACTTCTCCTCCTGCTCTGGGTTTCATCCCCTGCCTCCTCCTACTGTCTCCAGTTTCTAACCGAAGAAGGAGTAAGCTAACCTAGTAACCCAAAACAGGGAGGAGTTTTAACCCACCCTTAACCTAAGTTTATAACATACCAAAGAAAACAAAACCAAGACTCCTAACATGGAGATTGTAACCAACTGTGGTTGTAACTACATAAGTTCCATGAACTTTGAAGATCTATTGGTCTGTGTTGCTTTGTCTTAGGAGTTCAATATGGCTCTGTAGAATAAGTCTTTTTGTCCTGCTGGAATCCAGTATTATCCAGAAGTCTCCCTTCTGGAATCCAGCATTATCCCTAGGTATTCCATTGTCTGTGCTGGATTTAGATTGGATTTATGGTAATTGACTAGCCACCCAATGTGAGTCAGAGTCTGTAGGACCTGGGAAGTGTGATAGTTGGCTCTCTCTAGTGAGGGAGCCTTCATCAGCAGATCGTCCAAGCATGGGATCACTCTTATGCCCTTCAGTCTGAGGTCCAATAATGCTGCCACCATTACCCTCGTGAATATGCAGGGGGCTGACGATAGACTAAACAGTAGAGCTACAAACTGCCAGTGGTTCCCAGCTACGTAGAACCTCAGGAATCTGTGGTGATTTGGGTGAATGGGTATGTGCAAATATGCATCCTTGATTTCTATCACCGTCATCATTTCATGACAAGTCTTTTTTCAGGTTTTTTAGGTCTAGCACCGGTCTGTAGGAGCTGTCTTTTTTGGGTACTATAAAAAGGTTTGAATGGTATCTTTGTCTTCTGTCTGAGTTCGGGACAGGCTGTATGACCCCTGTCTTTGCTAGGTTTTGAAGAACTCCAAGAAATGATTCCCGCTTGGAGCTCACTAGACTTCGCCACACCTCCTGAAAGGCGCCTAAGAGTAACCCACCAGGGGTGGGCACACCTTCAGGCAGAAGTGGTTTTGTCTTGGGATGGTTTGGTGGATCCTTTGGAAGTGGCCCATGTGGATCCGTGCTTAGACCTCTGCCCCTGACGGAATGGATAAACGGGGGTTTAAACTGGGGTCTCTTGGGTTTGCTTTGTGGAAGCAGAGTGCTCTTACCCCGTCGCCTGCCATATAATATTGTCCAACTATACCCCGAATAGTTGTTTTCTTAAAAAGGGTAGACTGACTAACAATCTTTTAGAAGTCAAATTAGCTGACCAGGTCTTAAGCCATAAGAATCTGTGTGCCGCTATTGATTGAGCTGATGCTCTGGCCACGAGCTTTGTTGCATCCAGTGAAGTGTCACAGATGTAGGTTGTAGCGTCCGCTATTTGAGATAGCAAGAGATCTGTCGTTGGGTCCTCAGAACCCAGTAACTGTGCCACCTGTTCCACCAAAAACTCCATTATCTCTGCTACCCAGGAGATGGCGAAGATTGGTTTAAACGCCTTTCCTGATGCGAAGAAAAATTTTTACAGAACCCCTCTAGTCTCTTATCAATAGGGTCCTTGAAAGCTGCCGTGTCTGCTACCGGGATGGTGGTAGTCTTTGATAGTCTGGATACAGGTGGATCAACTGTTGTGGGGGGGGGGGGATAACCACAGATCTATGAAATCCTGTGGAAATGGGTAAGCTTGGGAAAAACGCTTAGAAGTCTGCATCTTGTGATCAGGCGTCTTCCATTGAGACTTAATGATCTCGTCTAATTGATCATAGGCCTGAAAGACACAGGCCAACTTTTTCTGTCTCTTGAATATGTTCTTTCCAGTCTCGGTAGTTGAGACCGTCTCCTCGATATTAAGGGTTTTTAGTACTGCCTGTATGAGACCTTTCACTTGACCTTGTGTTCTGGGAATATCTGAATCCGGATCTGGGTCATGTACTGAATCATTGCCTGTCATGACTAGTCCTTCCTTGTCCGAAGAGCTGTTCAGCCCCTTCTGGGTTCAGGTGAAGAATCTGGTGGTCTGGTGGTAGATTTTGAACTGGATTAGATAGGTGGTCTAGTACCTTATCTAAGGTCTCCGGTATGCTGGCTAGCTTTTGTAAGCCAAGCAGTGACAAGGAGAGAGCATGCATCAGTTCAGAGTCCGAACCCCCTAGAGAGGTGGATGCTATGTGTGGAAGTAAGGGTTGGGTGTGGGTTGGAGGTTGAGCGGTATTGGGAGTAGGACTGGAGGCACTGATCGGCCTACATGCCGCATATAGGGCCCCGCAGAAGCAGAAGGGTATTTATCCTTACAGCTTTCACAGGCATAGTATAAAATAATAGATGCCATTTTATCTCAGACTATGGGGTTGGGCTTCCATTAGACTTTGTATGCCTTCTAGCCGTATAAGCTACTATGGAGTAATATGGAGCAGGGGATATGTGCCCAGAGCTCACACGTACATTATATTTAACCCCCCCCAAATCGAAACTTCGGTTATTAGGGAGAGTGCTGCCTGATAGTTCCTGCAGTTTAGTGCAGCAGCGCCGTCACTGCTCTTGCCAGTCTCCTCTGTTGCGCACCGAAGATGGCGGAGGGGTGTGGCCTAGCGGCGTAGGGGACAATGAACTGATGCGGCTTCTGAGGGGAGGCAGGGGAAAATACCCGCTGTTATAAGCCCAACAGTATACGCTTGCTCACGTTGTCCTGTACTGACACACAAGGGAAAACAGCAGCACGTCTTGGGGTGGGAGGTAGGGAAAAATCCTTACCGTGTCAGCCAGAGTTTATGCCCAGAAAAACTTTCCCTGTGTAGGAGTATGTCCAGGCTGGTGCAGTCCTCTGTGGAGCGGGAACCAAGCCTCAGGGATGTGGGAGCTGTGCCTGCAGCCTCCGTAGAGCGGGAAGGCAAGGGCATTTTTTCTTTTTTTTTTTACAAACTGTCTGGCTGCTGAGGATCTGGAAACCAAGTTCACTGGCCCCAAAGTGGCATGATCCCCACCAAGGGTCCGTGTGTCTCCTTCTGAGGACACTAAAGAAACTGGAGATGGTAGGAGGAGGCAGGGGATGAATCCCAGAGCAGGAGGAGGAGTCAACTTTAACATCTTGGTGTCCACTCTCCAAGCTGCAGGAACTTCATCCCCATGGTGCCTGTGTCCTCCAATTTAGGCGAGAGAAAATATATAGATAACTAGCCATCTAATTTTTAGCAGCATTACTTATCTGTAAAATGTTAAATGTAATCTGTAAAATTTTAAATGTAATGATGTCTGTTTAGAAAACAGACATGTAGACATGTTAAATGTTATAGTTACATTTTAACCAAAATATTATAGGTTATTAGGCTTGCCCAATACCTACAACTAATATTACAACATTTTTATAAATAGAAACAAAAATTACACTTGGAGCTTCACAAAATAAAATAGGTTAATAAAATAACATTCAAAGGAGTTAAACCATTCCTCACCTATACTCCTTTCAACATTTGCAATCTTCACACATGCCACTTCTCCCAGTTCTGTGAGCATATACAGTACTTCAAGGGAAGATATTACAAGTAGCACATCCGGTAAAGTAAGATGACATATTATTTCCTTGTAACTATCTTGATCCACATACTCGCAAATAAGGACTGCATTATCTTCAGCCTTACAAAGATTGCCTAAAATTTCCATTCCTGCCATTGTTAGAAGAAAAAACGAATTATTCATGTTGCAAATAAGGGGAAAAGGACACAAAATCAAGTACAGTGATGCCTTACCCCTCATTTTTAGGAACCTATCTCTTGACATCAGACACTTTGTAATAGTGTGGAACATTAGGTGAGTGGTTTTGAAGTCAACAGGGTCTAACTGAAGCTGGAATTATAAACACACAAATATTTTAATATAATATTGCATGCAAAGAACAGTTTTTAGGCAATGTAGAAAATTACGTTTTATACATGACGGAGTCAAATCTCACTGATACTGTGGACCCTAAACATGTAATATATTAAAAAATGTGGTGCAAATACATGCGAGTCCCCAGTGCCTAATGTGAGTTTTTTATTTTCTAAAATAAAACTTACAAGGGGTAATACATAATGATAAAGTTACAGCAACTGCACTTCTGACATGGATGAAGAATTGCAACTCAGCAATCTCCTGTACCCAGTCTAGTAAAACAATGCAACTAAAACTAAAATCTGGTATGAAATAATCAAGGTCCAATGGTGATAACTTTAGAGAATTTTAATAAATCTATACTGAATGGAAGTTTAAATATAATGTTTCTATGGATGTTTCAAATCTACCTTTTAACATACAATTTTACACATAACGTCAGCTTCTTACCTCTGTTGCAATATTTCCCAATGTGTCCAGCCCCAGTTGTCTTAACGAAATAAAGTGACTGTGAGCAGACAGTAACAGGAAACGCAGGCATGTACGGTTAGCTGCCAAAAGTTTAACATTACTTTCCTCAAAGGAAAGATTTCGTAAAATAACCGCGATCTGGAGAACACGCTGCCCTTCAATGTCATTAATGCCCGATTTTCTAGGAGGGTGAAATAAAGATTTCCACAAGGATTCTTGCGAGGAACCTTCTGCTGGTAAAAAAAACAAAAACAAATTTAAATTATTTGAATGCAGCCAAAACACCCAAAATTTATTAAAGACAAATCAAAATCTGTTGAAATTAAATTTCACTGGGCTGATGGCAAATAAACACAAAAGGGAAAACACCTCAGCAGTCAATTCTCTGGAAGTCAAAATGAACCAACACAAACCTATAAGCAGAAATAAAGAACCACATGGAAACTAAAGAGATATAAAATACACACTATGTTTACTATGCATGCTACACTCTACAGAAGGTTTATTGTAAACATTACTTTCGTTATTGTTCATTTTCAGGATCTCTGAGGACCCTATTAAAATTGGTGGTAGACTTGTCTTAAAGGAATTGTTCAGTATAAAAAATAAAAACTAGATAAATAGGCTGTGCAAATTTTTTTTTTCAAATATAGTTCGTTAACCAAAAATGGAATGTATAAAGGACTGCATGTCTAACAAAACACAACACACCTTCCTGCTTTTCAACTCTCTTGGTTTCCACTGGCTGGTTACCAGGCAGTAACCAATTAGTGACTTAAGGAGGAGGCCACATGGGCCATAACTATTGCTTTTGAATCTGAGCTGAATGCTGAGGATCAAATGCAAAATCACTGAACAAATATGTCCCATGTGGCCCCCCTTCAAGTTGCTGACTAACTCAGAGTTAGAAAGCTGAAAAGCAGGAAGTTGGATTCTGGCTATTCTATTATATTAGTCACTCCAGCCTTTATAGCTTACATTTTTGCCTAACTAACTATATTAGAAACATTTTTTATTCATTCCGTTTTTATTTTTACACTGAACTGTTCCTTTAAGCCAAAAGTCAATGCATCTATAATCTCTTCAAACAGGGCTTTGCTCCTCTTTCAGGGATGATTACCAGAATTAAAATTACCTTCAGTAAAGCTTCTTTTCATCCAAACAAAACTATGCCCACAATATGTATACCATTATATGGCACTACTTGAATACTACTACTGGGGTCCCAGATATCACTGTACTACAATGTAGCGTTGTTCAACATGTAATCAATGGTTAAAGAATACTGGTTGTACACTGTAGGAATTGGAGTCTTGGCTGGAGGAGATCGGACTCTTCATAAACAGGGAGAGCAATTAGGTTAATTCAGTGGGATGTGCACACTGTTTTTAATAGCAATTACATTTGAAAACTATGTTAAAACGTTTTATATTTCAAGTATTTAGCTAGAATTCTCCTTTAAGCAAATGCCATTTGGGGTTCTCCGGTATAACTTGTGACAGTGATTGATGCATGTTTTTGTGATAGATGTGATACACTGCAATCAGCATGCAAAAAAAGAAAAATTGAGGGCTTACCTTGAGTTGTACTTTTATCATATATAAGGTCACGTACTTCATTATCTTCTACAATATCCTTCCAAAACTAAAATGAAAAAACAAGCCCAATTATACGTAATTATGAATCTCCTTTACTAATTGTTTCTTTATAGCACCAATTCTCCTGTGAAATACAAATATATGCAATATGGTTAATACACCTGTTCATAGATATTTTCAGTATTATAGATATTCTGCTGCATGATGAAAGCATCAGATGCAAGACATATACAACAAGGTGGACTGTGGCAATGCCAATGAGATTATGTTTTTCTTGTGTGTGTGATACTGGCACTGGTTTTGAAATTTAAATGCATGCACGCCACTCAGTTGTAAGGTTAAAGGGCAGGACTACACAGCCGATTCCGCCGCGATCCGACGTGCTGCGCAAAATGCAATCGTCACGTCGGATGCAACGGAAAAAAGGTAAGTAATTCAATTGGCGCATCGTGTTGCTGCATTGTTGCAATGCGACACGACTGTTGGATGCAGATGCTGCGCGCTGCATCTGCATCCGACAGTCGTGTCGCATCAACAATGAGACACGATCCGATACGCCTGCAATTTTGCGCAGCGTGGCGGAATTGGCCATGTAGTCCTGCCCAAAGGGATTTAAACCCTACAGTTACATTGTCCCACAGCGCCCCCTAGTTTTTCATATAAGTTGCTAAAGAACATAATTATAGATTCAAGAAAAGTCACCAATGAGAATTCTACTGATTAAATAACCATTATAAATTCAAGACCAATGCTCATTCCCTTAGGATTCTTTCTCCTCCTGTAACCCACTCTCTCGGGAATTTGCTTTGGCTGTTGGCTTATGAGCATGCGCAGTTCTTCTCAACTCAGATTAATAAACACACCCTTCAGTCTAGCAGCCAATGAAGAGATGGCATTGCACGTTCCCATAGAAACTCTTCTCAAGCTGTCTGCTCGTATTTTTAAATCCGAACCCCTCTCCTGAGCTCAGAGTAACCATTACAGTGCTCAATCCAAGCAGGACTTGTCATCATAGAAAAGTCTGCCTGTGTTCGCCTTCATTTTTCAATTGCATGAACTTTACATCGCGCATGTGCTGTTTGCAGATATAAACGCACTGACAATATGTCTGAAGGAAAATGGCCCCCTGGTGAAAGCTGCTATTTGTTTTAGGGAAAAGTAATGATGCTGGCAAACCGAGGGGGTATAAGCAGAACAAATAATGCCATTTGGGTGGAGGAGATGTGCCCAAATTATATACGTGGTAGGAAGATGTAGGCTTTGCATGTCCTTTAAGAGGTGGACTGGAGGACTCTGGCGGACCTATGGTTTGAAAAATGTCTAAGTTCTCGTTTAAAGAGTTACAATGAAATATTACTGGTAAGGCCAATACATTTGTGTTTTCAAAAGAAGTAGCAACACATTGGTTTTGGTTTCGACAGTATATGCAGGGTAAAAATCATGACCTACCCACTTTACTGACAATATGAAAACTTACAAAAAGGTGGTTTCAAGCTATTTTCTTTTTAATATGGTCTACCCATG
This sequence comes from Xenopus petersii, assembly GCA_038501925.1. Taxonomy (NCBI): domain Eukaryota; kingdom Metazoa; phylum Chordata; class Amphibia; order Anura; family Pipidae; genus Xenopus; species Xenopus petersii. Next base: position 49,943,461 of record CM076677.1, read on the forward strand.
AAAAGGCATGCCAGCTATTTGACACAGACCATGTAAAAAAGTTTAAAACTTTTCATTCTTCTGATATCCACATTTACACATAATGGTAATAATGCATATTCTGATAAATGGAGAAAAGCATGTGACTACCTAAATTTTTATACTTGTATAAACAGCTGAAGTTTAATTAACGGACATCATATGACTATTTAATATATAAATTACCTGTACAAAATCATGACTATTTAATTTATAAATTACCTGTACAAAATCTCTGTCTGTTTTTTCCTTCCATTCATTGCCAAACACCGCTGAAAAAGATCCCAGAGCTAGAAAGTTTAAAAAAATCATCAGTTTTACAAGTGCAGGGCAACATTACATACTATTGTCATTCCTTTCAAGCATTAATATTTTGGTGTTTCTGTTTCTTTAACGGCAGCGGAATTACAATTACCACTTTTACAGTGTGCAAATCTGGTGAAAATGTTTTGTGCACTATTTTATGCCCTAACACCTAGCTACAGATAAAAATTACATTAAAAAGCAAAATTACAATGTAACATTTGTTTTATGTAAATATTTTAAGAAAAAAAAATATATACTATAAATATACGAATAGTATAAATATATAAATATTTAATCCCCTCCCTTAAATTAAATTTAAATTTATATTACCGGTCTTTTGCTCCAAATTCAACTTAAAGGAAAGGGGAAATATGATGTATAGTCACTGGGAAGAAGTAATAATAAAATAAAATCCAATCACTCATCTCTCTGTTTAGCACTGGAACCATTTTGCATTTACAAGCTAACAGAGCAGGGCAGTGCCAAGCTCATTTCTCATATTTTCCTTCTCACTCTGTCTTGCACTGGGCACATGAAATGGTGTAAGCCCTTCATCCCACAGGACTTCAATGTCACACAGGATATACTTTGGCATTATCACTGACCCTATTGAGTGTAAATGTGATAGGGACCATAGACTACTAATATACATAAAAGACAAAAGTAAATAAAATGACAGGCCCTTGCTACAACAACAGGAGCAGAAAGTTGGCTGGATATGAGGATAAAGTTTAAATCATTTTAATGCACCAGTTTATGGTTTAGGGCTTGGGGATATAAAATTGCAGTAATTAACTTAAAGGGGTGGTTCAAAAGCAACTTTTCAATTGGTTTCCTTTATTTTTTTTATACTTTTTATAATTATTTGCCTTTTTCGTCTGACGCTTTTGAAAACCAATTGTCTTCCCAGAATATCATTCTCTACATCATACTAAAAGTTATCTCAAAGGTGAAGAATCCCTTTAAAAGAGCTTAATTAAGTAGTATGTTAGAATTTGGCCCCGTCTTTCAAGCACATTGGTTTCAGGCTGTTTAGGTCAGTCAAATAACTTTGCACCAAGGTTTTGATACTGTGCCAAATATTCTTACAGTTGGATTGAGATTAGTGATGGACCATTGCAGCAAGTTCTTGTCCTTTGACCCAGGGCAACTTCTGTATTGGCTACTTTGACCTTCGACTACGACTTTGAATCAAACTAAAAATCGTTCGACTATTCGACCATTCGATAGTCGAAGTACTGTCTCTTTTAAAAAAACGTACCTACTTCGCCACCTAAAACCTACCGAGCACCAATGTAAGCATATGGGGAAGGTCCTCATAAGCGTTCTAGGCTTTTTTTGATTGAAGAAAAATCCTTCGATCTAATTGTTTGATTCAAAGGATTTAATCATTAGATCGAATGATTTTTCCTTCGATGGAACGAATTGCGGTAAATCCTTCGACTTCGAATATCGAAGTCGAAGGATTTTACTTCGATGGCCGAATATTGAGGGTTAATTAACCCTCGCTATTCAACCCTTAGTAAATGTGCCCCCAAGTGTTTAATTGTTTTAAATAAAAAACTCTTCAACACAACCTGATTCTGCAGATCTAAATTGCTGGCAGAGGAAAAATATTTAGCCGTGGAAGCATTCATCTGGTTACATAAAGATAAATAGACAGAATGTGGAAACTCAATTTTTTGAATATCACTAGTGATGAGATAAAATTTTCATCAAGTTTTGCCGCAAAAAATGATGACCATAGACTCTAATGGGTGAAAAAAAAATAGTCCCAGAATTTGCCGTGTATCAAAATAAATGTTGTCGGCCATAGACTTTGATGCATTTTCAGAGAATTTTGGCCGAACGGGGCAGATTCCCTCATAACTAAATATCACAAAAAAAGTTTGAAATTTCACTTCAAAATGGGTTAAAAATAAACCATTAAAGGGGTTGTTCACCTTTGTATTAACTTTTAGTATGATGTAGAGAGTGATATTCTAAGACAATTTGTAATTGGTTTATTATTTGCGGTTTTTCAGTTATTTAACTTTTAATTCAGCATGCCAGTTTGCAATTTTATCAGTCTGTTTGCTAGGGTCCAAGTAACCCATGCACTGATTTGAATACGAGACTGGAACATGAATAGGAGAGGGTCTGAATAGAAAGATGAGCAATAAAAAGTTAACAACAACAATACATTTGTAGCCTTACAGAGCATTTGCTTTTCAGATGGGGTCAATGACCTCCATTTAAAAGCTAGATATGGCCATTTTATAACACACTAAAAGTGAACCACCCTTTTAAACCAATTTGACTTATAATTAAAAGGAATCATTATTTTACGGTTACATTTTAATTAAAATGTAAATCCCACTTACTGTCATCAAACACACCAGCATTAGCAAGCAATAAGGTGATAATTTTAGGGTCCTTCTCGAGCTGCATTACATGCTTGCTTTCATTAGACAGAAGCGTACACACGTTGATTGCAAAATCCACTTCATTTGGAAGTCCAGACAAAAGGGAGAGCACCAATTTATTGTAATCGTTTGGAGAATTGAAGTCCATGGAAAGCCCATAACTCTGCCGTAAATAATCTAAAAAAGATGGTGTGGGACAGATGTAAAAACAAATCTGAGGTAAACCAAGGCAAGCTAATGTTTTGGCTAATATATCATATTAAAATTAAAATTCTACATGCAGATCAGAGAGTGACTTACCTGGCATAATGTGCTGCTGGTAATTATATGAACATGGTATTGCACCAATTGGGAGTTGTGGTTTTAGATTCCCAGGCTGAACTTCATCATCATCTTCTCCAAAATGATGCACCTTTTCATATTTCTCCAAATAACTAGACCAGAAAAAAAAATTCAAATACCCAATGACATACTTTATTAATAAAGGTGAATCTCACAACATTCTTAGTTTTAGCATTTGTCAGTTCAATAGTGGTTTCAAAAACCTCTAAAACCACTAACATTTGACCTTTGATAAAAAAGTCCCTTTGTAAGCAGTTCTGAGCATTGAGGCTTGGGCTGAACATACATACTTAAATAGGGTTTTGTTATCGCTTAAGCTAAACATGGCAAACAGGGAAATGAAACTAAGTCTGGTTTTTGCAAGGTAGATAATTAGAGAGAAAAATCAGAGACACTATAGCTTTATTGAGTTTTAAAAGACAGTGCATCCGAAGTACTTCACACCTATTCATAAAAGTGGCTGCATTCATTTTACATTTAACAAAAAAAAAAAAACCCCATAAAAATATAGAATGGGTGGATGCATGAATATTCCACTGAAATTAAAGCCAACGTTTTCCTACCATGTATATAGGTTGGTAAAATCTCCCCCACCCAAAAGGCATTATATGTACTGCATGTATCCTCTCCGTGTGCCAGCGTCATTACATTTCTGTAAAACTAATAGCAGTTTCACCCTGGGCCATTTTTCCTCTGACACATCATCAATGTATTTATATCTGCAAACAGCACATATGTGATGTAAAGTTCATGCAATTAAAGAGTGCAGGCTAACACAAGCAGAATTTACTATGATGACAAGTCCTGTTTGGATTGAACACTGTAATGGTTACTCTGTGCTCAGGAGAGGGGGTTAGGATTTAAAAATAGGAGCAGATGGCTAGACCAGCTAGAGAGTTCTATGGGAACCAGCAATGCCATCTCTTCACTGGCTGCTAGACTGGAGGGTGTGTTTATTAATCTGAGTTGAGAAGAACAGAGCATGCTCCTGAGCCAACAGCCAAAGGAAATTCCAGAGGGAGGGAGCAGAGTGGGTTAGAGGAGCAGAAGGAATCCTAAGTGATTAAGGGGATGCTGATTAACCTTTGAACAGGTGGCAGGTGTTTTAAAGATTTCAAAGAGGCTCTTCAGTGATTACATTTTTCTGTGGGGGGTTTACATGTCCTTTAAAGGAAGAGTAACGTCTAAAAATGAGAAAAAGAATGAAAATTAGCTTCAGAAAAATTAGTCATGGGGGCAGCCATTCAAGCACCCATAGTAGACTAGAGAACATCTGTTATCTGTTGTGTACCCTGTGCCTTTTCTACCTTTTCTTAGCATCACAATAGCCTTTGATATTATGTGTGTCCAGGAAATCCTCCAAGCCGTTCTTAAAGGCATTAATAGAATCAGCCATCACAACATCACCCGGCAGTGCATTCCACAAACTCACTGTCCTCACTGTAAAGAACCACCTACGTTGCTTCAAATAAAAGTTATCTTTTTGTCTGAAGGGGTGGCCTCTGGTACGGTGATCCTCTTTATGGGTAAAAAGGTCCCCTGCTATTTGTCTATAATGTCCTCTAATGTACTTGTAAAGTGTAATCATGTGCCATCGCAAGCGCCTTTTTTCCAGAGAAAACAACCCCAACCATGACAGTCTACCCTCATAATTGAAGTGTTCCATCCCCCTAACCAGTTTAGTTGCACTGCACTCTCTCCAGCTCATTTATATCCCTCTTAAGGACTGGAGTCCAAAACTGCACTGCATACTCCAGGTGAGGCCTCACCAGGGACCTATAAAGAGGCATACCGTATATACTCGCGTATAAGCCGTCCCGAGTATAAGCCGAGGTACCTAATTTTACCTCCAAAAACTGGGAAAGCTTATTGACTCGAGTATAAGCCGAGGGTGAGAAATGCAGCAGCTTCTGGTAAGTTTCAATCTCGTTTTTGGATGACTATTCTTTTGGCTACTATTCTAAGCGCCGGCGAATATTCTTAGGCGCCGGCGAACGTTTTTTGCACTTGACCCGAGTATAAGTCGAGGTAGAGTTTTTCAGCATATTTTGGGGGCTGAAAAACTCGGCTTATACTCGAGTATATACGGTAATTATGTTTTCATCCCTTGAGTTAATGCCCTTTTTTATGCAAGACAGAACTTTATTTGCTTTAGTAGCCACAGAATGACACTTTCAAATGATCTCCCTCTAGCAAACAACTGCAGTGTCAATCATGGAAGAGCATTAGACCACCTAGATGATTTACCACACTTTTTATGAAAAAGTTTTTCCACTTTATTGAAATTAAAGAGGTCTGCCATTTTAGAAATGCGTCAGTCAAAATTATTTGATTTCAAATGTTACTGTTAAACTGCAACAGATATACATCTGTGTGTTATAAACAGATTTCCTTCTTGTTTCACTAAAGATCCAGAGGAAAGGAGAACTATTTTTTTTTTTTTTTTAAATAGACAAATTTTATTTAGGGAGGAAAAAATTCCCCTGTACATGGTATCTAAAAATCAGTACAGGTTCTTAGCACTAAAGTAAAAAACTTTGTCATTTATGTCTGTTGTATCTGAGTTGAGGCACATGTGATAATTTTTGCAGCTTTCTCTTCTCACCCCTGTTCATGATCCCCTTAAAGTTCAGACTTGGTGCTGGTGCTCTGAGGGGTGTATAGGTTACAACACCCTTGAGTCTCATTTGAGTCTCAAGCCTTTCAAGCACCAGGGAGAAGGATAGTCAGCAGCAGTCAAACCTCAAGGGGAATCATAAACAAGGGACACAAAGTAAAGCTGCAGAAACCATAAAGCATGACCTGACTTTTGATCACCTTTAAATACAAAATATTACTACCAGACAGCAAATTATAAGCTGATAACATATTGTTACAAATGAAAGACAGAGGGGATACTAAATATTTGTAGCTAAAGCTCTGAAAACATGTATATCAGGGCCTGGAGTTGGCCATACATGGATTGACCTCGGGCTCTACAGGACAAACTGACTGCTCTGTCCTATTTGGCCTTCTGCATGCATAAATAAAAAACAAATCACTGATAAGACTTTACATCTTTTAACATTTTCCACTGTCTTTTTTCTCTTCCTCAAAATATCCAAGTAATTTAATTATATTGGAATGAAAATGGAATCAGCAATTAATGTAAACTGCATAAAATGGTTTGTTAGCGTTTATAAAATTATGATTTATTACACCTTGCAACATCTGCAAATATAACTGCCAGACAAGGCTACATATGATTCATAAGTGCACATCTTCTGAGATATATTCTAGGTGATATTAAATAAACGAATCAGGCGATAATTATAACATCAGGACGTATCATAATTATGTTGAAAAAGATCTTTCCTGCTAGCTTGGCCAATGATCTTTGGTAATATCAGAACTCTGTGTGACTAGCTGATTAAAGGAATAGGAGGATCACACTGCACTAACAAACTTACAGTCTTGCTGGAAATTGACAAATTATATCATTTAAAAAAGTGTTTACAATTACAATGCTTGGCAGATATTAGCTGTGGTGTGGAAGCATATTGTATTATAAAATGAGTTAAAACAATATAAAGTTGTCTTAATGTTTAGCACTGCTTTGTTTTAGTGCTTGGCTCCCGAGTTTGATGCCAACCAGGACTCTGGCTGACATCTGCGAGAAGTCTGTATGTTCTCGAAATGTCAAATTGTTCTCCTCCTAGTAGTTGTTTCCTCCCAAAATCCAAACATACACAGGCAGAGTAATGACACCTGATAAGATAGATATTAAATTGTTGATTTTAGGAATCCTAGATTGGGGCAGGGTCTGATATAAAAGATGTATGATCTGTGCAGTACTGAGTAATAATATTAGCACTACTACTAACCCTAATTTTACTTACCCACCCCTTTTTACAGGTTACAGGCATTTCAATAAGGCATTTATTATATTTTAAATATATTTTTCTGCATTTTGTCATAATTTTACACTATAAATAATAAATACTTTTCCGAAAACTTTTTTTTACGTTATTTGCATTTTACAACCGGTTTTACAGATTTTTTTGGCTCCCCCAGTTTCCTGCATATTATGTTTTTTTTGTACCGTATATACTCGAGTATAAGCCGAGGTACCTAATTTTACCTCCAAAAACTGGGAAAGCTTATTGACTCGAGTATAAGCCGAGGGTGAGAAATGCAGCAGCTTCTGGTAAGTTTCAATCTCGTTTTTGGATGACTATTCTTAGGCGCTGGCGAATATTCTTAGGCGCCGGCAAATATTCTTAGGCGCCGGCAAATATTCTAAGGCGCCGGCAAATATTCTAAGGCGCCGGCAAATATTCTAAGGCGCCGGCAAATATTCTAAGGCGCCGGCAAATATTCTAAGGCGCCGGCGACCGTTTTGCGCTTGACCCGAGTATAAGCCGAGGTAGAGTTTTTCAGCATATTTTGGGGGCTGAAAAACTCGGCTTTTACTCAAGTATATACGGTACATTGTAAAATTAGGTTTGGCCTGTATATAAAAGACTACAATTATAATGGCATCCATTATTAACATCCAGGTATGGTTCACAGTGTACACTTGAATGGCTGGAAAACTTCAAATCTACAGTGCAGTCAGTCCAATAACAAACTGCCATAGAAATTACAATTTATGGCAAAACATAGCTAAAACATATTTATCAAAGAGTGAAGTGAGATCACCACAGTGCACTAGAGTGAAATTCCGCCTCTTCCCATTCATTTCTATGGGCTTTTAAAAGAGTATTTATCGATGGGTGAAAGTTAAAGTTGAACCTTTGATAAATATGCCTTTAAAAATGCCATAGAAATGAATGGAAAGAGGAGCATACCTCCCAACTGTCCCATTTTTAGAGGGACAGTCCCTCTCTTGCCAGCTCAACCCGCAGTGCCTCGTTTGTACTCTGCACTGAACAGCCAGAAAAAGAAACAAAGTTTTAACTTAATTGGCTTTTGGCAGAGAGCCCAGAACAGCCAAAGCTGCTTTCAAGATACTTTTGTAACAACTTGTAGATAAGCAAATAAGTAATTGTAACATTATAAGATAACTGTTAGACTCACAGCTTAAAGGAAAACTATACCCCCCAAACAATGTAGGTCTCTTAAAATATACTGAGTAAAACAGCTCATGTGTAAAACCCTGCTTCATGTAAATGAACCATTATCATAATAATATACTTTTTTAGTAGTATGTGCCATTGGGGAATCATAAATAGAAAATTGCCATTTTAAAAAATAAGGGCCGCCCCCTGAGATCGTAAGATTCACTGTGCACACATACAAACCACATGTAAGGTTACATGCGCCAATTAACAGACAGAGTTCTGCCTTTTGCTTCCTCACTTCTTCCTGTTACAGTTAGTGTTGTAGTATTTCTGGTCAGGTGATCTCTGAGGCAGCACAGATATTCCAGTTTGGTAAGATTCTTTAATATGTCATTCAATTTGATATAAACTATCTGTTGCTCAAGTTTTCATTTTGGGGGTATAGTTTTCCTTTAAAGGGCAATGCACCTTCATTAGCAAAACTGTAATAACTGGAAAAAAAAAAAACATAGAAATATGTTCAAACTTTCATAACCTGACAAATTTTGTAAAATAAACATGGTAATTAGGAGGTGTGACCACAAAAATGGGCATGGTAAAAAAAAAAATCGCCACAATACGCACGCCAACTTTTTTGTCTCTTTTTTTATTTCCAAAATGTTGGGAGGTATTTCACTCTGGCGATCTCGAACATCACTCTTTGGTAAATATACACCATAGATGCATTGGTGGCATATACCTAGGTATTTTGCCAAATGCCAGACGTGAAATGCTAAGTTGAACTAATTCATGGAACAAAGCTTTTATTTTCTCTAGTATGACATTGATAAAGTAACTCAGTAGCTTCAGTCAGAACAAAAGTAGAAGTGTAATAGGTTTTAGACATTTAAGTCTTTATGACCAACTCAGTAAATACATTACTATGTGATCACATTTTTTTGTCAAGACTTGATAGGAAAATAAATCCATACCCTTTTCATAAATATATTCATAAATATGCCAGAGCACAGCATTCTATACAAAGTCAGGGGTAAAGTGCCACACTCACACAACTCACTGTTTGTAGCCTTGGGTGCACGCTGAACTCCTCTCTGCACAGGTTCTCTACACGTGAATAAACAATTTGCAGCAGCACTCCGATATGTGAAAAACTTTTTATTCGTGCAACAACGGCAACGTTTCGGGCTTGATAAAGGACTGGAATAGTCCGAAACGTTGCCGTTGTTGCACGAATAAAAAGTTTTTCACATATCGGAGAGCACAGCATTCTGTTTCTTAGCAATCATTCAAATTATGGTATGATATACAAAAAGTGGCAGATTTATCAAAATATTTATTTAGAGCTCACCACAGAAAAACTCACTCACTTTCTATTCATTCCTATGGGATTTTTAAAAGCATATTTATCAAATGGTAAACTCCATTGATAAACACTATTCTAAAAATCCCATAGGAATGAATAGAAGATGGGTGAGTTTTTCTGAGATGAGCTCTAATCTCACATTTTGATCAACCTGCCCCTAAGTATTTCATGTTTAGACACTTCAAACACATTGTAAACAACAAAATATTTTTTTCAGTTTGTTGGAATTCCCCAGACACTAATGCTTTCTACCAACGTTTAAGTATAGGAGCACACAGGGCCAAAACCAGGCTGCTGAAATTCGCAGTCCCGATTTCAGCCCCTACCCACTAGCAGCAGCCTTCCTCTTCTGTTCATGTCCGGAACCATTGAGTCGGTGCTAAAGTGAACATACTTTGCTGATTTTGATGAAAAACTTTGCATTTTCACTCAAGACGGCAATTAAGTTACTGACAGTGGTAGGGGCTGAAATCGGCATACAGTCCTTGACCCAACAGCCTGTATCTACGTCATTGTGCTGCTATCACTTGGGCAAGATGACCAAACAATTGGACCAACCCATTATTGACCACCTCAAGGTGGGCATATCAAGTAAAGATCCACTCATTTGGTAACCTTACAAAACAAGCAGATCTGTATGGCCACCTGGAGTCAGAAATTCTTCCATAGGAGCCTGGGGCAAATAATGCAAAAAGAAGCATCTTTCTGCACTTATTTTTGTTTTTATTTCCCTGTTATGTTCATGGGGTTCTGGGAGGAACTTATATTAACCATCTACTGAGGAATCCAGAGGGTTTATTGATATGGAAGAGATATATCGATGATTGCCTCTTCATCTGGGGTGGGTCCCTAGAAGGCCTAAATGAATTCTTACTTAAATACCAACAGCTGTAACATACAGTTCACAAGTCAGTATAGTCAGCAGGAAGTTAATTTCCTTTTCCTGATTTAACTACAGGGAAGAAATGATTGACCAGGCAAAAAATAAAGTTGATGTATCCACTAGAGAGGCCATTATGAAGAAAAAAATCGGTTGATAAAGTAAATAGGGAGGAAGTCACCTTTATTACCCAGTCTAATGCTGACCATAAGGCACTAGAACAGATAATGAATAAGCACTGGCATATTCTAAAATTGGACAAGAGTACGGAGTCATTGATAATAAACCTAAGATGGTTTACAAAAGGTCAGACATCAAATGTAAATTAGTTTCGAGTTATAGGACCAGCAGGCAAGAAGGTATGAGGCTCAAGAATAGATCAGGGTTCACCTACTGTAAGAATTGTGTGGCGTGTAAAACAACTAACTGCACAAAAAAAGCAAAAAAAGAGTTTAAGGCAACTGCAAATGGGAATAGATATATAAAAAAAAAGTAATTGAGCTGCCATATGAGTATTGAGTAATATAGTTTACCTCTTACAATGCCTGTGTGGAAAACAATATGTGGGGAGGACTAATGGAAAGTTAGAAACCAGATTAGAGGAACATATAAGGAATATAAAAAAGAGGTATATGAAACATCATTTATCTGAACATTTTGCTAAGGCACATAATAAAGATCCAAGTGGACTTATGTTCATGGGGATTAGCCATACAGAATCCAACTGGAGAGGAGGAAACACAAAATGGAGTCTCTCCCAAGAAGAAACTAAATGAAGATACCAGCTGGGGACGTTGGTAGCTCAGGGGTTAACTATTAATTTCAACTTAACATGTTTTTTTATGAGCGTACAATTTTACATATTCACAACTGTGATTTCACTAGATTATAAGGTTTTAAACAAATGAATATAAAATGTTTTACCTATTTATGCATATTTAAATTGGACAATGCAGTGTACCCCTATGACCTTTAACCTGTAAATACTAGGGGAGGGTGCCCAAGGTACACAGGAAGCCTCTGAGGAAGTGCATTGTATACATAAAACGCGTTAGGGTGTGCCAAGGAATCTTAAATGAAAGTCTGGATTTATGATTTTGTGTTGAGTTGATTAAAATTCTTATTGTATTCCGATTCTTGTGCTGTTTGGAGTGCTATGAGTGGAGAGACTAGCAGAGAGCACTAGGACCGTGCAGACACCAGGAAGTAAGTCACATGCGAGGAAGGGAAGCAAGCTACAGATCTTATACAATGTGGATTTTCTTCAGACTCAAAGTAAATTGCTTAATAGCAAGAAGGGGTGATTATAAGAAGTCTGCTGCGCTACGAACTCTATGTGATTTTGTTTTGGTGGGATCACAAGTGGAGGAGCAGGACTGACTCACCCACCACTGCACTTATACTTTGTGTTCATCTGGAAGAGACTCCATCATATTGGATATCTCACGCATACACAAGTGACAAGAGAACTGCGGGAACTTTTAACATCTAACAAGTAACTTTTATATATGTATGAAGCATTGAAAGGGTTTGAAAGGATCGCTGTCTAACCCTCTCTTTTAGCTATTCTATTAATGAGGTATATTGGTACATTATATATTTTGAGAGTATAAGCGAACTTGTTTTCTATAAAAGAGAGGAGCGCACTCACTTGCAAGAAAATGTAATGTTATGGTTTTTTTTTTCTCTTGAAACAATCAAGCTTTAAATAAGTCTATCAAACATACAGTTGAATCATTTCAGAAGAGCTGTGCAATAGGGAAAGGTAGCATTAAGCAGAGAGAAAGGAAGCAACAACACATATTTAGGGGAGAGATTAAGACTTAAACCTGTCAGCTAAAACTGTCAGCTTTTCTTGTGCCTTATAACTGTACTTGATAAGCAAAGTCGCTGCCATTTGTATCAAAGAATGTTCTTTGCTGCCAAATGTCTGAAACCAACTTATGTCCTGTATTCAAGTACAGACTATATATTTCAAAAGCAGCAGCCATCCTAAAGCTGCTACGCGTACACAAAAGCTAATTTACAACAGATTTTTCTGAAAAAATAAACTGGCTTATTGCATGGACAGAACATTTTTACTAAGCTGATTTAAAAGCAAAGTGACTTTGTACTGAATATATATAGATTGGTAGAACCAATCAGAACCTTTGTCAGATACAGAATAGGCCAAGGAGTATTTCTGTGTTTAATGCAAACGTTGCCTGCAATAAGCTCAAGAAAATTAGTGGTTAAATTCCTTTAAATGTAATTAGTCCGTCTGTGTTCACCTGCAAACACTTTTTTCAGTTGTTTTCTGATAGTTCAGTAGAAAGAAACTCTGTAACTGTTCTTGATTAATACATTTCATATCTGTGGCCCTGCAGAGATGAATCTCCGAGTTTCTTTAATGGCAGCTATTAGAATTGATAAATCAGTGGTTAAATTCTTTTAAATTGAACGAGTCTCCCATCTGTTAAATCCATATTACTCCCGGTTGCAAAAGAAACTGATACAAAGTTTTTCAGCCTAATCCATTTTATATTGAGTATGGAACTATATCCATTGCCAGCAGGGATATAAGACTATGTAACATAAGACTGTATGTAAACCTTACAAACAATGTTTTTTTTTATTTGTTATATATCTGCCAATGAATTTCATAAAAATGTAAATACTAAAGATGACATTGTCAATATTAGACAAAAGTCATAGGATCAAGATTAGACAGGTTATTATAAAGGATGAAGTGGGTCACACAAAATGTAAATAGCAAAGGCCCAAGAAGTCTCTTAACTCTCATTAAGTCTCACCCTAAGAACTCCATATCCTATTTCATGATGTTGTTCAAGCGAAATAAACTTAATTTACACTACATAAAATATTTCAATCTTGTTTTAGTTTTAGAATTAACAATATCAAGCAGGGAGGCACCATTTTGTGGACACTATTATTAAGACAAGATTTAGATCTTGCCAAAATATGTGCCAAAATGGGGCATGTGATGCCCATGTTCTTGCATTGGCTACAAAATTAGATGTTGAGGAGGGAGGGTAAATGTAGAGGGTGCAGAATGGACAGTGAAAGTAATTGCCTGCCCGCCTCTATCCCTAAGGCCCTTATGCATCCAGGATTATAAAAGTCTACAATGCAGTCTTAATGAACAAAAAATAAAAAAAAGTAAAAATAAAAAACAAAAAATGTATACATTTATAAAGGCTGGAGGGACTGGATGTGTAACAGAATAGTCAGAACACAACTTCCTGTTTTGCAGCTCTCTTGGTTTCCACTGATTGGCTACCAGGCAGTAACCAATGAGTGACTTGAGGGGAGGCCACATGGGTCATAACGGTTTGCTTTTGAATCTGAGCTACATGCTAAGGATCAATTGCGAACTCACTGAACAGTTATGTCCCATGTGGTCCCCCTTAAAGTCGCTGACTAACTCAGAGTTAGAGAGCTGAAAAGCAGGAAGTAGTGTTCTGGCTATTATGTGAGAAATCTAGTCACTCCAGCCGTTCTAGATTACATTTTTGCCTATAACTATATTAGAAACAGTTTTTACTTTGCACAGCCTATTTATCCACTGAACCGTTCCTTAAAAGGGCAATGAGGCAATTGAGGGTGTTTTATTACCCAAGAAGTTTCCAGTTTAGCAGGCAGAAGACAAAATGTTCCAAAATGCCTTCAGTGCCATCACCTAACTGAAAGGCTCACAAGCATGTCACTTAGGATGCTGACTACAGCATTGACAAAGCTGATCCAAAATTGCACACACATATAGGTAAGGCAGGCTGCCAATTAAAGGAGAAGGAAAGGTTAAAACTAAGTAAGCCTTATCAGAAAGGTACACCTAAATATACCAGTAAACCCCCAAAGTAATGCTGCTCTGAGTCCCCTTTCAAAAGAAACACAGCATATTTTTCCTTTTATTGTGTACACAAGGGCTTCTGTATCAGACTTCCTGCCTTCAGCTTAATCCTCATTGCCCTGGGCGTGAGCATGCTCAGTTTGCTCCTCTTCCCCCGCCCCCTCCCTTCTCTACTGTAATCGGAGCCCAGAGCAGGGAGAGACTCAGGCAGGAAGTGATGTCACACCATGTTAATACTGCAGCTACTATCCTAAACAAACAGAGTTTCTAGAGCTTTTTACTCAGGTATGGTAAAGCATTCTACAGAATAAATATAGCATTCTAGCTTGCACTATTGCAGCTAATCTATTGGCAATAAAATGCCTCCGTAGCTTTCCTTCTCCTTTAAACGAGTACCGGGTTCTAGTAAACCACTAATTTTAACTTTATGGTCTGATTATCATTGATGAATCAGTACTGTAGCACTGGTCTGAAATGAATGAGAATGCATATCAACCATTGAATTATTATTTTAAGACAATGTAAAGTTATATTGCACACACCAGACTTAGTAGTTTTAAATTAGAACATCCAACATTATGTTGCATTGGGTGGGATGGGGGTACAGTGGTTGGGATCTTGGTCTGAAATCATTCAAGGCACAATCTCCATATGTTCTTTTTGCATGATCAGTACTGTGGTTTACTCCAGTTGGTCAAAGACTGATTTTAATAATGAACAGTCTCTGTAAAAAGCATGTAATGTTGTTTCTACATAAAACAAACACAGAAATGGGATCTATTATCCAAAGTGCAAGGGACCTTGGGATTTTCCAGAAAAGGGACGTTTCCATAATTTAGATATTCATAACTTAAGCCTGCTTAAAAACCAAGTACGCATTAATCAACCCAAAAGGATTGTTTTGCTACTTTTAGTTTAAAAAGATATAACCTTACAACAGATTTGTTCCAAACATCTAACATATTTTATTTTCAAAGATTGGCGAAACACCCATCACCATATGAATAATATTCACATAACATAAAAATAAATATGTTGCTACGGTCATGGCAGACTTTGAGGCTGGACTGAAGAACTTGTAACCCTAACTCTAAGTTTTCAATCCTATGAACAACAACAGAATAAAGTGCATATAGTCCACTTTTGAAAAGTGATCAAACTTACCGCAGATAATACTGTTTCAAAGCAAAGGCAGCATTGGCGCAACTTCTTGGAAAGCTAAATTCCTCTCCAATTTCACCCCACTGATTCTTTTCAGACACCTACATTAAGAGAAGTGTACATAAATGTAATAGTTTTGTTTACAAACAAAAAATTAAGCATTACAAATCTATGTCAAAAGTTTATAGATTACATATCAATATCAAAAGTTGTATGGAAGAGCTCTGCTCAGAAATTTGCTCTGTGAAAGATGCAGGTTTCCCATAGATTACAATGGGAGGCAGTAACAGAAGGAGAGCAGCATTTTATCTGCCACTGCTATTAGGCAGAAACAGCACTGTTCAAAAGTGTGACATTTTAATAAAAAAATCAATTCAGGGAAGAGCCATGCCATTCAATATGTTCTTGCTTAATATATAGTTGTAACTCAACATAGATAAAATGTAACAAAAATCTAATTCTGTTTTATACACAGACAAACACTCATGAAAAAGAAAAAAAAACACACTGCAGTATAAATGAAAATAACGCATAGTCTGTTGTGAACAAAACTAACAGCTTTAAGTAAACACAACGTAAAGTCTAACTTTTGTGGAAAGGCACAAACATAGGCAACAAATTAACTTTTATAGAGAGGGACAGCGGCACCTGTAGGACATTGGCCTGGAAACTTTCTAGAACATTATATTTAAGCTGTTTGTGAAGAAAAAAGTGTACTGCAAACGGTTACCTTTTAAAGATCTTTGCAATAAAACAGAGCAGCAGGGCAAAATTAACTAGATCATTGCTATTTATAGCAAACACTGAAAACCAATATAAATAAGATATACTTTGAAATACTACTAACTAGGCAGTACTGTCCACTTTTTTCCATGTAGTGGTCAGATTTGGTATATAACATACTTGAAATGTTCATATTTTATTAGAACATGGAATCAGTTATTTTGACACTGATCAACAGAGAAAGACTTACACAACAAAGTGAAAAAAGATCTCTGAAAGTACAATTTAGAAAAAAAATAACTTATTGAATAAGTGTACACTACCTTTACTGTGACATCACTGGAACAGACAGTTCTTTCCCAAAGTTACACAATTATTTGAATGAAGATCACCTATGTGTAGTCATGGGGTTTCAAGTGATAGTAGTATAAACATGTAACATAGTAAGTTATGTTGAAAAAAGACACATGTCCATCAAGTTCCACCTTTTAACTTTTTTTAACCTGCCTAACTGCCAGTCTGTGGAGGATCCAGCTTTTAGTGAATATCCCTTGTAGTACAGTTATATCAATCATTAAGAAATAGAAAGAGTCCTACCCACAAAATGATAAACACTAATTCGACTATTGGTCGAATATCGAGGGTTAATTAACCCTCGATATTTGATCCTCGAAGCTAAATCCTTAGACTTCGAATATCGAAGTCGAAGGATTTAGCGCAATTCGTTAGATCGAACGATCGAAGGAATAATCGTTCGATCAAACGATTAAATCCTTTGAAGAGAACGATTCAAAGTATTTTAATCCATCGATCGAAATATTTTCCTTCAATCCCAAATTGCCTGGAAAGCCTATGGGGACCTTCCCTACCGAGCTAAAATTGGTGCTTGGTAGGTTTTAGGTGGCGAAGTAGGTGGTCGAAGTTTTTTTTAAAGAGACAGTACTTAGACTATCGAATGGTTGAATGGTCGAATGAATTTTAGTTTGAATTGTTCAATTCAAAGTCAAAGGTCGAAGTAGCCAAAAAAATACTTCGAAATTCTTAGTATTTTTTATTCTAATCCTTCACTCGAGCTAAGTAAATGTGCCCCTAAGTTTAGTTTGTTGCATAGGCATCCTTAAACACTAATCAGCAATATATCTCCCATCTATCCATCAAGCAGGGAGAGCCAGAAGCATTTAGACCCCGGATGTATTTGAATCTGACATTTTACAAAACTAACCTCTAACCACAATATGCTTCCAAAGAACAAAACATTCCAATCAATTAATTTCATACTTAAAGATTAAGCATTTTGTGGAGTCTAAGCTGGGGAGAGTGCAGAAGCACAAGATGATGTATTTGAGATTCTATGTCCACAGTAGCTAACCATATTTTCTCCCTGATGAGGAGCACTCAAGGAGAGAACAGTTTTCCCACAGCTTCATGAGTAAATGGGATTGAGATTTAGACATGCACATATCAGAGATATGTTGAAGATTCATTAGGGAGAGGGCCGGGAAAGCATCAGTAGATGCCAACACCAAAGAGAGAACATACAAGAAAATATAAAAATAGCAATACACCACCACAAGTTATCAGGGGCTCTATCCCATCACAATGCTTTCATGGCGGCAGGAAGAGAGTATACTTTATGATCTGTTTAGAGGACCATAAATGTTTGGAAATGGTGACCGAGATGATCTCCCAGATTCTTCACTGCAGGATTAAAGCTAACCCAAACTCAATTCTGCTGCAAAGAATGTATGCCTTTAAAGTTTCAAAACTCCTGTAAATTAGCAAGGTTCCTCCTAGCAAGTGGAAACTGACACCTTTCCAGAAAAAAATAACCTTATGATAAAGGCAAAATGATATGTAGCAACAGAAAATATTAGGGTAACGGCAAGGGTAAATTTGCACTACCACCGGCAACAAATCTAAATATTCTGTATCCGAAGTTACCTTGTGAGGAATTTGTCGCCCGTGGTAGTACATTTGTCACACATGCAATAAATCTCCACGTTTGCCATTACCCTTTGGGGCGACCTTAATGGTAGATCCTATGACGTAGAACTGAATGCCCTCGAAATCTTTAACCTAATAAAATTAACACTCTAAGGGGAATTACACCACTCTCCTTCAGACTAGCAATAGAAATCTAGCACTGGATGTCACCAAGAGACCTGTGAAAACTCTGCTTAAAAGGGGTTGTTCACCTTTTCAGTTGAGTTGTTTTCAGATTGTTCACCGTAATCAAAGACTTTTTCAATCGTTTTACAGTTTTCCCAAAATTCAAGTTTAAAGTTGAATGTTCCGGCCTCTGATGTCTCAGTCTGGCAGCCAAATGATCCAGGAGCATTCTGAACTGTTACAATTTGCTACATTTATTTGATACATTTATCAGTAGTATCTGTGGAATATTAGCAAATATTGTATCAATTCTAACAGCTGCCTTTAATGAAACTCAGGGATTCACCTCTGCAGAGCTAAAAATAACAAATGTATCAACCAAACCAAATGTATCAATTTAAACAGTTCAAGAGTTGGCAAACCACTTCCAGAGCAGCTTTAGAAGGTGACAATGAAACTTTACATTTTAATAAAAGAAAAACGGTCACAAATAGAGAATGATTGGAAAAAGTCTATTACCGGTGAACTGAAACCAACTGAAATGAAAAATTTGTTTGAAGGTGAAAACCCCTTTAAAGGGGTTGTTCACCTTCCAAACACTTTTCAGTTCAGTTGTTTTCAGAAATAAAGACTTTTTTTCAAACACCTTCCATTTTTTACGTTTTTTCAAAATCTAAGTTTAAAGTTGAATGTCCTTGTCTGGTGTTTTGAGTCTGGCAGCTCAGTAATTCAGGTGCAGACTCTAAACTGTTACAACTTTGCGTTGATACATTTCCCAGCAGCATCTCTGGAGTATTAGCAACTATTGTATCGATTTCAGCAGCTGCCTTTAATGAAACCCAGAGATTCTGCTCAGCAGCCACAAAGATAAGAAATGTATCAACTAAATGTATCCATTTAGAACAGTTTACAAGGTCAGCGACCCCCCCTCGCCAGAGCTGCTTTTGAAGGTGAAAATGGCCACTTTAAATGAACGGTGACACATAGAAAATGAAAAGTAATTGGAAAAAGTTGTTATTGCTGGTGATCTATCGGAAAATAACTAGTTGTTTCAAGGTGAACAATCCCTTTAATGGCTGAGAGTCAAAAGACTATGCAAGAACTATTTCGCAATTCACCAGTTGCAGCCTTATGGGAAAGGGCAAAAAAAAATATTTTTAAATAAAAAGGCACCATTACTAATAAATTATATGACACCTCTTCTCTGTTTTTCCAGAAGGCATGTGGGGCACTCTAAAGTACACAAACAAATAGGAACAAAGGCACACTCACTTCAATGCTTCTGCAAAGTTTTTTTTTCTTTTATTTATGGTGAGATCTCGGCAAACGTTTTGGGGACTGTGGAAGACTAATGTCAGCTGGGGGATTCTAAGGTCAGCTGGAAGAAGGTTTGGTAAGATCAAAATTGATCTTTTGGCCATCAGACTAAATGCCACAATTGTAGTAACACAAACACTGCACATCTCCACTGTGATGGCAGCATTATGTTTTAGGGATGCATCTGCACAGCAGACCCTGAATGGTTTGTGAGGATAGAATGGAAGCAGTGAAATATGGAAGAAAAAACCTGCAAGATATTTGAGCCTTGGCAGATTTGCCTTCTAGCAAGACAATTATTCCAAACTACACAAGAAAGTCTAAAACAATCATCTTAAATGTCCTGAAGTCCAGAGCTCTATCCCACAGAGAATTTGAGGCTGGACTTGAAAAATATTGCTCATTAAAAATTCCCCATGCAGCCTGCCAGAGCTTGAGCAGTTTTGCAAGCAAGATTGGGAAAAATGGCAGTATCCAGATTTGTATAGTTAGAGACCTATCCACACAGACACAATGTTGTAATGCTGCCAAATATAGACTACCTAATTCTAGCTTAAAGGGGGTGTATACTTGCGTGTATACTTTATACAACCAGTTTTGTGGTGTTCCATTTAAATTCATTTAAGTTACTTTGCATTGGTCTGTTTTTACTTTGACATGAATGAGTCTATGTTGGTTGATCAGTATAAAAATTCAATAGAATAAACGTTATATGACAATAAAACATGAAAACTTACAGAAAGGAAAAGTAAAGTCAGAGCTCAAGTTGAGAGACAGCAAAGCAAATAAAACAGACAAGTCAAATACACAGAAAATTGCATTACTCTGATCAACCTTCCTAATTGGCAACGCTTTACATAGTAACATAGTAAGTAAGGTTGAAAAAAGACACATGTCCATCGAGTTCAACCGTTTTTTTTTTTATTAACTACCTATCTGCCAGTTGATCCAGAGGAAGGCAAAAAAAACATCTGAAGCCTCTCCAATTTGCCTTAGAAGGGGAAAAATTCCTTCCTGACTCCAAAATGGCAATCGGACTAGTCCCTGGATCAACTTGGTCTATGAGCTATTTCCCATAACCCTGTATTCCCTTACTTGCTAAAAAGCTATCCAACACCTTCTTAAAGCTATCTAATGTATCAGCCTGTACAACTGATTCAGGGAGAGAATTCCACATCTTCACAGCTCTCACTGTAAAAAACCCCTTCCAAATATTTAGGCGGAATCTCTTTTCTTCTAATCGGAATGGGGGACCTCGTGTCAGCTGGAAAGACCTACTGGTAAATAAAGCATTAGAGAGAACATCCCCAATTTGGCCAGTCTTTCCTCATAGCTAAGATTTTCAATACCTTTTACCAGCTTAGTTGCCCTTCTCTGTACCCTCTCTAATTTAATAATGTCCTGTTTGAGTGATGGAGACCAAAACTGTACAGCATATTCTAGATGGGGCCTTACAAGTGCTCTATACAGTGGAAGAATAACCCCCTCCTCCCTTGACTCGATGTCCCTTTTAATACAGCTCAAGACCTTATTTGCCCTTGATGCTGCTGACTGGCATTGCTTGCTACAGCCAAGTTTATCATCTACAAGGACTCCAAGGTCCTTTTCCATAATGGGTTTGCCTAGTGCAGTCCCATTAAGGGTATAAGTGGCTTGGATATTTTTACATCCCAGGTGCATGACTTTACATTTATCAGCATTGAATCTCATTTGCCACTTAGCTGCCCAGATTGCCAGTTTGTCAAGATCCTGTTGCAAGGATGCCACATCCTGGATGGAATTAATTGGGCTGGATAATTTTGTGTCATCTGCAAACACTGATACTTTACTTACAACACCATCCCCTAAGTCATTAATGAACAAGTTAAATAAAAGTGGACCCAATACTGAGCCCTGGGGGACCCCACTAAGAACCTTACTCCAAGTAGAGAATGTCCCATTAACAACTGCCCTCTGTACCCGATCCTGTAGCCAGTTTCCTATCCAAGTGCAAACGACTTCATTAAGCCCAACAGACCTTAGTTCAGAAAGCAGTCGTTTGTGCGGCACAGTATCAAACGCTTTGGCAAAATCCAAATAGATCACATCTACTGCCCCCCCCCACTGTCCAGAATCTTACTTACCACATCATAAAATGCAATCAAATTCGTCTGACATGACCTATCCTTCATAAAGCCATGCTGATTGTTGCTCATAATGCTTTGTCATGGCCATATGTCTAAAGCGAGTTTTCCCAGTTGACAGGGTATTACACGGTGGAAGTAAAGAAGTACACATATGAAAGATAAGATCTGGCATGGAAAATAAATAGTTCTGGGGAAAGCATGACTTTAAAAGGGATTCTGTCATGATTTTTATGGTTATCATGCATGTTATTTCTAAATTACATTGTTTACACTGCAAATAATTCACTCAACAATATAAAATTTCATTCCTGAACCAGTAAGTGTATTTTTTTTAAATTTGTAATATTAGTGTGTAGGCAGCCATCTCAGGTCATTTTGCCTGGTCATGTGCTTTCAGAAAGAGTCAGCACTTTAGGATGGATCTGCTTTTGCGGTTTCTCTTACTCAATGTAACTGAAGGTGTAGCAGTGGGACCTGGATTTTACTATTGAGTGCTGTTCTTAGCTCTACCAGGTAGCTGTTGTTAGGGAGTTGCTAACTGGTTGCCTTCCCATTGTTTTGTTGTTAGGCTGCTGGGGAGGGAAGGGAGGGGTGATATCACTCCAACTTGCAGTACAGCAGTAAAAAATGACTGAAGTTTATCAGAGCACAAGTCACATGACTAGGGGCAGCAGAAATTGACAATATGTCTAGCCCCATGTCAGATTTCAAAATGAAATATAAAAAAAAATATGTTTGCTCTTTTGAGAAACGAATTCCAGTACAGAATTCTGCTGGAAGAGCACTATTAACTGATGCATTTTGAAAAAAACATGACTGTATCCCTTTAAAATCATATACTTCATTCTATTTAGCATGCTCAAATATTGTTAATTAAAGGGATACGGTCACGGGAAAACATGTTTTTTTTCAAAATGCATCAGTTACCATCCATTAGTGCTCATCCAAAGTGAGTACATTACAAAGCTCTGGGTTTAGTAAATCATTGGCTGCAAATATAGGGAGGCAAGGTAATATTGGTTGTAATAGAAAGCAGTTTGTAAAAACATAAAATAATTAAAATCATATACTACATTCTATTTAGCATGCTCAAATATTGTAAATTAATTATTTTATGTTTTTACAAACTGCTTTCTATTACAGCCAATGTTACCTTGCCTCCCTGTATTTGCAGCCAATGATTCACTAAACCCAGAGCTTGTAATGTACTCAATTTGGAGAAACACTAATGGAGTCAATATATTATGAATATTTATTTACTCCTGCCTTCCAGCACAAACAAAATAATTTTTCCTCACCTTGGCAAATCCTCCCAAAGTAATGACTTTGGTGTAAAGAGCATGAAGGTCAAGTTCTCTGCCCCCAACAGCTGGAATCTTCTTGAAGCCAGACCTGCAGAGAAACAGAGAGGCAAGGGATTTGAAGACAAGTAGGTAACACACAACTTACACTCATCATCACAACAGGCATTACCCAGTTTTAATAAAATAATCTTATTTATACTGTTATTACACTACATACTGAATAAAAGTTGGGAATAAGATCAACTGCTGAGTGGAAGGACTCAAATCCATATGTACTTGGAAAATTACCAGAGTTTTAAAAACTCAAGTTTTTAAAAATAAAACCTTTGTATTCACTAAATATTGCACAAAGTTTTTATGGAAACTGTTTTTATAGTATACCTTTATTGTATGTATATTAAAGCTTGAAAGATAGAATTTCCTAAGTGTCATTCAGTGTTTTAACTTGTCTTCCATTTTTCCCATGGCTGGCTAAAAAATGGCCTATGTGAGGGTCCACTATCCATATGCAGGAAAAAAAAAAATATTTTTCACTCTTGGTAATCAATTGTCTGACTTCAGTGAGGTCACATAGTATATAGTGTATGAATGGGGTAACTGTTCACATTAGATCAAAGGTGCAGCGCAATCCTCTATAATTGACCTCATACAGTATCTGACCAATCACTTACAAGCTTAATGGATAGATATCATATGAGGGACAACCTTAATGGAGAAGGAAAGTCATTTAGCACTTGGGGGTGCCAAATGTTAGGCACCCCAAATGAATGTATTTATTTACCTGAAACCCCAGACCAGTGCGCCTATCAGCAGATAACTGCACCGGCCCAGGGTTATTCCAGCGAGCACCACAGAGCGTTTCTATTCCGATTTCTTCTTTCTTCACACGGCTGCGCATGCACATTAGAGTGAAAAGCCAAACTTTAACTAAAAAGTTGGCTTTTTCATTCTACTGCGCATGCGCCTGCCCCGGGAAATTTGAAGAGAATCACTCCATGGTGCTTGTTGGAATAACCCGGTGCAGTTTTCTGCTGATAGGAGCACCGGCCCAGGGTTATTCCAGCGAGCACCACAGAGTGTTTCTATTCCGATTTCTTCTTTCTTCACACGGCTGCGCATGCACATTAGAGTGAAAAGCCAAACTTTAACTAAAAAGTTGGCTTTTTCATTCTACTGCGCATGCGCCTGCCCCGGGAAATTTGAAGAGAATCACTCCATGGTGCTTGTTGGAATAACCCGGTGCAGTTTTCTGCTGATAGGAGCACCGGTCCGGGGTTTCAGGTCAATACATTCACGTGGGGGTGCCTAACATTTGGCACCGCCAAGTGCTAAACGACTATTCTTCACCTTTAATACTAATCTGTTTGTTTAGGGCAGCAATCCAAATGGATGGAAAAGTGGCAAGTAAAAAAGCTGTGGCATATAGCAAGGCGTATGGATTAAACAAACCAGATGTGGTTTAACAAATATGTTTCAAATTTACTATCCACAAACATCTATGATACATGTACGGATAATATTTTTGTTGTTACAAGTGATTGGCGAATCTGACCCGTTTTGCCAAAAATTTGTGAAACAGTGAAAATTCGCCATATTGCACTGAAGTCTACGGGCGTCAATTTTTTATGTTGCGTGACACTTTTCCTATTGGAGTTTATTGGCGTCATTTTTGTGGTGAAAATTCTCATTCATCACTAGTTGTTACATGTATGGATAGCTTTAGTATGTTAGAGTGACTTTTTCCAAGTACTTTTTCAGTAACCTTCATATTTTGTATTGTATGCTTTTGGGATTATTAACAACTACAACAATTATAAAGACACTCGAGAGGTCAATATTATAACTATTCTTGTTATTGCCTTTTCACACCCTTTCCTAAATTTCCACTCTAATTTTCATACATTACCCAACGCTAAACCATAGAACTCAGACAACAACTGAAACTTCATGCCTGAGAACTGGGACAGACAATGAAAATATTTAAAAATCAACAAAAATACACGGGCCGATAAAAGCTGCCGACAGACCGTGTCGGCAGCTTATTGGCCCGTGTATGGGGGCCCCCGACGGGCTTCCCCGATGGAGATCTGGCCGAAAGTCGGCCAGATCTCGATCGGATGGGGTTAAAAATCCCGTCGGATCGCGGCCGCATCTGTTCGTTGATGCGGTCCCGCGATCCGACCGCCCGTTTGTGAGAGCTAGGATCCGATCGTTGGGCCCTAGGGCCCACGATCGCTCGTTTGGCGACATCGCCAAACGAGCGGATCTATCCGTGTATGGCCACCTTAAGTAAAGGTGGCCATACACTGATAGATCCGCTCGTTTGGCGATGTCGCCAAACGAGCGGATCTCCCTCCGATATGCCCACCTTGAGGTGGGCAATATCGGGCAGATCCGATCGTGGGCCCTAGGGCCCGACGATCGGATCCTAGCATTCACAAACGGGCGGTCGGATCGCGGGACCGCATCAACGAACAGATGCGGCCGCGATCCGACGGGATTTTTAACCCCATCCGATCGAGATCTGGCCGACTTTCGGCCAGATCTCGATCGGGGAAGCCCGTCGGGGTTTTTAAACCCATCCGATCGAGATCGGCCTGATCTCGATCGGGGAAGCCCGTCGGGGGCCCCCATACACGGCCAATAAGCTGCCGACACGGTCTGTCGGCAGCTTTTATCGGCCCGTGTATGGCCACCTTTACAATTCAGTAAAATGAATAAAGCACTGTTAAAACAATGAGACATGATCCACTTTCAAAGTAACTGTAAGAGAAACAATCTTCTAAAAAGACAAAAAAAAAATTCTCCATTGTAAATAGGGTTAGGCTATTTTTGTTTAAAGTGATTCCCACCAAATTTCACTGCATGTAATAGAATGTGACAAAGCTGAAGTATGCTGCAACTGCTACCAAGACCTGTCCAGTCTTGGATCACATATAATAATATCAATGAGATAGCCCCAGGAAAACAAAGCAATGCCAAAAGTCATATCTAAATAAAATCCTAATTAAGTCAAAGACAATCACAAAGCACATAAACAAAACTCTAAAGACAGACACAAATGGACATAAATGAGGAGAAACTTGGTTTGATGAACAAGAGATAAATATCGAGGAAAGCAAGCAGACTAAAATCTAAACACTGAATATTTGTTTTAGTTGTCTACGTTGTGTTTAATTTCAATATAAAGGACAAAGCAAAGAACTATGTGTTTCCACTGGGCTGTACTTATTTCTCCCTGACCTGATTTTGAGAGGCCCGTGTGGGCACCCATATGAAAATAATTGGCCAATCAAATTCTGGTGCTATCGGACTGGCACTGAACTTCTAAAATTGAAAAGTGAGGACTCCCATTAGATGTACCCATGTAGAACACATGTATGTTATTTTTGGCTGACCTAATATTGCATGGGCCTTTACAAGCCACTTTTTTTCCCTTTAGACAAACTACAGCAAACAAACATCAAAAACTCAACCCCCACCACCACTTCAAATTGAAGTGGCATAAAAGCACCAGTATGGAGCTGCGTGGAAGGCAGGTGCAATCAGTTTGCAGTCAAATCTGATTTCACATTGTAAATTGTAGTCTGTCACTCTGGGTAAAACAATTTGCGATCAAACAAAACAACAAGATGGAGTTGCAAGTGGTTTCCATTAGGGCACAGGCACACGGGACATCAGCCCAGGTGCAGGCATTAGGAGCGGATTTCGGCTCCAAAATGCATAAACCCAAGTTTCAGCTCCAAAACCCACTCCATGTGCCTGTACCTGGGATGATGCAGTGGCTCCAGATGCAGACACAAAAAAGCACTACTTCAAGTGCAGTCAGTGGCTGATGGGAATCATCTCAGTGTGGCTGCATCTCCTCTAGCATGGGGCAAAAAAATATCATCATACGCCCGACATTAAAGGAGTGGATAACCTTTTACTATGTCATAGAATTGCCAATTCTAAGAAATGTTTCAATTGTTATATATAATATATACACACACACACACACTAATTTGTCCCAGCTTTCAAATGGGGTCACTGCCTTATATAAGAAAAAATGCTTGGTAAAGCTACAAATTAATAGTTATTGCTACTTTTTTATTACTTGTCTATATATTCAGGTCCTCTGCCTCAAAGTCCAGTCTGTTAATCAAATCAATGCTGGGTCCCTAAGGTAATTTGTACCCTAGCAACTACAGTGCTGAAATTGCAAACTGAAGAACTGCTGAATAAAAACCACAAATAAAAAATGAAAACCACTTGCAAATTGTCTCAGAATATCACTCGCTGTGTCAAGCTATAAGTTAACTCAAAGGTAAAAAAAACCCTATAATGTAAATCTATGGTAGTAATATACATGCATTGCTCTGTTTTACATAACAGCCCAAAGTTGCCTTGTATATGAAATTCATACATCTTCTCCACTGGCAATCCCATGTGCCACAGCTCTTACATATTACACAAAAATACACAATGTGTGCACAAACAGAATATGGGTCTTAATAAAAAAAGGAAAGTGCAAATGTATTGGGTTGATGTTATGGTCTTTCCCAGGACCTTTCCCCAAGGCTAATAAGGCAGTACAGAAACATCAACATAATTATGTGTAACTTGGGTGATTTGGGGGTTGATGCCGACCCCAAACACCACCCCCTGTCCTTACTATTTTGACATTCTGACAGACAAGGGGGAAATCATAAACAGAAAATGTCTAATCAATGTATTTACTATAGAAATGTAATCTTTGAAGAGGGCAATAGATTGCATACCTGCAAAAAACAAACATGTATTAATATTCTGTATATTACATCCTTAAACAGAGCTTAGTGAAGTTTGTCAGCTATAATTAGACCTCAGAGATTTAATGTGTCACTTAAACTGGTGTATAATAAAAAATAATATATCCACAGTTGTAAAATATGACATGTTTAAATATACTACCTCATATTTGTATATGGACAAAGAACTCCTCTCTGATTTTAAGTATCCTTATAATTTACACTAGGGGTCCATTATGGAAAGTCTTCTGTTGACAATAAACACCACATGATTGGGTGCAAATGCAAGAAAAAGAAATTATAAACAGTAGAAGTGATAGCATTTGTGTTTTGAAGAGAAAGAAGAGATATTTTTTTAATTTTTTGGATACATGCTGAGCGTGTCTCTAGGTCCCTGTATGTGACAAAATAAAGTTCTGTTTTTCAACATTTTCAAAAGACATAAATACCCTGTGAGTGCTATAATATATACTATTTATAGTTCAACTTTTACTAGCACCCAAGTGGATTATGAAGTTAATACCGTTTGGATATATATGTTTTTAAAGTTATGCATATCTATTGCACCTCTTCATAGAACCCATTTGTATAATAAATAAAACAGACATTTTCCAATCAGTATTTCCAACTACAGGTATAGGATCCCTTATCCAGAAACCCGATATCCAGAAAGCTCCGAATTACGGAATGGCTGTCTCCCATAGACTCCATTTTATCCAGATAATCCACATTTTTAAAAATGATTTACTTTTTCTCTGTAATAATAAAAAAGTAGCTTGTACTCGATCCCAACTAAGATATAATTAATCCTTACTGGAAGCAAAACCAGCCTATTGGATTTATTTAATGTTTAAATGAATTTCTAGTTGACTTAAGGCATGAAGACCCAAATTACGGAAAAATCTGTTATCCGGAAAACCCCAGGTCCCGAGCATTCTGGATAACAGGTCCCATACCTGTACCATTCCAGGTGCAGCATAAAGATCACTCTTAGCAAGAATTCCTGTGAATGATCACTCCCCAATAGGTAATATATTGAATAAAGTACCCCCTTCGAGGCTGAAGGCCGAGTGCTTTTATACAGGTCATGGAACTCCGAGGTTACTTCTAATAACCTCATATTTTCC
The DNA here is from genome assembly GCA_038501925.1 of Xenopus petersii. Classification (NCBI taxonomy): domain Eukaryota; kingdom Metazoa; phylum Chordata; class Amphibia; order Anura; family Pipidae; genus Xenopus; species Xenopus petersii. The sequence continues at coordinate 49,972,303 of CM076677.1, forward strand.
AACAAGGTGTACTTTATTTATTATAATAACCATGTTTTAGTGAGTTATGTCACAAAAATTACATCACTACTCACCGTTTATAACTGATGACATCACTACTCCCTATTTATAAGGATATCATTTACAATATATTCATGGCTTTTGTGTACTATATTATCATATTGTGTATTATATCATATCTTACAGATAGGAATTTCCCTGCAAATAAACGACTGTGGTAGACATTCTCTTTGTATTACACATAGCAATACATGAAAAGGGACACAATCTATGCAAAAGAAGCTTCTCTTTCTGTGTAGCTTGAGCCACTTTCCCTCCATACTTTAGGCACAAAAATATAAATGTGGTGCCAGCATAAAGATAGACTGCTCAAATGAGAGCCGTAACATTTAACTCATTCACTCTGTGCGTACATAAATTAAAGAGAACAGCACCATAGGACTAGACCAACAGGTGTTGCTACTAGATCAGCAACATTATGCAGTGAAGCAGGATATCACTTCAGGGACAACAGGCACAGGGATCCCTTTGACATGCTTTGAGGCTCCCCAACACTTCATACATTTGAATGGGGTTCACAGGTACTAAAAATCGGGGATTCCTACTTTAAAACTTGCTCAGCAGACACATTTATTTGTGGAGATATAGGATTAACAGCTGGGGGGTTGTTAGCATAGCTGTCCCAGATGTTCACTGGACAAGCAAGAGAATCGTCAGAATACAGTCTCTCTGTTAGACAGAAAACGATGTCACAACTGGAGGCCTCCCAACTGTTGCACTACAACTCTGTGCAGGTTATTGGTACTCAACTGTGGAGCTAAATGTATTCATATCAACTAGCAAGTGTGGGATTTAAAGCTAATGAGGATACATTTACCCTGTAGCAGTGCAGCTGTTGCTAGTTACACTTCCCAGCATCCCAACCGCTGGCAGGACGCTGGGAGTTGTAGTCCAGCATCAGCTGCTGATTAAAGCTCTGTGGCCAAAAGTGTTGAGTGATCAGGTCCACATGAGCATATGATGCCCAGCCCCCCCTCTTTGTATCAGGTGGAGATACTCATTGCCGCTACATGCTCACCCTCTGCTCTCATGGAACTGCCGCAGCTCATCCAGGAAAGCCTGCCCCTTCCTCCGGTGATCGGGCTCCGGTTTTCCCGACGAGTTGGGCATTGTTATTTCCGGCGTCGGAGGGGGAGGAGGGTCGAGCCGTGTCCTCAGATAACCGGTTAGTTTTGGCCAGAGGAGCAGGCAGCAGTCCGTACGGCAGGGCGGCCTCCCCTCAGCCCTCACTCAGGAGAGCAGGGAGCCTGGGCCGCTCATGGAGCGAGGAGGAGGAAAAGCGCACAGGGGGTCGGGGGATTGGGCAGACGGCACTAGAAAGAGAGGGAAAAGTTCAGGCCGCGGGAAGAAAGAAAGAAAAACAAATAACGTCGACAAGTAGTGACGGCGCCGAACACAATGTCGGCCCGAGCGGCGGCTGTGCCGGGTGGAAGAGGCGCCCGCAGTTGTCGGCTGTCTGGATCCCACTGCTCAGCACGGGCGGCCGGCTGCTCTCTGCCTCATACGGGACATCTCTGTGCCGGGCCGCTTCGGGCTCCCTCTTTCCCTTTGTGTGAGTACCGGCGGCCCCTGTCTGTGCGTGACTTGATATGAGATGGCGGCTGCGGCCTCCACCACTCTTCCCCTTCTGAGGCTCCTCTTTCATGCACTTCGCGCACCGGGCTGCCCAGCACAGCGGCGCCCGCGGAATTCACTACTCCTCGCTCTGTCTCACAGACAAAAAGATCTCAGGCCGCGGCGGCCACTGCTGCTCCTGCCGCTGCTGCTGGTGAGGGGGGCAGAAAGCGCAGAACAGCGCTCCCTTAGCGTCGGCCGCAGGTACTACACACAGGGCCTTGCACCCCCTCCAGCCAAATGTGCACGCGCAAAACGAAGCGGGGACGGCTGACGTTTTGTGCGTGAGCGCTCTTCTCCGGGTCCGCATCGCGCGCGCGATTGGGAACAATAGAAAAAGAGGAGCTTTGAGTGTATGCGAGGATTAGGGACGGTGTGCAAAGAGACAGCCTCTACCACGGGCGGAAGAGAGTCGTACAAAGAACCGTTGGGAGATTTTAGGGATCGTAGCAAAAGCGTCGCTTTATTAATGATATTTTAAATGATGACGTAAGGGCGGGAGTCTCCCACAACAAGTGGCATTGCTGTGTGTGAGCGTAGCAGGCTGTAGAAACACCGACGCTGGAACTTTGCGAGGGGATTTCCCTTTGCTGTATTTAAGCAGTTGTACCATGTGAGCTGCTTCCCGTATGAACTGGCGGGTTGTAGGACAGCCAACAGCTGGACACGAGTGTAATGGCGCGAGTAGCATGTGGGCATATTGCTCTCGCTACGGCTGTAAAATAGCGACATGTAACTGCGCCTCTTCTCTCACAGCGGCAGTTTTTTTAATTATGTTTGTAAATACAGGTAGTCATAAAGCTGATTAAGTGCAGAATTCTGCTTAGTTACCCCAAATAACTAGTGCGCCTGTAATGGAAACAAGTTTATCTGCCTCTTAAAATTCCCTCCTTCCCTGACTATTTTGTATTAGCGGAAAGACTCGACATCCCACAATGCCCTGCGCGCATGCCTTTGTAGGAGGAGGATGAGGGGCGTGCAAGGCATTGTGGGAAGGGGAGTCTGAGCTGGTGGTGATATCTGATACATTTTCTGTGCAGGCTGATAAGGCTCAGAAACTGCTTTTGGTTGCAATTGTTATAAAACATCCAACAGCTGTTATGCAACATTTCTTGAACCCTTTCTGCATTTCTTTATCGTTTTGGCCACCTCTCTGCTAGTGGCACTCAGGAGAAATGCCTCCTCTGCTGCATTTCCACACCAAAATAGTCATCCTATTCATTTTGCACAAGGCTTCTATTACATTTCTTGTTCACAGAGAAGAACAATTGAGTGTGGAGATTGTTATTCAGTAACATGAGAGTCAAGCTTTTTTACTTTAGCAAAACACTTCAGGAGTGATTTACCGAGGTTCGAAATAACATTTGCCAGGATTCAGGTTTTTTTATTGCACAAAAACTCATTCTAATGATATTTTTAAAAACTCAAATGTCTGGTATTTATTAAGCAAAAAAGACTTGAATGTAGAAAAATCTGCAACTAAAAGTTCATGTTGACGTTAATGGGAGTTGTCCACGCACAAATTTAAGTGCTCTATTTAAGCCTATAAACTGGAAAATTTAGGGGTTTTTTTCATAATTTTATCGAAGATCTTTAAAGGAGAAATATAGGATAAATAAAAAAAACAAATGTTGTAGGCAATTACAAGTAATACATGGTGTTGCTTTTACATGGTGCTAAAAATTAATATCTTTAAAAATAGCCCCTTTTTTGGAGCTCTATATAGATGTTCTCTGGTCCCTGTCTGTGTTTCAAACGAGGGGTGGGCATATCCTAGCGGTTCCTGCCAGAAGCACAGTAGGAGGGGGACAGCCAATCACAGCCCTGCAGTCACACAAGCAAAGCCAGGCCGCAGTTCCCTATCAGGTCCTGCTAGCTGCTGATTGGTTCCTGTCCTACAGTGAGCTGAGCTGAGAGCCACCGGCTCCCCTGTACAGCCTGGGAATTTAGGGAGCAGTAAGGGAAGGGAGGAATTATTAGGGTTTTTGCTGAAATATTCAATAAACCAGCCTGAATCACTACATTTTTAAGCACGATTCTTCTATATCTAATTGAGTATAATGCACTGGTACATTCTTATTTTTTACACAAAATGTCTCCTTTAAATTTGGATTATATCATAAATAAGCAAACATTTGATTTTCTTTTTAAATTTTGAGTTTACTCAATTTAGAAAAAAACGAAATGTGCCCATTATTTTCCTTTACTCCTCTAGATGCTTTCACCATGTAGGACTATATTAAAGCATGTACAGTAGAACCCCCATTTCATATTTTTTTAGGGGACCAGAATGAATTGGTGAAAAATTGGGGGGAAATGTAAAATCAAGGAAATGCATAAAATATTGGCGGGACCACATATAAACACTAAAATAAGGGAAAGCATAACATCACAGTATGTAAAATTGAGATGTCACTGTATATTATTTCATTTATATAGCAAAAACATATTCCACCATGTCATATGGACATTATGCATCATTCACAATGGTGCCCTTTCCCTGTGGAACTCGCACATACACACACTTGCGCTGGTTAATTGTATCAAGTGTCTATTAACGTGTCTGTTCGTGGGAGGAAACTGGAGTGCCCTGAGGAAACCCACTCAAGCAATTTGGGGTGGGGGGGGGGAAGATATACAAAGTCTTTGTAAATAGGTTTGATTGCAGCTAGGGTACTAAGACCCCAGTTCTGAAATGCAGCAATACAATTTGAATCCTATACAATATAAGTTTATAACATTGCATTCAAATATTGAAATACTCAAGTGATGTCTGATTTTTCTGTACAACCTGGGAGCAAATGTGCCTGGAGGAATGGGCCCAAACTGTGTGTTGAGATGGATTATACTGATCTCACAAGATTTAAAGCTATTACTGCTGCACAATATGGCTCTACAAAATATTTAAATTGAAGTCATTGAAATACTTATGAAAGCATTTTTTCTCAAGATTATTTTTGTAACATAATTACATCAAATTAAAATGTAAGTTCTTTGAAATAAAAATATCAGAACAGAGTGCATACTTTAGTAAGATGAAAAAAAAGGTTTATATATAGGTATGGGACCTGTTATCCTGGGTTTTTTTGGATAAGTTTTTTTGTAATTTGCATCTCCTTACCATATGCATACAATAAAATCATTTAAACATTAAGTAAACCCAATAAGATTGTTTTGCCTCAAATAAGAGATAAAGAGAAAAGAGGAAATGCTATACCAATCTCTCTGTAGCGTCAAGTGCAGGCTGCATACCCCACATAGAGGATATAAATATATACATACACACATGTTTTTGCCCTCCATTTGTAAAAGGACAAGCCAAGTGTTATTCACTGGGAGGTGCAATTTTATTAAGAACCCCCAGTGAGTAAATAATTAACATTAGAAGATGACTGGCTCTCTTGTTTTTGATGAAAAGTGCATCATACTGTGGTACTATTCGTTTGAACATACAGTGCTTTCCCAATGTCCCAGCAATACTCTGTGCTGTCCTGGAATGCATGCATGGGCAGTAGTAATGAGCAAATCTGTCCTGTTTTACCAAAAATTTGTAAAACTGCTGAAAATTTTGCATTAAAGTCTAGGGGAGACTTTTTTGTACTAAACTATTAGAATCTGGGGGTGACATTTTTTTCTCTGTGACTTTTTGTTGCAAAATATAGTCTATTGGCACTTAGTCAAACGTTTTGTGTAAAAATATATTGTCAATAAGCGTTTTTTCCTCAGATGCTAACATCTGATAGGCACTGCATTTCTGCTTCTCTGTTATTATACAACTAACTAATTAATGGACCTCTAACATACTTTGTAACATAATAGAAATTTAGCAGCCATACTACCCTATTTTCCAAAAGTGGACACGTCAAGATGAGATCACATAATCTGTGTCAGATTTTATAAATAGGGAACATTTGTTCTGCTTTCCCAAAGCTATTATACCAGCATGCCATTGTTCTACATACATATTTTCTGTAAACATATGCTATTTAGTTCCAGTTTTAAAACTGTAAATGTTTCATTCTTCCAGTGCTGCTAAAGCTTTATCCATGGTGTAGTAGTTGAGGCAAGAGTTCAAGGTAGGATTTCCTGCACCCACATCCTCTTTTATTTGTTTGTTGTTGGATTTAGACATTGGAGAGAACTATTTCCCTTTGTGAGAAATCACTTTTTAAAAAAATAACTTTTCTCTCCTTGTGAGCTGGGGTTAAGTTTTCTACCATCTATTTATCTTTATTTCTTTGAATACTCTGTAAAATGTTTGTGTGAGCAAGACAGGCAGACTGAAATTTAGGGAGGTACCACACTTTGAGCATTTTAATCAGACATGGCACAAGTAGCAGATTCTTAGACCAATGTCACACCAGTCAGCATGTAGCAGCTGTGATTTTTCTATGCAGTGACGAGTGGACAATATATGTCTTTATTGCCTCCAGCTGGTTCCATTTATGAACAACTGGAATATACGCAATTATGGCACATCTGCATATGGTTTTCAGGCAACAGTTGTGAAGACATGTCATACTTGTGGAGGTTTCAGGGAAATGCCCTCAATGCCAAATACTTTATCATGGTGGAGCTAGCACAGAATTGGCATTCTGGGCTCCTGCAGCCCCTAATGAAAAACTCATGTTTATATCACAAAACAGTGAGTCCTAATGCCTGGGGTGTGCCAATGTGTTAGGTACCCTCTCCCCCAGTGAATACAGTCACTAACCTTAGACCACGAGTCATTGCTCTTCTTTGCTAAAAATGTACTGGTCTGGAGTATTAGTACCCCCGAATGAATTTTAGTTTCCTTGTCCTTTAGAGAAGAAAGAGCTTTTTAAGACTACAGTTTTCTGAAAAGCACCAGCTGCTCTTTGTAGCTGGCTAGCAGGGTGGATTCCTGTTAGAAACTGGTGCAAGGACACAGGCAGATGTTAGTTTGGCTAAAATTGGTCAATTTCCTTTTTTTTTTCAGAAAATTTGGCTGATCTTAACCTTACTGTTCTGGAAAGATTGACAATACACCATATTTGTAGTGTAAATAAGGTAACACAACCAAAAATGTCTAACTTGTTCTATAACAGCATTTTAAACAGATAGTGGTTTTAAAAATTGGTGTATTTTCTTCAGAAACACTACTATAGTTTATATAAACAAGCTGCTTAGACATTCAAGCACAGGATACACATTAGATAAGAAACTTTCTGTAGAATCCCATTGTATATTACATAGCTTAACCGCTATCAGCTGTTTATCCTGTGCCTTTTTCAGTTTGAATGGCTGCCCGCATGGCACAGAAGCATGTTTATATAAACTATAATAGTCTTTCTGAAGCAAACACACCAGTTGTACCAGTGCAACCAGGAGTGTAACTATAGAGGAAGCAGACCCCAGTGGGGGGCCCAGGGAACAGGGGGCCCAGACCGCAGGGTCAGCCGCACTAAAAACCTCCCTTCAGCACTCTCGTAAAGAAAAATTTTGCGTGCACGCCGCAACGAGCAGGCATGCACGCTCAAGCAATGGAGGGGGGAGGAGAGGGGGACTGTTACTATGCCCCTTCAAAGATTTATGGTGTGGGGGCCCAGCGAGCTCTTGTTATGCCACTAAGTGCAAGGCAACAGGACATTATATTTTCATTACTTTAAAACACTTAATTTTTTGGTGTTATTGTTCCTTTAAGGTAACTTTTAGGGAACCGTAATACCAAAAAATGAAAGTGTTTAAAGGAATGGCAATATATGTACATGTGGTAAACGTTTTATTGAGAAAAAAAGAATGACCCAAAATATTGCACCACCCCATTCAATGTTCCATAAATCCCAAGAACAAAAAGATAAAATTTAACCTTTATTGGTATATGTTAAAAATGAACCAAGGGTGAAAAATGTGTTAAAATTACAATAAGGCGGAGCACATTTATTTGCTAAATTGTGTAGTGTATCCCAGATGCTTATAGGTTAGTCATGATCAAAATTGAAAAGATTATGGAGAGCATCATAGTAGGGATTAACTACATTAAGTCATATAAATTGGAGCAAAAAGGCCCATAGCAATCACCCACAGTTACCCAAACTGTTTGTTCACTGTTGAGTGTAAAAATAAATCATCAAGTTACCGTCACTTGTCCGATAGAATGACAGCGTGGGCATAACTTCCCATTGCCTCTGTACACCCAAAACTACTTGCAAGATAACCCTCATTAATCACGAGGTGTGCAGTTCACAGCCCTGCTAGTGTAAGTTAGGTAGTCGGCGTTTCTTTCTATCGATGGTAGATGCTAATAACTATGGTGCCATTCCCCCACCAGCCATTAACGCACCCCCAGATATGCTGTATTGAAGAAGGTAGCGTCTATAGCCTGGAAAAGTGACTAAGATTAGAGCATGTTGTCTCCCTGCCTAATTGAGCTAAAAGAAACCCAGCGCCTGATGCGCGTTTCGCTCGCTCAGCGAGCTTTGTCAAAATCAGAGATTGCCTTTGACAAAGCTTGCTGAGCGAGAGAACCCAGTAATATGAAACTCAGCAAATATCCCTACAGACTGCCCAAACTGCATTGGAGCCTACAGAAGCCAGGAACAGCGTTCCATTCAAATAGAGATAGAATCACTCATAAGCAATAGGACCATGATACTGGGCATTCAAGTTGTCATATTAAGCCATACCATTTTTTTTTACTCCAGAAAGTATTTAAGCCAAACACCACTATCAGAGGTTTATTTATCATATAAAATGGTCACATAAGAAGACCGTTTATCAGTATTGGGATGTCTTTGTGCATGTTTACAAGCCAATAATGTTACTATTTTATATGTGGATACCTGAATACTGATATTTCTACCCTTGTAAAAAAATGGATGCTGACAGAAAGTTCACAATACAGACGTATATAATTACAGAATAAACAGGAATATCAACACAGGATACCTCGCAAAGTGCTTGTTTGTTTATTTAACTTTAAAGCATATTTCAACTTGAACAACTCTATAAAGAAGAGCATTTTGACTGTTACACAAAGTGATAATTCAGTCATCATCAGGCTTCAAATGGATGGACCAATAAAAGGAATGTAAGGTGATAATTGGTAACATATACATAAACTATCAGCAGCAAGCAGTGCTACATAACACTTACATGTGCTTTGCTCTTCAAGAGGTGGTTCACCTTTAAGGTAACTTTTAGTATGTGTTAAAATGGCTAATTCTAAGCAACTCTTCAATTGGTTTTGATTATTTCTTTTTTTATAGTTTAATAATTATTTGCCTTTTTCTTCTGACTCTTTGCAGCTTTCAAATATGTGTGTCACTGACCCCTTCTAAAAAGCAAATGCTCTGTAAGGTTACAAATGTATTGTTATTCCTAATTTTTATTACTCATCTTTCTATTCAGGCCCACTCATATGCCAGTCTCTTTTTCAAATCAGAGCATGGTTGCTAGGGTAATATGAACCTTTGCAACCACATTGCAAACTGGAGAGCTTCTGAATAAAAAAAACTAAATTACTAAAAAAAAAAAAAACACAAATAATGAAAACCAATTGCAAGTTGATTCAGAATGTCACTCTATACATCATACTAAAAGTTTTCAAAGGTGAAGCACCCCTTTAATTATACATATTAGGGCAAAGACTCAATGTGAGTTTTTATATGGAAAAAAAAAATGTTACAACACATTGTAGTTATTTATCAAAATCTGAATTTTTCTGATGTTTTACATAAAAAAAAAAAAGTCTGACCAAACTAGGATTATTTATCATTACAAAAAAAAACACAAAAAATCGTATCAGGAAAAATTGAAACTTTTTCAGATTGTTGTGCAAAAATTCGAATTTTTTGTGAAATCGTCAGAAAAGCCCAAAATGTTCTGATTATCGTATGAAACCCAAATGCAGACCATAATATCTTCAAATTGCCATTGAACTTTACAGGACTTCGACAGGTTGAAGATGGAGTATTTTAGGATTCTGACTTTTTGCATCCTCTAGCTGTATTAAACTTTTTTCCACAACAAATTCGGATTTTCTAGTAAACTGACTAAAAACATTTTTAGCATTCAGTCTTTAATAAATAACCCCCAATATGTTCTTTCAGACAGGTAGCAGGCTAGATTAAGGAAAAGTCTGTACAATTTGCCGTCTCTGTACATAACCCATGTGAGTTTGACTTGCTGGATGAGAATAACTGTGTATGGGTAAGCACCACAGACCACCCTCTATTTCCATTGGGAAATATAATATGTTCATTGTGACTCTTCTGTTTTCATCATTAGTATTTTATTTCTAAGTATTTGCAGTCCAAGTATTTACTGTCCAAAAGAGGGGTTAATAATGTTTTAGATTTAGATTTAGAACGGTTTTGTTTTTTGTGTTGAATGATGCATGTGGTTGGGTTTTGCAGTTGTCTGTTGCTGTGTTTGCTTCTGTATCTGTAAAGTTAAAGTTTACTTTAAGGCTAGGGCCACACTAGGCGATAGCGCCGCGATTTGACTCGCGGTGACTTTTCGCCGCGACTTTTAATCCACAATAGCTGGGGAAACTTTTGCGCTGGCGTCTATGGGGAATCGCGAAAAATCGCCAGCGTAAAAACACACGCGGCGATCTTTTTTCTACTGTCGCTCGAAATTGCCTCGCTAGGCGATTTCGAGCGACAATAGAAAAAAGATCGCCGCGTGTGTTTTTACGCCGCGATTCCCCATAGACGCCAGCGCAAAAGTTTCCCCAGCGATTGCGGATTAAAAGTCGCGGCGAAAAGTCGACGTGAGTCAAATCGCGGCGCTATCGCCTAGTGTGGCCCTAGCCTAACAGACACTTTCTTCTGAGTTGCCTGCAGTTCTGTTAGCTTATTATTTCCCCTGTCTATACTGAAAAGCAGAAGGGAAAGACACTGAAAATGTATCCATGCTTCAAAGAACAAAGGCAAAATCATTAAACAAAAAGTGCATAAATCACTGGTGTAACATGATACTTCAGTGTCCATGGAGTTCTGCTGGGGTGTCCTCCTTACCTCCCTGTAAACTAAGGAAGAGGTGGGGGTGAGGTGGAATGTCTGTCAAAGGCTTCAGTTGACATTACTGCTGTTCAAAAAGATTAATATTAGTTGGGAACTAAGGTGGAGGTTTGTGATAGTGGTAGAGTATTTAAGGGAGTTGCAAAAAGCCAAGTCACTTACACAAATTACAGTGCAGCTATTTAGGCACACAAACAAGAGATTTCAGCATTCATAAGAGAAAGATCTACAATTAAAAGGCAACAGTATTACTTTATGTTAGGAAAAATTTAAATTTCATTATCTATATTATGTATTTTCTACAAAAATAATTTGACTGTGAGACTGCAATCCTACTTTAGTCTTCTCCAGTCTGTTCCTTATATAATGTTTTTATTCATTTTAGCACTCTTGAAATGCATGCTGAATTTGTAAATATAAATAACTATAAAAAAACACCAAGGAATGCTTTACAGAAAAGACTGCACATGAAAAGTAAACCTTACATAGTTAAGTTGGGTTGAAAAAAGACCAAAGTCCACTCAAAATTAGTCTATCAAACAGAGATCCTCCCATAACATAAAATGAACTATTGTAATTTGTTTATAAAAGACAAATGTACTTACAAGAGAAGTAGTAAGATCAGCATATCAAGTAAGTGATGTGGCCTAATCATGTGTCTTCATTATACCTCTGTAAATATTGTGTCTATTTATGTTTTTTATTTTAAATACAGATGCTTTATTGTGAGTTCAACATGAACTAATTTGAATATTAGAGACGCATATAAAAAAAAATATGTTTTCTTTGAAAACACAGAAAACACAGTAAAATGCAGCAATTACCTTAAATGCTTTGGTGCTCTCAAACCTGCCACAAATGCATGAAAAAAATTCAGTTGCACGTGACTATAACTGCAGATACTTGCAATTACAAACATAAATCTGTTTTATATTGACTATGAATGCAACTGCAATGTATTGACGAATCAAAGGAAACGAAAGCAAAAGGAAGCTAAGATTGTGTGACCTGCAAATTGCATATGTTTTAAAGTAGTTATTCACCTTTGAGTTAACTTTTAATATTATGTAGAGAGCGAAATTTTGAGACAATTTGCATTTGTGGTTTTTGAGTTATTTAGCTTTTTATTCAGCAGCTCTGCAGTTTGCAGTCTCAGCAATCTGGTTGCTAGGGTCACATCAATGCATGCGATCAACCACAAGCATTGATTTGAATGAGGAATATGAATGGGACTGGACCTAAATAGGCAAAATAATTATTAAAAGTAGAAATAACACATGTGTTGCCTTACAGAGCATTTGTTTTTAAGATGGGGTCAGCGACCCCCATTTGAAAGCTGGAAAGTCAGAAGAAGAAGGCAAATAACTATAAAAAAATAATAAACTATAAAAAAAGTGAAGTGAAAAAATGAAGGCCAATTGAAAAGTTGCTTAAATTATCCATTCAACAACATACTAAAGGTTAAAGATGAACCACCCAGCTAAGTCTAAAGTACTTCCTTGATGCATTACAGTTCACAAATATGAAAGGCATTAGTGGCAAAAACACATTTTTAAGGAAAAACAAATTAGTTATAAAGCAAGACAAAATTGTTGTTTCTTGCAGTTTCTTTACAGGGATGTCCACTGGTTGCTGCATTTTTTAAAAAGCTGACCGCTGCGTAAATACGCTGGCTTTAGTGCCATTGCCTAAACTTGAAACCGCTAAGCATTTTTACGCAGCGGTCGGCTTTTTTAAAAACCTTGGCGCAGACCACTCCAAAAACAATAGTTAAATCCGCATGTGTGTCCATAGCCTTATAGATGAATTGAACCTTTTTGTTTTCCATGATACTTACCTCTTCTAACCATAGAAAACTTGAAACCTTCATGTCTAACAAATGATTGTGTCTGGGCTACTGTCCGAGACAAAACGGTATCTGTTCTGGCCATAGACGTGCAGATATACGTTCTAATCTCCCGACCTGCCACTAACCATTCAGATCATATAAAGTAGTAAAAGAACAGATGTGATGATGTTCTGCCCCTGACAGCAATCGTACGAAAGTTATGTCTGACAAAAGCTGGTGACAGTTTTCCACTAATATCGTCAGTTCGGCAATACATGCAGAGATATTATCGGTAGCCAACAGAAATTTGCTTGATCGTCTGAACGACCGATTGCCATTGCACGAAAAGAGGCGGGACACTCCACACACGGTCCAAAAAGTGTATGAAACAAAGATTTATACAATCATATCTGCATGTCTATGGCCATCTTAAAAAAGTAAATATTCAGATGCTGCACATGTTGGTTTCACAGTTTTATATCTGTTATGTACAACTTCAATCATGGACTAAACAATAGTCACATTGAATGGTAATGGTACTTAGCCCTAAAGGAATAACAATGAATGAAGGAAAGCAGAAAGTTTTAAGAGTTTTTAAATTTGCAGAGCAGAAAGGTCAAAGTGCTTTTTAGCTGTTTATCAAGCCTAAGGGCTTGAAGAAAGTTGATAAAACCTCCCCCACCAAACAGCTAGCAGATTTCAAAGATCATCATTACCTTCTGCTTCAGGACTTCCTCATAGATGGATCATAAAGCCAAGGGCACACAGGGCATACACAATGCTTTCCTCTGCCTGTGTTTTGTACTATACATGCAAAAGCATGCATTTTTGGGCTGATCTGCACACCGAAGATGTGCCTGTGACCTGTGTGACATATACTGAATAATTGCCTGTTTAACAGGCAACTGCACAAGTCCTTGAACAAACATTCAAATTGTTGCCAACATTTGGGAATTCAATGTGGATGAAGGTTATTTGACTTTTAGGGCTCTTACTCACTGGCGTTCTGACCTGCGCTCCCCTGCGTTCCGTTTTTTGGCGTTCAGCCGCAGGGGAGCGCAGGAATAGACGCACGGCATTATTTCAAATGGGGCTGTACTCACTCAGACGCGTGTTGGCGCCGAACGCAGGTTGAGACGCAACATGCTGCATTTTTCCTGCGTTCGGCGCCTACACGCATCTGAGTGAGTACAGCCCCATTTGAAATAATGACATGCGTCTATTCCTGCGCTCCCCTGCGGCTGAACGCCAAAAACAGAACGCAGGGGAGCGCAGGTCAGAACGCCAGTGAGTAAGAGTCCTTACACTCTGAAACCCAATAATTGTACAGTATAGGTTCTAAATTCAGACTGGTTTTAGACTACTCAGAGATACTGTAAATGCCATGTACTTTGGATCCAGATCCTTTATATTGTATCCAGTTTCATTTGCCTCCTTGTTTACGGTCACAATGTTATGATATGCTGCTGCATACCCTGATGTCATTATTTAATTGGATAAATGTTTGTGATAATGGTATGATACCCAGAAGTGTTACAACATTAAACATTCTGAAGTTTCTCAGAGAAGTGTCCTGTGAAACAAGTTCTCTGCATCCAGACCAAATCCCAACCCTTAGAGGCACATTTATCTAGGGTTGAATTTTGAATTCATGTGAGTTTTTTCAACTCACATAAATTCGATTTTACTTGAAACTCCAATATTTGATTATTTATTAACAAAATCGAATATGTAAAACTCTAATTGAATTCGACCAAACTCGATTTGCGTCTTTTCTCAGAAAAAAACTTGGAACGTCAGGAAGGCTACAAATAACTCCAAATCGGTCCCTGCACCTCTACCATTGACTTATACAGTAGTTCGGCAGGTTTTAGGTGGCAATTAGTCAAACTCAAATTCTTAAAGGGCCAGAGTATGATAAATTCCGAAAATTGAATTAAAATTTTTTAAAAACTCGAATCGAGTTTGGATGATTCCCTAGTTTAATTTGACAGTTTTGACCATAAAAAAAATTGAGAATTTGAATTTTCAACCATGATAATTAGTTTGTTCATCACTGATGCAATTTTTAAAATGCTAGTTTGAATTGAATATTTGATTCTTGTTCAAGTGTTCAGTTGGTTTTGATGTTTTATATTTTTTTACTTATACATTTATTATTGGACCTCCTCTCCTGTCTCTTTCTAGCTTAGAAAATAACAGGAAGACGTGTAGGTGTAAAAGACACAACTTTGTCTCTTAATTGGCTCACGTGACTAGTATTTATGTGTGCCTTTGGTTTGTTTGTGAGCACCGTGAATCGTCGGATCCCAGGGGACTGCCTTTGGTTCTTAAAATTGGGGATGCATGGAATCCAGGATTCGGCCACAATTCTGCCTTTTTCAGCAGAATTTGGCCAAATCCTTCTGCCTGGCCGAACCGAATCCTAATTTGCATATGAAAATTAGGGGCAGGGAGGGAAATTGAGTGACTTTTTTCACAAAACAAGGAAGTAAAAAATGTTTTCCCCTTCCCACCCATAATTTACATATGCAAATTAGGATTCGGATTCTGTTCGGTATTCGGCCGAATCTTTCACGAAGGATTCGGGGGTTTGGCCGAATCCAAAATAGTGGATCCGTTGCATTCCTACTTAAAATGGCAATTATCTATTTAGGATTACCTAATGACACATACCATTTGTTATGAGCAAAACTTTTCACCACAAAAAGAACTCCCGTAGATTCCAATTGGTGAAAAAAAATTGCAGCGTGTCAAAAAAAATGGTCGCCCATACATTTGCCGGTTTCCCAAATTTTCAGCGAATCGGAATGGTTCAGATTCGCCCATCAATACATACTACAGGTATGAAACCTGTTATCCAGAATGCTCGGGACCTGGGGTTTTCCGGATAACTGATCTTTCCGTAATTTGGGTCTTCATGCCTTAAGTCTACTAGAAATTCATTTAAACATTAAATAAACAGGCTGGTTTTGCTTCCAATAAGAATTAATTATATCTTAGTTGGGATCAAGTACAAGCTACTGTTTTATTATTACAGAGAGGAAATCATTTTTAGAAATTTGGATTAAACAGAGTCTATGGGAGTTAGCCATTCCGTAATTCGGATCTTTCTGGATATCGTGTTTACAGATAAGGAAGCCGAATTAAAACCCAGAAATTCGGCTCTTAAACTTTCAAGAGGCAGTTTTTGTCACCCCCCGTAACCAGTCACTCGTTGCCGCCTGAGGCAAGGTTCTCAACTTGCCTCATGGCAGGAGTGGCCCTGCAGGTTTCTCCCGAAAATAGCCAGAGACTACTACTATAGTCATCACAATCTCTTGTTTGTCTTTAATTTCAGGCTAGCAGGGATCATAAACATGGCACTGTTTTAGCTCAAAAATGTTAGTTGAAGGCCACCTTAAACAGTTTTATGCAGCTTGGCTGGCTTTTATTATAAACAAAATGAACAGTTTCAGTACACTTGCTTCAACATAGGAATAGCAGTCCAGTTTTGACACCCAGAATGGTGTACCATAAACAAAATATATCCAGCACTTACAGCATTAGAAATATAAAGCCCAAGAGTCCTCTGTTAAACTTCCAGCACACAGTCTCTTAGGAGAGATTTTCCGTTTCTTCCAACAGTCACTTGGGAATATTTCACAAAAGTGCAGCTCAGCATGAAAAACACAGTCACCTTCCCAGCTACTCACACACTCCCACACACTGAGAAATGCTGTTTAAATTAGCCCACCTGAGTGTAAGAAAACCTGGGATGGCTTCATGGCCTGGAACCATTCTGACAGAAACCTGGGACAGATATAAAATGTGTCCAGGACTTTCCCGGTATTCTGTCAACAATTCTACAATACATTTAGGGGCACATTTATTCAGGGTCAAATTTTTCTGATTCTGATCCGAAAAAGTCATGGGTAAAAAAACACAACCTTTTCAGGATTTATTATGCAACAAAACTGCAACGAATCGGAAAATACTCCATCTAAAACCTGCCGAAGTCATGTAGAAGTCAATGGCAGATGTCACTTTTACAACTGGATGATGTTTCTTGCCTTCATGATCTTAAGGGTAGGACAACACAAACGATTTTGGCTGCGTCAAAAATAAGGTAAGAGATAGAATTGTCGCATGGTGCCGCAGCATTGATCCGACGCGACACAACTGTCGGATGCAGACGCTGCACACTGCGTCTGCATCCAACAGTCATGTCGCGTCGGATCAACGCTGCAACACCATGCGACAATTCTATCTCTTACCTTATTTTTGTTGCATGCGACAAGTCGCATGCGTTTTGTCGAAGCGCGTCAAATCGCGCTGAAATCTTTGTGTAGTCCTACCCTTAAAGGTTTTTTGTGCAACAACCCAAAAAAGTTGTGGATTTTGGAGCGACAACTTGAAAAATGTTGCACAATTTGAATTGTCTCGACTTTTCCTGCAAATGCTTTTACTTTCAGATTTATTAGTAAATATGGGCATTTGTGGTTTGGAGTTTGGCCAATTTTTTTTTTTTTTATAAAAATCGGAAAAAAAAAAACGAGTTTAAATAATAATAAATACCCCCTTAGTATAATAACGGTTGTTCAAAACACACAGCCAGCACCACTTAACTTAAATTTACAGCTTGGTTGAGATTTTTAGGCCCACTACTTCTGCCTAACAGGAATGAATTTTAACCTTGTTCTGTAGTATTGCATGAAATGTTCTCCCTCTGGTGCGAGACAAGTGTGCTGTGCTGTTATGTCTGGTACATTACTGTAGATGCAAGATCCATACCTTTTTTGCCTTTTTCAGAAACTAATACAGACCAAAACAAACTGATCTTTGTAAAAACTCAGGATGTTGTAATTAAACATGAAAAGAAACACAACAATGGGGGTTATTCCTTTAGACCTACTAAACCCCCATCTCAGTACAGCTACCATTGTTATCCCAAGCTTTCAAAAAGATCCTGCCTCACGTCACCGCAATTTACTGGCATACTTATGTTATATAAAATCAACCCCAAGCTCTTTAACTGAAAGCTCGGCAAAAATATCCACAGTTTGTCCTGTTTTATCCATATATATTGAAATTGCTCATTAAGTAGGGCCTTATGAGGCCCCTATACCTCCTGGGCCCCCCTGCAGCCACAGGGTCTGCTTCCTCTGTAGTTACGCTCCAGCTCCGCAGTAGCTCTCCATCTATGTTTTATGTACTGTTTGAGTAATTAGAGACTTCCATTTCTAGGTCCTCGTCTTGTTGAATGACATTATAAGTATAAATGTGTAATTTGTTTTTTGGCTTTATGTATTTTGGCTTTAATGTACATTTTAGGTCTGTGTCACATTATGAAATTAACAGCTGCTAGCTGTAGCAGTCAAGATACATGTTTGACTGTTACGTTGAACATTTATTTACTGTCCTAAAAATTCTTGGAACTATGAAAGAGTGGCTGGAATAGTAATGCTAACATATGTCTGTAACCTTCTTATAGGATAAGGGGATGCTAGACCACATATTACCTCAATGGTGGATAACAAAAGTGTTCGTGAACCCCAAAGGGGTTCTATGATTTGCAGGGTGGGAATGGGTTTGGAAGAGCTTTTATTGGCTGATACATTAGATCTATAACTAAAGCAAAAGAAGAGAAAAACAACTCTAGTATAAAGGAACCAATGTGCAATTCCAGATTTATTTGAATGCTTGGTCCCAAAGCCTAACTAAGGCTGCAGCTATGGAAAGGGAGGGGATTGTTTATACAAATGGCTTCTCAGTAGACTGCTAATTTGTTTTAACCAGCTCTTGGGACTAACTCTGGCCATACATTGCAAGCTCTGCTCCTTTGGCCACAATGGGATTTCACAACTGCAAGATTTACAGTTGTGTTCAGAATAATAGCAGTCCATCATCACTAACCTGATCAATCACTGTTTCTGGTAGAAATTCTATGTGGCAGTTGCTAATTTAACTTCCTGAACAGCATCACCCACCCACAACCAGACCCTGCATGGATAAAGGCCTCCTCGTCTTTCTGCATTGCCTCTGCCCTTGAGTACTGGATCTGTAGCCTGCCTACCCCAGTTTAGTGTTACACAAAAAAACAAATCTTTTACACTAATACAAGCATATACAGGTGAGTTCAGAATAATAGCAGTCCAACATCACTAACCCGATCAATCTGTTTTTGGTAGAGATTATATGTCTGCATGGCAAATAATTTACTAGAAGGTGTAGCTGAGTAATAGAACACCAACAGACCCAGCAGTCATGGCATGCATGCTGTCAACTCTGTGTAACTGAATAATTAATTGAGGCTTGTTCTAAATAATAGCAGTGTTCAAAATAATAGCATTGTTGAGTTCAATTAGTGAGGTCATTCATTCTGTGTAAAAATAATAGTCCAGCCCTTACTTAAGGAGGGAAGGCAGCAAATGTTGTGCATGCTGGTTATAGTGCATGTCTCCCTGAAAATCTGAAAAATGGCTTGTTCCAGACATTGTTCAGAAGAACAGTGTGCTTTGATTAAAAAGTTGATTGGAGATGAGGAAACATCTAAAGAAGTGTAGAAAATTATAGGCTGCTCAGCTAAATTATCTCAAATGCTTTAAAATTGCAACCAAAACCTGAAAGACGTAGAAGTAAACAGAAAACTACCATTCTAACGGATAGAAGAATAGGCAAAATGGCAAAGACTCAGCCAATGATCAGCTCCAGGAAGATTAAAGGCTTAAAGTTACCTGTGAGTAGGGTTGACACCTTTTCTGTAAAAAAATACCTGCCTTCCTGTATATTGATCTTTTTTCTCTATTAATAACATTGGGATCAACCATCATTTTTACCAGCAAGGTAGGTAAAATACCGGCCAGGCGGCAACCCTACCTGTGAGTACTGTTACAATTATAAGATGCCTATGTGAAACCAAGCTATCGGCAAAAGGCCCCTGTTAATTCCCATTGTTGATAAAAAGACGTGCTGAAGAGGTTACAATTTGCCAAAGAACCCATTGACTGGTCTAAAGAGAAATGGCGCAACATTTTGTGAACTGATGAAAGTGAGATTGTTGTTTTTGGGTCTATTGGCCAAAGACAGTTTGTCAAACGACCCCCACACACTGAATTCAAGCCACAGTACACTGTGAAGACAGTGAAGCATGGTGGTGCAAGCATCATGATATGGGGATATTTCTCATACTATGGTGTACAACCTACAGTATTTATTGCATACCACTGATGCCAGGTATCACGGATCATGGATCAGTTATCAAAAGACTTGATAAGGTCATGTAGCCTTATGCTGAAAAGGAAATGCCCTTGAAATGGGTGTTTCAACAAGACAACAACCCCAAACACACCATGAGCAACATCTTGGTTCCCGAACCAACAAGATTGATTTTATGGAGTGGTCAGCCCAATCCACGGGCTGACCCCATTGCAAAACAGCAGCTTGTTTACATAAACTATTGTAGAGCTTTTGAAGCAAACAAACCAATTTTACCAGTATAGGGCAAAAGGTTATTATATTATATTTTCACTAAAAACACTTCAATTGTTTTTGTGTTACTATTCCTTTAAAACTAAAAATTTAGCTTTGAGTGTGAATTATTCAGCAAACTGTCTGACACTTTCCAAGCATATGTAATCACCTTAAAAGGCATCACTAAGTTCAAAGAGATCTTTGTAGCTGGTTCATAAACACCCTTCCTAAATTTTCTCTTCATTAAAAGGATTCTGTCAAGATTTTTATGATGTAGTTTTTATTTCTAAATGACACTGTTTACACTGCAAATAATTCACTCTACCATATAAATTTTAATTCCTGAACAAACAAGTGTATTTTTTTTAGTAGTAATATTGGTGTGTAGGCAGCCATATCAAGTCATTTTGCCTGGTCATGTGCTTTCAGAAAGAGCCAGCGCTTAAGGATGGAACTGCTTTCTGGCAGGCTGTTGTTTCTCCTACTCAATGTAACTGAATGTGTTGCAGTGGGACCTGGATTTTACAATTGTGTGCTGTTCTTAGATCTACCAGGCAGCTGTTATCTTGTGTTAGAAAGCTGCTATCTGGTTACCTTCCCATTGTTCTGTTGTTTGGCTGCTGGGGGGAGGAAATGGAGGGGGTGATATCACTCCAACTTGCAGTACAGCAGTAAAGAGTGACTGAAGTTTATCAGTCACATGACTGGGGGCAGCTGGGAAACTGACAATATGTCTAGCCTCATGTCAGATTTCAAAATTAAATATAAAAAACTCAGTTTGCTGTTTTGAAAAATGGGTTTCTGTGCAGGATTCTGCTCGAGCAGCACTAACTGATGAGTTTTGAAGAAAACATGTTTTCCCATGACAGTGTCCATTTAATTTACGTTTTGCAAACAAATTATTTACCAGAAAAATGATGGCTTAATAAATATTGCAAGGGGAAATATGTACAATAGACCAATAAGGCTATTTACCTCCATAATAATGAGGAAAGATAGTTTGGCAGCAACAACATGCCAGTAATTTACGCTGTATTCATTTTGATGGTCATGTCAATGTGGGTAACAAAAGTTACGGTATCTAGGCTATGCATAAAAATCATTCAATTTACTTATCATGAGATCAAAATGACCCATTTGTTCTATGTCAATTATGATGTACCAATAGTTGCGAGAGGAATGTACGTTTAATATATTATATTGTAAGGATGGATTTTGACTGCAATAACCAACTGTTTTAACATTTTCAAGTGGTAAATAAGAATGGTGAAGGGAAAATTACCTTCTGAATCTAAGCCAGAGCAGGAAAGGTTTATCTGATTCACTATTAATTGATGGGACAGAGATGGCAGAATGTTGGGTAGTAGCAACAGAAGCCAAATAAAAATGAAGACACAGTATATGCTACCCCCATATAAACAGCTCAAAGAATTAAAGAAACAGTGGCGTATTTTGACAGTCAGATCTACACTAGCGATCAACCCCTCTTAAATTAATGAACACTCTTAAGCTGGCCATAGACGCAAAGATCTGATCGTACGAATCGAGGATTCGTACGATTTTCGGACCGTGTGTGGAGAGTCCCGACATTTTTCGTCCAGCGTAGATCGGTCGTTTGGTCGATCGGACAGGTTAGAAAATTTCTGTCGGCTGCCGATAATATCTCTGCGTG
This sequence comes from Xenopus petersii, assembly GCA_038501925.1. Lineage (NCBI taxonomy): Eukaryota > Metazoa > Chordata > Amphibia > Anura > Pipidae > Xenopus > Xenopus petersii. The sequence continues at coordinate 49,993,916 of CM076677.1, forward strand.
TATTGCCGATCGTACGATTTTCAGTGGGAGACTGTCACTAGCTTTGGTTGGACATAGATATCGTACGATTGCTGTCAGGGGCAGAACATTGCTGATCTGTTCTTTAACTAATCTGACTGGTAAGACTTTGATCTGAATGGTTAGTGGTGGGTCGGGAGATGGGAAAGTCCGATCGTACGATGATTCGTACGATCAGATCTTTGCATCTATGGCCAGCTTTATTTTGACCCTGATAGCAGAGAACAGAAGCCCTGACAATACTTGCCTGCATATTGTTAGGTTTAACCAATCTGCTGCCGCCAGCTTGCTCTTGAGGTAGCCATAGTCGCACAGATAATATCGAAAGAAATTTTTTTTCGTACAATATTCGATGCGTGTATGTGGGAAACGAACCAACCGATATCGGCTAAATACTTGGATATCGGTCGGTACGTCGTTCAGGCTGGATGGAAAATTTCGATCGGGTGCCTTTGAAGGCACGCAAACATCGGCCATTGTTAGTGCTGGATCATCAGATACAGGTAGAATTCTATTGTTTCATTATCATAATTTCCTTGACAAAGGGTCGTGCCCAGAAATGTTGCACTTCCGCATTGAAATTTTGCAAGGTTGTACCCTGCGATTGCAGTCTTGTGTGCCAGTGTGCTTCTTCTCCCCCACGGTCTCTTAGAAATACCTCATATGGAACCTCATAAAAGGATTATAGTATCACAAAGGACCATGGGAGAAGATTTGAGCATTAAATTAAGTCAGAAATCATTTGCAATCCTAGCCCCACCAAGTGGTACACATGAGAATAGAACCCATCCAGAAACCCTGCTTTGCTATAACAGGACTTGGGTCATACAGAAGTACAATAAGAAGGGGAGAAATAAAAGCTGCCTCAGAGCAGTTCTATTGTGTAGTGCTGCCTGCTTCAGAAAGCTCACACTCAGGCACAATGCACTGAGATGGCTGCCTCCACACCAATAGTACAGCTAAAAAAAAAAAAAACTACATCTGTTGTTCCAACAATGAAATGCTAAATGGTAGGCTGAATTATTTGCAATATAAACAGTGTAATTTAGAATTAAAGTAAGTAAACCAGAAAAATCATGACAAAATTCCTTTAAACGAACAATACAAAAGAAATGCTATCTTGCATTTAGTTGTGCATGTGAAGCTGTTGGGTACTCAAAGTTAAAAAAACAAAACAAGTTAAACTCTTGTTATTTTTACTAATTCATGAATACAAATTGGGGGCAACAATCACATTGGCAGGCAGATGCTGACTGCTCAGTACAATGGGAACTGGAAATATAATACCACTTTGCCCTCTGGTGGAGAAACAGCTATCAACACGTTTATATGAGATGTATACTGTTTTTTTTACTATTCAACTGATTCCCCTTTTCATGGAGACAGCTCCATAACAAAGTTTACCTTTTTTTTGCTTAAGTGTTATTAACTTTGTCAATAAGGGCTAGGATTACGGAGGATCACTGTTTCTCTATCGTAGCCCATTCTAGCTACACTATGCTCTTTTGCTCCCAGAAAGTATCATGTTAGGTAAGAATAGCTAGCTCTGAGAAAATGTACGAGCAAAGGTAGCTATACATGGATCGATAAAAGCTGCCAACTAACTGAGTTGGCAGTTTATCGACCAGTGTGTGTGTGTGGCCATCTGATGGGCCTACCCAATCAATATCTGGGTGAAAATTGGATGCTGATTGGGCTCATCCTGGATCCCACCTTGCAGGGAGGTTGCCACCTGTCTGGATTTCACCCGGACAGCCTGGTTTTTGGAAGTGATTGGCTTGTCATCAGTCCTGCTCCTGATGTCACCCACCATGCCTCCCCACAGCACCCGCCCCCAAACATCACTGACCCACCCCATTACATCACCGGCTCACCCCCTGCCTGTTATCGCCAAAAAAAGGTGTAAACCCTAATCAGACCCCAAGTTAGAGAAAGTTTATGTAGTGGAAGGAGGTTAAGTTATAGACACTCTTGGAGTGAAAGATGGTGGCATGTTATTTTAGCAAGCATAATGATCATAATTTTGTAACTAAAAAAACCCCTGTCTTTGTAAATACATGCATCTGCATAGATTACTGATATGATAGGGGACAAAGGAATGTGCATTGATCAATTTTTCTTTTTTTCTATGTCTGTAGTTAATTTGGCCAGATCAGTAGCACCTCCAATGTATTTTAGTACATTTTTATTAAGCCATGGAGTGCTCTCACAATTTTTCCTTTTTGTACTTTGTATTGTAGCAGATCTATTCTGTTTGGAAGTTCAGCAGCTAAGCTGCAGGCCAGGCTTCCATGTGGTTGTAGCACCCCCACACCTGTCTCTTTAAATGGTGGAACAATTCCTTTGGAAATGGGTGTTGGTCTGGGCAGTTTCTCTCTCTCAAAAGCTGCAAGCGGGGGAGGTTTAATCTCATGGAACCAATGCTGGGGTCTAGGTTATCTCTCCCCTTTGAAAGCTAATGGCAGGGGAGGACTAAGCCCTATGATGAAAACCAATGCCCTGGTCTGGAGACCTTATTTTTCAGGTAATGCTCTTATGCCGGGAGGCTTTAGCATTTGAAATTATGACCAGAGGTAAATAGTTAGGGACCGCCATATGGGTTTTACCTTGACGTGGTATGGTGGCTTATCAATCTTATGATCATAATTTTGTAACTAAAAAAACCCCTGTCTTTGTAAATACATGCATCTGCATAGATTACTGATATGACAGGGGACAAAGGAATGTGCATTGATCAATTTTTCTTTTTTTCTATGTCTGTAGTTAATTTGGCCAGATCAGTAGCACTTCCAATGTATTTTAGTACATTTTTATTAAGCCATGGAGTGCTCTCACAATTTTTCCTTTTTGTATTTTAGCAAGCAGCTGGCTCCAACAAGGAGAGTAGTTGGGGTTTAGCACACTCGTGGTTATCAAGCTGCCAGACAGGGACACTAGTGGGTGAGCTCAGGAACAAGGAAAGTGCCAAGGAGCAATATAACCAGTGGGATCCCTAGTGCTGGGGACTGGTTGCACTACCCCTGTAAGGGATCTACTGGAAATATCAGAAAGTTTTCAGTAGTGTTGTCAGAAACTGTGTGCTGCGGTTGTACTTGAAGAGCTATACTGCCTGACTGCTGGGAGCCTTATCAATCTGCCGTTGTCAAATAAAGAAGTTATTTTTATAAAGCAATCATCCTGGACTGCTGTTACTTGCCTGATGGATCTGTGCACCAAGAGACACCCAGGATCCACCTGAGGGTAGGAAGCCAAAGGGGCCACTATACATTGCTGGGAGTTGCAGGGAGTTGCCCATAGCCTCAGGGTGCCCAGAATACACTGGCAACAATTCACACTGTTTCCAGACAACTCAGACCTGCTTCTGTCTCCTAATGATGTCACTGTCACTGCTGGGAAGCAACTACATAACCAATCACCCTATATTTTTATAAGGTGATAGGTTATAATTTATTATTTAAAATAAACACTTTTAAATTAGACCTTGTAGTGGCAGCATTGTTTTGTGTAAAAAAATACTCTGACAAGAAACACATTTTGTCTGATGTACAAAAACAAGAATTATAATAGAAGTAATCAGGATATTATTGGGAGACTAAACTACTGTATATGACTTTATCTATAATTTTGCTTACTGTCAGTTGTGCAGGTAGATTTATTTTCTCTTATGAAAAAGGAGTCATATAAAACATTATTATTATTATTTGCACCACAACAGCTTTCATTTTCTCCTATCAGCCTGTATAACATACATTTAGTAATCATCATGTAATATTCTCATGTCTTGTTATAATTGTTATTTAGCGATAATTGCTCCATGAAAGTAGAGTATATGCTCACCCTTATTCTCCGATGACGCGGGTGTCCACAGACCCCAGGTCCGCGCTTCTGGGTTCGCAAGGCTTTAAACAGGTACATTTGTAATTCAAAAGGAAAAACACTCACCAAATCGGACGAGTAGCTACGGTGAGCTGTACTTGAAGATAAGAAAACGGCAAGCATTCCGTGAGTCCACTCGTATTAAATCAAAGGTTTTATTTCAGCAGGTTAAAAACATACAAAATCCTGACGCGTTTTGTATCCATGATGCGTAGTCATAGATGGATACTGACACATTCCAGTTTTTTACAGGGACATTTAAGTATGACTTTCTAGCCCTTTCATTTTCATACCTAAACCTTCCTTTCTAATAGGATGTAGTCAAATTTTCCTTGGTGCCTCCAAACCACATTTGCAGCAAGCATTGACAAATCCTTAAATTATTTTTATATTTGCTTTACGACTGTTTGAAATGTTAATGGTTTTCATATAGTTCATAATTGATTGAGTAATAAACCTACTGTATATTTAATTAAGAGACATGCAGGCAAGGTCCATCCTTGCAGAACCTTGTCCAGTTATCATAAATATCCCATTGTGATAAAATACTATTTTGCATGTACATAGAAATTCTGGCTGTTCTTTCTAGTTCTCTCTAATTAACTTAATAACAATGCATATTACATTTATAAAGCACATTGTTATTGGAAGCAGTTGTGTTTTTGCAAGATAAATTGTTACATAACTAAAACCATTGCTTTTATAAAGTTTATAATGGCTCTGCTCAATCTAGTCAGTGGCTGACTCAGGATATGATTCATAAAGCTTTAATAAAAATTAATGTAAACAAGGCTCCAGGGCCTGATGGCATACACCCCTGGGTTCTAAGAGAGCTTACTTCAGTTTTAGAACAGCCCTTATTTCTGATATTCTCAGATTCACTTTCATCTGGTATGGTGCCTATGGATTGGAGAAAAGCTTATGTTATTCCGATATTTAAAAAGGGATTACGATCTCTTGGCAATTATAGACCAGTAAATTTGACATCTGTGGTGGGCAAATTATTTGAAGGCTTATTAAGGGATCACATTCAAAATGTTGTCCTAGTCAATGGCATTATGAGCAACAATCAGCACGGCTTTATGAAGGATAGGTCATGTCAGACAAATTTGATTGCTTTTTATGATGAGTTAAGTAAGATGCTGGACAGTGGGGGGGGGGGGCAGTAGATGTGATCTATTTTGCCAAAGCGTTTGATACTTTGCCCCGCAAATGACTGCTTTCTAAACTAAGGTCTGTTGGGCTTAATGAAGTTATTTGCACACGGATAGGAAACTGGCTACAGGATCGGGTACAGAGGGTGGTTGTTAATGGGACATTCTCTACTTGGAGTAAGGTTCTTAGTGGGGTCCCTCAGGGCTCGGTATTGGGTAACTTGTCATTAATGACTTTGGGGAGGGTATTGTAAGTAATGTATCAGTGTTTGCAGATGACACAAAACTATCCAGCCCAATTAATTCCATCCAGGATGTGGCATCCTTGCAAAAGGATCTTGACAAACTGGCAATCTGGGCAGCTAAGTGGCAAATGAGATTCAGTGTTGATAAATGTAAAGTCATGCACCTGGGATGTAAGAATATCCAAGCCACTTATACCCTTAATGGGACTGGACTAGGCAAGTCCATTATGGAAAAGGACCTTGGAGTCCTTGTAGATGATAAACTTGGCTGTAGCAAGCAATGCCAGTCAGCAGCATCAAGGGCAAATAAGGTATTGAGCTGTATTAAAAGGGGCATGGAGTCACGGGAGGAGCGGATCATTCTTCCACTGTACAGAACACTGGTAAGGTCCCATCTAGAATATGCCGTACAGTTTTGGTCTCCATCACTCAAACAGGACATTATTGAATTAGAGAGGGTACAGAGAAGGGCAACTAAGCTGGTAAAAGCTATGGAAAATCTTAGCTATGAGGAAAGACTGGCCAAATTGGGGATGTTCACGCTGGAGAAGAGGTGATTAAGGGGTGATATGATAACTATGTATAAATATATAAGGGGATCATATAATAATCTCTCTAATACTTTATTTACCAGTAAATAAAGTATTAGTATTCCGATTACAAGAAAAGAGGTTCTGCCTAAATATTCAGAAGGGTTTTTTAATGAGAGCTGTGAAGATGTGGAATTCTCTCGCTGAATCAGTTGTACAGGCTGATAGCTTTAAGAAGGGGTTGAATTTTTGGTCTCTTTAAAAGACTCAGGTTACTACTTTTAATTTTTACAGAGTGAGCAATTCAGTTTAGAGGCATTAGCTTGTGTAGTTGCATTGGATCTCAATTCAAACAACCGAAAAACAGTCAAAATACTATTTTGTTTAATGAATGTAATCAGAAATCCATAGTGACAACAGGTATTCATGGGAAATGTTTTTTTTTATAAATAGGTGGAACTTCAAATTTAATTATAAGCAACCTTTGGCTTTCTATGTTTTAGACAATAGGTTATTCTCTTAAGGGCAATTTCCATGCACAGCATGTGGGTTCTGTAATTTTCATTCTAAGACATGGTTGTTTACTGTTCACAGCTCTTTGCATTTTAAGCAGCCTTTCTCTATGAAAGCTTAATAAATCACTCTGAAAATAATTCACCCTGTTACTAATCAGTTTCCACATAAATATATTTTTGCATTTGCTGAGGACGGTTAATGATACTATTTCTTCCTCATTTTTATTTTGTAGCTCCAACAATTTGACATTTTGCCATTTACAGTGACTTGAATACAAATTTGGTTGATCTATGAAGGCCTTTTTTGCACATCATTGCAAAATTCATATTTAATTGCATATGTAATACCATCAAAATATGCAGGCTGAATGAAATAACAGATGTAACATTGCACCAACCTCATCAAATCAGAAGGTAGCACAAGAGCACTAAACATAAGACACGTCCTTCTGGTCATACCCTGTGCTGCAGGTCCCCTTTATCATTTAAAAAGGAAATTTCTGTTGTATATAAAATCCTTTCAGATGCTGGTGGTCATTTACACTGACTTTGCAAGCATTGTGTAGCAAATAGGAATGCAAGGAGCCACTTTATTAAGCACAGTCGACACTTGGCATTGGCATGGTGATGTTAGGCTTGCCTGTGGCTGCTTGCTCATACAAAAATCTATGCTCCCTAGTTTAGAGTCCTGGCAATCTTGTGCTAATGTTGCTTTCAAAGACTAAAATGTATCAGTATGTGTTTTAGGATATTTATGTTTAGAATTGTTGCCTGGATACAGTCATTTCAGTAACTTTAGTTACTTGTGTCATATGACTCATGACTTGAAACTTGTATATTATAACCCCCATAATGATATTAAAAAAAAGCATTTCAGAGCTTCAAAGCCATTATATGTTGCAAACGTGCATTCCCTATAGTAACAGTGCTTTTTGGCATCATAAAAGCAAAAACTATTACTAAGGATTCCAGGATACAGGACAATGAGGAAATATAACATTTTTCACTACCCTTCTAACCTATAGCACCCAATCAGCAGAAAGTGTTTATTGGTCACCTTTTTAAAAACAAACATATTTGCTGATATGCATTGGGCAAACTTTGCGCCTTTATTCCATATGGGGGTAAGCGGCATCCACGTGTGCCACATGTTAGAGCCTGATCCCCTGGGAAACCCACCCCTATGGCCGAAATGACCTTTGACCTTTTCATTTCTATCCTTATGCTTTATTATCTATAAAAGCTATATATTTTCATATAAAGCACTATTTTTTCTATAGTATGCAGCTACATGCAAAAGTAACAGCTAAATGGTTTCCTAATGATTTAGCCAATGCCCTTGGTCAAGTTTCAATCAGAGAAGGAAGCATTTTTAAGCACAGAATACAGAAGCATTTGGTAGCTCGGAGAGAACTCTGCCCAAGCTGGGGGTTTATGCGATAAATATGGAGAGAGCAATGAAAAGGGAAATATGCTGCGTGCATACTAGAAAATTATTATAAGGGAAAAACCTTTAAACCCTCCTCAACTTATTATCCAATACTATCTAAGGGACATTATGTGGAGTTGTTTCATAAATTGGTACAAAAAGATTGAGTTGTTGGCTGAAAATAGGTGTCAGGCGTCAAGAGCTGCTACTCTTACCCGAGGAGAATTCAAGGCACTAAACACCTTGAATAAAAATAGGAAGGTTTGTCCTAGTATGTGGATAAGTTGTTAATACCATTAGTTGAGAAATTACCTACTTTTTTGAGGGATACAACTTTGTGCATAAAGAAGTTTGAGAATATGCAATGGAAGATCAGTTATAGGTGGTTCTCGATGGATATGACAGCTCTTTACTCTTCCATAGATCACGAGCTGGGTTTACAGGCCATAGATCTTTGGATTACTAATGAGTGATGTTATGCTGATTCTGATAAAATAATTCTCCAATTAGTACGGGACTTTACATCCTAATTATTTTTATTTGGATGGTAAGTAGTGATGGGCGAATTTGCGCCTTTTTAAAATTAGCGAATTTCACACTAAATTCATGAAACGGCTAAAAATTCACGAAACGGCGCCGACGTCTCGGTTTTGACGCCAGGGCCCGTTTATTTGATGCCAGCACCCGTTTTTGATGCCGGCGCCTGTTTTTGACACCAGCGTCCGTTTTTTCGAAAAAAAAAATTGACGCCGGCGAATTTTTGATTTGAATTTTCACGGGCGTTTCGCGAATTCATTCGCCCATCACTAATGGTAAGTTCTTTCTCCAGAGACGTGGCTCTGCTATGGCTGCTTCCTTCTCTCCCACATATGCCAACCTTTTCATGGGATGGTGGGAGAGGTGCCACGTTTTTGGGGATGGAGATCAGTTCAGATCTAACTTAAACTTAAACTTATCGCTACATTGATAACTGTATAGGTGTGTGTGTGATGAACAGTCACTCAAGGGTTTTATAGAATATTGTAATGGAGCCGAGAAGGGTATTCATTTTTCGTATGAGACTCATCCAATTAGTATACCATTTCTAGACATTGTTTTTACAGTGAGTGGAGGGTCAATACATACCCTTTATTTTAGTTAAACAAAATACTGTATTACACACAGAAAGTGCTCAACAGGATTCATGCCTTAAGGGTATACCAGTGGGACAATTTATTAGATTATGATGGATTTGTTCCACTTGGGATGCGTTTCAGTTGCAAGCCATGGAACTGTGGGACAGAGTTATTGAGCGGGGATATAATTCATGGGATGTTAAAGCAGCCTATGATAAGGTGGTAGCATGTGATAGGTACAAGTTGTTGTGCTATAAGAGACCTGGTTTACATTCACATTGTGATTGGCCTCATCAACTTTCAAAGTTGAGGTATTGTACCACTTACAGTAGAGATGCTCATTTTATCCGATACAATGTTATCACGCATTGGGATGTGTTATTACAGGACCCAGTGTTATCTAACGTTCTGGATCAGACACCCTTCTTTGTTTTTCAGAGAGGAAGAAATCTAGTATCATGGATATCAAGAAGTTTGTATGAATCTAAGGGAAATAACAATGATTCAGCATGGCTAAAATACAAGGGCACCCACCGTTGTGGTAGGGTAGGCTCAAAGCATGTACAGTGATCAAAGTGTGATCCTTTACTAGCACATATACAGGCAGGAGTTTTGATATTAAACAATATTTTAATTGTCAAAAGAAGTGGTCTGTTTGGCCACTTGTGAATGTGGGGCCCAATATGTATGTATAATATTAATGCTGCGGTTAGGTGTATGGATCACCATTGAGAGATGTGATTTTAGATCAGCCATAGCTAAACATGTGGGGGACAGACATTAATTATTATATATATAATAAGACAAAACAAGACCTAAGAAGAAATTGTTGGAGAAAGAGGCATATTGGATTTACCAAAACAATTGATACATATGGGGGGGATGAATAATAAATGGGAGATTTCATGTTATTTATAAATGGGGATACCTGTTATTGTGCCTATATTGTTGTCCATATGATGTGTGTACAAGGTATTATACATACATTTATATTTAATAGTACAGCTTGCTAATTAATATCCCTGTTTTGATTTCTCTATCACAGCTGTTTGGACTAAATATTATTCTAATGGTTGCTGTGATAGGGGTTAAATGTTTTTAGGGGAGGGATTAATGTGAGTTTTAATTATAAGGCCATTAAGCTTTTGAAAAAGTGTCTGTTAGCCTCAGCTAACAGGGGATACTGGGAGCTGTAGTGTTCCAACATTTGGGACATCACAAGCTAGGGCATTCTTCCATCACAATGCAAAATATATGTTTTCTGTAGAATATGATCTACTGTTTACATTATAATATTAATTTATTAGCTCAGTGAATAGGACTGCATTAAAAGTCTATTGGGGGGAATGCAATAAAAGTCGCAAAAAGATAAACAATTTGCACAAATAAGAATAAAGAATAAGAATTTTAATTGCACACTTTTAAAAAGTGATTGAAGGTGTCATAATCTTTTGGAGCAAACGTAACTTATTCAGTAAGAACTTTTATCACATTCACTGCGCACTGGCGTAAACTTTCTTCCACTGTTGGAAGAGGCCAAACAGTTTCCAGGTTCGCAAAAGCTATATTAAATTTGCACAAAGGCAATAAGACATAAAACATAACTTTTCGCATTTCGAATATTTTTTCTGTTACTGACTTTTATTACATTCCCCCATATATGCCTTACATCAAAAGAAACACTAACAGACAATTTTAAAATAATTTTTTTTTATTTGGGTTCATAAAAAATTTTAAATCAGAAAACTTGATTTGAAAGTTCATGATTGTGTTTTTATTGCTTAAAGCATGGAAAAAAAGTTACATATTTTAATAAATCAACTCCATAGTATAATTTGTTAATATTCTTTTCACAAAATATAGGAAGCATTGCTTTGCTGAGTATTTCATTTTCATTTACTTAGCTGAGTAAGTAGAGGACAGCTGCCACTCACATTAATAAACCCAAATATGTAGATAAACAAAATATAGATATTTTTCCCCGATGTGTAAAGACTTGGAAAAAGTTTGTAGAAGGTACCCATAGGCTAACATAGCTATTCGGCAGGTTTAATTTGGTGAAGTATTGAAGTCGAAGTTTTTTTAAAGAGTCAGTACTTCGATTATCGAATATTCTAACTATTTTACTTCGAATCGAAGAATTTGAGGTCAATTCGAAGTCGTAGTATCCTATTCGATGGTCGAAGTATCCAAAAAATTACTTTGAATTTCAAATTTTTTTACTTCGAAAATTCCCTCAAATTCACTTCGACCCTTGATAAATCTACCCCTAAAATGCAGCGTAGCCATTACTTTTGTGGCAGAAAAGGCTTCTTCAACTGCATCTTCTTACATTACAGCAAGCACATTGAGGCCTCAGATCAGTATAGCCCTTTACTGAATTTAGCTATGGGCAGTAGTTTATTGTTGGCCATATCATACCCCTCTTGACATAATGAATGGCCGGCCATACCTTCCCCCTGAAGAAACAACTCTCTTATCTCTGTGGATTCTCATTAAGCTATCCATGCAGATGAATGTATAAAAACTGTGTTTGTAGCCATTCAAAGCCATCCCCTTGCTTAAAATTATTCTCTGTGCTTCCATATTAGAAAAACTGGGAGCCAGGCAGGAACCTGAAGTTTATTTAGCTGTGTCTGCAGAATGGACCCAGCATCTTATTAGAAATGGGACCTTCCAAGACCTGCAGCTCACATACAGAGTTCCATAGCACCTCCTGGATTTGGGAACCTGGGGAGAAGCTTTTTGATTGATGATTTGTTAAATGATGTGAACCCTTTGGCCATGAAGTGCCTTCCTGTGGCTTACAGCCATGTGCCTGTCACACAGTGTCCTATGGCAGAGCAATTTAATTCTCTAGGGAGTACATATGCCAAAACAAGGACTTTCCAACTTCTTCACACTACAGACAAGAGACAGTCTTTTTACCCACAAACCTTTATAGGGAATGTATATGAAAAAGGTAATAATGCAGCCCAGTGCTTATTTGGCAACTGTAAAGTCAACTTTAGATATAGTGATATATTGTTGGTAGATTTAGAAACATATTGAGAAGGAGATTGTTGAACTTTTCATAAAATCAACATGGTATCAATTAGGGTTGCCATCTGGCCGGTAAAAATGATGGTTGATCCCAATGTTATTATTTGGGAAAAAAGATAAATATTTAGGAAGGCCTGTATTTTTTTCCAGAAAAGGTGGCAACCCTAGTATCAATATAACAAAGCAGCATGTAGCAGAATTATAACTGCAATGTAATCTTTTTATCTGATTTCTCTTAGCAGGAGTTCTGCAATTATTTAAAATACACGAGGAATGTTTCCTCTGCCTAGCAAAGCAAATTGCAATATTTGCTGCTGTTCTTAGATGGGAGATTATGATTTGATGTTAGTTGCTAATGTACTTGTTTATACATTTGGCAGGGAAAAAAAGCAGTGTGATTTTCATACATTTCAGCCATTAGAATTTCCTCTAGCCTTACTCCTAAAACTTATTGTTTAAATGTGCAGTTGATTATTATGTTCTAACTATACTGTGTAAACAGTTTATCATATTATTTAGCTTGATGTTTACAGCTGTCTATATTAACAAACATCAGCAAGCTAGGTACACCTCCGACAATAATAATAAATCTAGCACTGATGGCCATTTTGTAATATTTGTCCCTATAGACTTCTTCATAGAGGACTGCTGTTATTGCATTGTGGTCAGGACTGCCTGGCTAGTAGAACCAACTGGTTGATTAAAAAAAGCAAGTTGCTTGAGCAAACGATTTGAGCTGTTATAGAAATGTTGTATTAACAAAGCAGATGCAATGATCTGCATATCTTCACAACACATTTAGCAAGTGGTTAAGGGCAATGACACACCATGATGTGAAAAAATTGGGAGGATGTAAAAAAATTGCTACCATAGATGACAAATCTCTTCTGAAATGTTATCCTTACCCTTGAGAAAATGTCCCAACCCCGAAACATTGAGATGGCTTGAATATATGGAATGCCCTCCCCTTTGTTGCCAAATTGTGAATCTTGATACTATATGTAAATGGCGATGTTGTGTGAAACATTGGAGGTGCCGCTTTTGTGTGTTTGTATTAGTTAGTGTAAGTTATACCAGATCAGCTATGGGAGACTTATAACATTTTCCTAATGTAGGGTATATATCAACTGTGGCTGTCCACAGGAAATCTTCTACTCAAGGTGGGCAAATTTAATAACCCTAAGCATTGTCTCCCTGAACATACAGGTATATATCAGGAAGCCCATTATCCAGAAAGCTCTTATTACCAAAAGGCCATCTCCCACAGAGAAGGCAAGGAATTCAAATTCTTAAAACTTTTTTCCTTTTTCTCTGTAAAAATAAAATAGTACCTTTTACTTGATGCCAACTAAATTGCATTAATCCATAGTGGTGGCAAAACATTCCTATTGGGTTTATTTAATGTTTACATTATTTTTTTTTTTAGTAGACAAGGTATAGTGATCCAAATTTCGGAAAGATCCCTATATCCAGAAAACCCTAGGTCTCAAGCTTACTGGATAATAGGTCCCATACCTGTTAATGGGTGAAATGACAATGCTGGTCAAAGGGATGATTTGTAGTAAATTAATTTCTTGGCAGAACCCAGCAAGCATCCCAGCATTTACATAAATTATTTTGGCCCCTTATAATAGTGTGTGCAAATAATATGAAAATAGTTTACATAGCAGTTCTGTTATTCATAGGTTAGATCTCTGAATCAAGTCGTTGGGAACTCATCTAATTATAGTTTACTTATGGCACCAGACTTATGGGGTGATAAAAGTTGCAAACTTTGTTCAAGATCCAATAACAGATAGCAACCAAATAAATGTTTGCTTTCAGATTGTAACGTAAATGGAACCTGTTGGTTGAATGTTTAGGATCAGCAACACTCAATACAACAAATAGTGCAAAAGTAAACAGAACTTGCCATTGGTGTTTTCTGGCAACAGTTTCTACAGAAATCTAACTCTTCATGTCAGGCGTACCCAACCCTTTTTACCTGTGCACCACATTCAAATGTAAAAAACTTGAGCAACATAAGCATGCAAAAAGTTTCTGGTGATGCCAATATGCACTCTGATTTGCTATTGGTAGCCCCAATGTGGACTTGACACCTACAGGGGGCTCTATTTGGCAATACAAATGGTTTTTATGCATCTAAAGGTTGCCCCAAAGCCAGGATTTCAAAAAGAAGCACCTGCTTTGAAGCTACTGGGAGCAACTTTTAAGGGGTTGAAGAGCAACATGTTGCTCACGAGCTACTGGTTGGAGATCACTGCCCTGAGGCAACTTTGGGCGACTATTGAAAACGCATCGCCGCGTGTGCATTAGCGCAATTTTGCATATGGGGAAAAGACGCTGAGGCAGTTCGGGGAGATAGTCACACAAAAGACGTGGCGATAAGTTGCCAGGCGACAAAATCTCCCTGAATCTCCTCGTCTGGCCTTACCCTAAGAGAAAAAAAACCACCAATCTGTAGTGGATTTAACCATTTGCCTGCTAATGCCTTCTAATTTACATTTCCAGGTTACACCTCAAGCTGCTTTTTTACATGTGGTACAACAAATTCCGAAAGCTCACTGTAGCCTAGGGTTTCCTTAATCTGTTTTAAAAAATTTTTTATAGTTAATTACGTTTTTTTTCAAAACACTTGTTTATATAGTAAACATTTAATCAATGACTTTTCGCCATGTACTGCAATTCATACAAAATGAATTTCATCAATATGTGTATTGCCAACAGTGAGGCTAAAAGACCAATTTTCAGTGTCAGTGTATTTCCTGCTGATACTATCCCAACGGGACATACAATTCCAATTAGACCGCACTTACTGTTTCTGCCCAAATAATAATCAGGTGCAAGTCATGTAGCCTGTTCACATGGGCTCCATCCAAATACACAGATTTTCTTCCAGTAGACAGCACTCCAGTTTCAAAAAACTGTCTTTTTTGTTTATATGACAGCAGCACAATGCAACATTTCGAGCGGCACTCCACTCTTTGTCAAGCATAAACACCTGACCTTAAAGGGAAACTGTCATGGGAAAACATGTTTTTTTCATCAGTTAATAGTGCTGCTCCAGCAGAATTCTGCACTGAAATCCATTTTCAAAAGAGCAAACAGATTTTGTTATATTCAGTTTTGAAATCTGACATGGGGCTAGACATATTGTCAATTTTCCAGCTGCCCCAAGTCATGTGACTTGTGCTCTGATAAACTTTAGTCACTCTTTACTGCTGTACTGCAAGTTGGAGTGATATCACCCCCCTCCCTTTCTCCCCCCAGCAGCCTAACAACAGAACAATGGGAAGGTAACCTGAAGGTAACCAGATAACAGCTCCCTAACACAAGTGCTGCTCCATTGGCTCCATCCAATGCACTATCCGTATCCAAATGGTATATTATCGCCTCTACATCCCCATGATGTGGGATGAAGGTGTAGAGGCTTTCCACATCCAAGGTAACCAAAATGGCATCCAATGGTAAATCATTAATCACATTGATCTTATTTAAAGTCCCCAGTGTCTCTGATATATGACTTTATATTTACCACATACTCCCTAAGCACTCTATCCAAGAATCTTGCTAAAGGCCAAAAAACTGAATGGATCTTAGGGAGTGTCTATAAAACAGATGTGAATGGATTAGTCTGTGTCAGATAAACTGCCAACAGGAAACATGAGAGCAGTTAACCCATGCATAGCCATGTGGTGATATGCACAGAACGCCATAAACAACAAACATATTTAAGCAGAGCTGTCAACCTTTTACCAGCAGGGGAAATATTTCCGGCACAGAAATGATATCAGCTGAAATGATGTCATGTGCAGAAGCCACAGATTCTGTGCTGCACATGCATACATCAGATTTTTGCTGCAAATCGTCCAAAAAGAGTGATGATTGACTGGGGGACATTGGCCAAAATCTGATAATGCTTGAAAAAATAGGAGGGTTGACAGCTCTGATTTAAGTAACAAACTTTTGCTGTCATGTGTACATAGTAACATAGTAAATGCCTAAATGCTAGTTGATCCAGCAGGGGGTTATTTTTAATGAAATCTGAACATTTCTCATTATTTTAGTAAAACCACTTTGACCAAACTCCCATCCACATTTTTACCTCATTTATCAAAAAAATTACCTTGAAAAAATCTGGTGTGAGAAAACATAGTAACATAGTAAGTTAGGTTGAAAAAAGTCCATCAAGTTCAACCTTTTAAAGGAGACGGAATGCCAAACGTTAGGCACGCCCAAGTGATTGTCTTTACTTAGACACTCGGACCAGTGCTCCTATCAGCAGAAAACTGCACCAGCCCAGGCTTCTGCCAGCGAGCACCACTGAGCGTTTTTCTTCTTCACTTCTTCTCAAATTTCCCAGGGCAGACGCATGCGCAGTAGAACAAAATAGCCGGCTTTTTCGGTAAAGTTCGGCTTTTTGCGCTACTGCGCATGCGCAGCCGTGGGAAGACAGAGGCAGGAAGACAATTGATCGATGGTGCTCTATGGAAGAACCACGTGCCAGTGGGCGTTACTGGTGATAGGAGCACTGGCCTTGGGGTGCCTAACTTTTAGCACCCCCAAGTAAACAACACTTTCCTTCTCTTTTAAAACTATATATAACATGCCTAACTGCTAGCTGATCCAGAGGAAGGCAAAAAACCCCATTGGAAGCCTCTACAATTTGCTAATCCCAATTTTCTAATCAACTTGTACTATGAGCTATCTTCCATAACCCTGTATTCCCTCACTTGCAAAAAAGCCATCCAATCCCTTCTTAAAGCTATCTAATGTATCAGTCTGGACAACTGATTCATTGAGAGATTTCCACATCTTCACAGCTCTCACTGTAGAAAACCCCTTCCAAATATTTAGACAGAACCACCTTTCTTCTAATCGGAATAAATGACCTCAGGTCAGCTGGAGAGACCTACTGGTAAATAAAGCATTAGAGAGATTATTATAAGATCCTCTTATATATTTATATATAGTTATCATCCCTTAAGCACCTCTTCTCCAGAGTGAACATCCGCAATTCGACCAGTGTTTCGATATAGTTCAATTTTTCCATAACTTTTACCAGCTTAGTTGCCCTTCTCTGTACCCTCTCTAATACAATAATGTCCTGTTTGAGTGATGGAGACCAAAACTGTACGGCATATTCTAGATGGGGCCTTACAAGTGCTCTATACAGTGGAAGAATGACCCCCTCCTCCCTTGACTCTATGCCCCTTTTAATACAGCTCAAGACCTTATTTGCCCTTGAAGCTGCTGACTGGAATTGCTTGCTACAGCCAAGTTTATCATCTACAAGGACTCCAAGGTCCTTTTTCATAATGGATTTGCCTAATGCAGTCCTGTAAGGCTACTCACCGTTGTGTGGAAGGGATGTCTGGCCCTGTCCGTCCCTGCAGGCAAGTAGTTGGTCGCAGTCACCGGCGAAAGCATGCCTGTGCGCGAGCGTGCGCCTTGATGGGTGTGCGCATTGTCGCGCGTGCGTACGTCCGTGCGTTGCGTCGCCCTGCGTTTCTGCACATGCGAGTTCACGCTAGGCCTATATCAACTCAGCTGACATACAAACAAATTGCTAGGTTATCTTAGTTCATTTCCAAGAGACCCCAGCATTATATATTTGATCTCCTGTTGTTGACCCGGCTATTCCTGACTCGCTTGAACTCTGCCTGCACCCGACCTCGCCCTGATATTGACTACGTACCTAATCTGCCTGCATCTGACCTCGGCCTGACTCCGTTTACGAATCTGTGCTGCCTGCCTTTGACCCGGACCTGTTTGACCTCGGCCTTCACACCCTTGTTACTTCGTCCGGAATCTCCGGCTCTTTTCACAGCGCATTCTTCCTGTTTCACCTTCAGGTTAGTCTGTCGCTGGTGGAAGCTGCTTGTGAGCCCTCTTCTGCAAATTGATCCGCATAAAGCCTTATACAGTCCCATTAAGGGTATAAGTGGCTTGGATATTTTCATATCCCAGGTGCATGACTTTACATTTATCAACATTGAATCTCATTTGCCACTTAGCTGCCCAGATTGCCAGTTTGTCCAGATCGATTGAATTAGACTCGATAAAATTGTGAAAAAATCAGAATTGTACAATTTTTTTCAGTTTGTCGCCCGAAATCCTGCTTCCAGGCTTATTTCCTTTATAAAACTAAAACTCAAGGTCACCACAGAACACCAGTATATTGTTGTCTGCTTGATTTGATCATAGAGAACTTTAGGAGTAGCCTTGAAAGCACCAATCCCCATGTTTGTTGGTAGGGACATGTCCACAGGGTAAAAACAAAGCTGTGTAAAAATTGGAGTCAGAGTTTTCATTTGTATTCTTAAGGGTGAATTAAAGTGGTAGTTCACCATAAATGTAACTTTTAGTGTGTCATAGAATGGCCAATTCTAAATAAGTTTTCACATGGTCGTCATTTTTATTTATGTTTTCTTTTGCATCTTTTCAGCTTTCAAGTGGTGGTCACTGACCCTGGTAGCCAAAAGACTAAAATCCTATTGTTATTGTTTATTTTCTTTTCAGGCCTCTTCTATTCATATTCCAGTCTCTCATGCAAACCACTGCCAGATTACTAGTGTAAATTGGACCCTATCAACCAAATAGCTCCCAAAATCCAAATTGGGGAGCTGCTGAACAAAAGGCTGAATTATTAAAAAAACTGTACCAGTTGCAAATTGTTGTAGAATATCACTGTCTACAGCATATTATACTAAAAGTTAATTTAAATGAGAACAACTCCTTAACACTGCCCTTTAAATTCTATACCGGTATCATCATTTGTTTAATTTAAGCTTTTCTCATCGATTATTTGAAACTGATACTTTCTGTTATATTTTTGCTTCATTGGAACATATAGCCACAAGATGTCACTGCAGCTTTTCTGAAGCACAATTTACCAAATTACTTCACTAAACCACTGCAGCCTTTTAACTGAGGAGAAACATGCGATGCAGGCATTTCAGTAAAAAACAATCTATTTAGAGAGGAGCAAGACTGGGATATGTGCTTTAGCACTGTTTAGTGAATGACACCAAACAGTCAGAACAAAGTGGACTGCCTCAGATTTATTAATGAAGACAACTGAATCAAACTGATTACTTTTCAGCATAAAATGCCCCTCATGAAAAAAACATGAACAAAAGTCAGATTCAATTCTGCGACTAATGGGTGACAGGAAGAAACATGTTTACTAACATAGATACTTGGCTTTGAATGGCAGCCCTCTGTTCTGAGTCACCCACAATCTCATAATGAGAAAGAGTTGCAGCCACACCAATAAGTTAACAAATAGGTGCACGGTGTTTTTCATGACTGTCAGCCCCAGAACTGTATAAAATGCCCCTGGGCCCAGGGTTGCCACCTGGCTGGTATTTTGCCAGCCTGATCAGTAAAAAAAATAATGTTTGATCCCAATGCTATTAATAAGGAAGAAAGTTAAAAATATACAAAGGACAGTATTTGTTTTTCAGAAACGGTGCCCCCTCCACGACTGCAGGTTCTGCCTCCATAGTTACACCACTGCAACCCTTTCGAAGTGCAATAACTAAAGCTCTGAATAGTATTTTCTTTTGTAATTCTTTCATCCAACGCAGCAGTTGCCTATTCAAGGAAGATGCACATTTTATGAATAAAGATGCCATGGTCTGAGTGGATCTCATAGGGCCCTCCAGAGAATCTGATCTCCAGGGCCCATTCTCACAACAATAAGATGATAGTGATAAGTTGTTGTATAGGCTTATGATATAAAGGAAAATAGCCTAAACCCACCGGGAGAATTTCCAATACTCTGTTGGGCTGCATAGGACTATTTATGGTGGAAGCCATGACAAGCTAGCTCTCTAAAAATGACACATAATGCAGCAATATCTAGTAGACATTTAGAGTTTTTCTTGAAAACATTTCACTACTGAAGAAGTGGCTTCTTCAAGTTGAACTGAAGAAGCCACTCATATGAGTGATGAAACATTTTCAAGAAAATCTCTTAATGACTAGTTGCCTCTGATGTAGTTCTACTAGATACTCACTGACTAGATACTACTGTAGATTAGAGGAAGAACACCACGTCAATCAAATGAAGTTGGCGAATGAGGGAAGGGAGAGTTGCCATTAAGGGGGAGCCAGAGGTGGCCTGCCTGTGATAGAAGGGGGGGGGTCCTGCTGAAAAAAACTGGAGCTTGCCAGCAGCTCTTGCGGAATGAAAATGTATTTTGCTGCTTTTCGTCTTACAGGGGTTGCCCCCTTTTAACCCACCCAGGTATCTGCTTTCGCTGGTTTCCCATCTGGCCTCCTCTCCTTCTAAGATAGCCAGGTATCTGCTTTTGGGCTGGGCTTCCCCATCTAGCACCTTGCCCATACCTTACCCTTGCATCAACTTTGGGAGTCCCAAAATAGAAAAACAGCCTCTGCCACCCCCTAACCCCCCTGCCCTTTTTTGGCGGTTTTTCTGGCATCACCCCGGGGTTAATCTTGGGAATTGCTTATTGAGAACAGTGCTCTATAAAGAGCTTGAAAAAATATTTTGGAAGCCAAGATTTGGCGATTTACCCAGCCCAAGGTATGGGTTACTCATTAAAGAAAAAGAGGATGATGGATGCCCTGGGGTCTAACAAACAGATCCAACTCAGGAGTAGAACTCTGGGCTCTTTGGGCAGGTCAGATGCCACTTGACATATGCGACATAGATGAGACAGTCCAGTGCTGCATTCCCCTTAATGGTTTTGCCTGAATTCAAAGTAGCTGTGACTGGTTAATGCAGCTTTCAAAGTAGGCTGCAGGGGGTCATCATATTGTAACTTTGTTAAACATCTTTGAAAGACCAAGACCATGCACCTGCTCAGTGGGGTTTGGGCTTCTGTGGGGAGGTTAAGCTTAGGAATCGTCATAAATTATCAAAACAGCACAAGCCAAATAATTTCTGCCATAGAAGCAGATACAGCAAGACTGATCGCTGGCTGCTCTAAAGGGAAACAAACAAAGCTGCTCCAGTTCTGGGAAGTGAGGTGAGGGGGCTCCCCCATGGGTTTGAAAGTATGATTGTTTCCCTGCAGAGCAGCTAGGGACCATCTAAAGTTTGTCGGATGGTGTGTTGATTAGTATAAGTTGCTGCCTGGGGAGAATGCAATGCAGCAATAAAAAGCAGAAACAATAACCTGTCTGACAGAGAACCTATCCTAAACCACTTGTAAAGAAGTAAAAAATATATTTTTTTGTTTATTCCAGTCTTATTTAAGATAAAATATGTAAAAATATTACATAACAATTATTGTAGGGCATGTACTTACAAATAAGTTCAAAATTGAACTGGCCTGATCCAGCCACATCAACAGGGCAGATTAATTACCTGTCACATGAGGTTATATCTCAATGTATTTCCAGCTCTGCTGGTGACTGTAAAAACGCCCAATTTTGAAACAAATTAGTAGAAAGGCAGATTTTTATCTAAGCTAGCAATTAATCAATATAAGTGCAAATTTACTAAAGGGCAAAGTGACTAACGCTGGCGAAAATTCGTCATTTCGATACTTTGCCGATTTACTAGCGGTCGCTGGCGTAATTTTGCTAGCGAAGGAGATAGACTAAAGCTGTACTTCGCTCCTTAACAGTCCAAATACAATTTTTTCTTCAGCGCACCACTTACTTTTTTTAGGGTGCATCCACTCCCAAGCTGCCTCCAAGTCAGCCAAATTCCTTATCTTGAATAACAGGATATGAAGCACACCATCCTCAGGCTTTGCCTTTAAAACATTTTATTTCAGCGGAATTCACACACAAGCTTTCGGGGGAAAACCCCTTCCTCAGGTGCATGCTCCCTAACGCCAGGCGAATTTGCGCTCTGGCGAATGGACGGAACTACGCAAATTCACAAAGATGCGGATTTAACTGAACGTTACCTCTTGCGCCAGACTTGCCTTCATCACCTCAGACCATACGAAGTGCAATAGATTAGATAGGACTTCCTCAAAATTTAGTTGAAAAAAGTCCCAAAAAACGCTGGAGTCTTTTTTCAGGGTGATAGGCTGAAAAAGTGCGTACATTTTTTTGGGGTAACCTGCTTTCCCCCTACATTTCAAGTGAATTGTTACAACCTTTTTAAAGGGGTGGTTCACCTTTAAGTAAACTTTTAGTATGTTATAGAATGGCAAATTCTCAACTGGTCATTATTTATTTTTTATAGTTTTTTTAACTATTTGTTTTTTTCTTCTGACTCTTTCCAGCTTTCAAATGGGGGTCACTGACCCCTTCTAAAAACAAATGCTCTGTAAAGCTACACATTTTTTGTTATCTGTACTTTTTATTGCTCATCTTTCTATTCAAACCCTTTCCTATTTATACTCCAGTCTCTTATTCAAATCAGTGCATGGTTGCTAGGGTAACTTGGACCCTAACAACCAGCTTGCTGAAACTGCAAACTGGAGAATTGCTGAATAAAAAGCTAAATAACTCTAAAACCATAAATAATAAAAAACGAGGACCAAATGCAAATTGTCTCAGAATATCGCGCTCTACATCATATTAAAGTTAACCCCTTTAAGAACCACTGTAACCCTTTCTGAGCAATGTTCACCAGCAGTGCACACAATCCTCTAACATATTTGTCGGAGGTTGGAATATAGCAAATGTTCTGCTACAGTAAAGGACAAGGTGCACATGTAGGCCAAGATAGTGTTTTGTATATAGGCACATGTTTCATCCACACTCAAATTGTTAAAACCACCATTTTGCAACATGTTCCATGCATGTAGAGTACAAAGAGTACCTATAGCTTTAAGATCTGGGTGCCTATTGTGGAATCCACTATCACTGCATATGCAAACTCTTCATGAAAACATCTTAATTTGTTCTGGGGTGCCAATCATTTATTCCATAGCCATGATGGTTGGAATGGCAGCAAGCCAATCACAAATCCATCACTTCAGTCATGTAGCTATCCGGAATATATTCTTTAATGGAGGCTGAGGTTGTGTAGCTTCCTGACACTGGAAGGATGAGCTTCCCTAATGCTTGAAACACATTAACACAACTTAACCATCCAGCTTCTAATTGAATTGGTAATTGATGTTAAATATGTATTAATAACAATGCATAGGTAATTAATTGTTTATACATCAAGCTGAGAGTCCATTGCTGGTATAGGGAGACATAATACCATGGTCAATCAGCATTTTGCAGTTGACTAATATTCAGCTTGTATAAACAGCACAGTTAACGGAGCCACAACTTGACAAGATTCTTGAACCACATACATTGTGTGAACAGTCATTTAATAAGGGAAAGAAAATGTTAGCTTTAATAATGATATTCAGACATTTTCAAATGGAAAGGCAATCAGAATCTTGCATATTCTATATGTGGATGGGAACAAAGCAACCGGTTTCTTCAACAATACAACAGGAAGAAAGAAAAAGTTTAAATGTTGTTGTACATGGGTGGTTCGCTTTTATAATTCATAACCTGGAAATCATAGGGAAGGAAGTCTACGTTTTGTCGACTGAGCTAACAACCCTTGCCACACTGTGTATCCTGCAACACTATTCTGGCTAAAGGACTGTGCTAATACCTATTTTTGAAAGATTGTCTTTATTGATTTTATGAGCATGAAATAAGAAAAAAGGAAAGAGAAGGAAAGGGAGATAGTTATAGAAGGATGAGCATTCCCTTTATGCAATAGCTTGTATCTTACATTACAGAACCTGGTTAGCAACTTTCATGGTCCCTAAGTTACATGAATCCATTGCCAGTTTGTGCATTCCATGTGAGCAAAATAGCTCTCTTTGCATAATGTAGGAGCTGCTGTAAACACAACATGTCACAAGATGTAAGGGTGAGTCCCTCTAGATGTCCCAGTAGACAGAATGCTGGTGTACGAATAGCTGGAAGTCCCAAAAAGGTATTGATAAATGCAAGAATTGCAGTCCAGTATTGCTGAATTTTAGGGCAATCCCAAAATACATGCATAAAAGTACCACTATCAACATTACATTTAAAACACACGTCTGGGTACCCTTGGTATATTTGTGCCGGCCTGTGCAGGCACAAAATAATAAAATGTATTTATTTATTTACTTTTGCGATAGAGTACATGGCTATAGAATTCAGCTTTACTTCAGATATTATAACTTATAATATTTATATATTGAAATTATACTTGTTAATATAACCCCTACACCGAAAGCTATTCAGCAATCTGAGCTTAACCCTTTCCCTGCCAGCCGTTTTGTCCTAGATGCGAACATCTACTGCCAAGCAGTTTTTAGATATTTTGCACTCTTTCACTTTAAGGGCCTTTCCTGGGGTGGTCTTTTAGTTAACCCAGGAAAACAATATATTGTTTTTTTCAGGACAACCTGAACTTTCACAATATGCAAGAATTTTGGTGTAATTCTACTTCTCTAAAAAAATATTGGATTCTAAGTGTCAAATAAAATGAAAAAAATCATGTTGCACGAAGAACAATCACATATATCAGAAACATCATTCATTTTATGTACGAGAACACAGCCGATTTAGAAAGGTCTATGTCTCCTGAACGCGACAATACCAAATATATATAGTTTTATGGAGATTTCTCACTTGTATAGCTCAAAATCTACAAGCAGTACACAACCAAATTTCCAAAGCAACACTCCCCAAACGGCATACTTTTGATTTCAAGGCCAAACATTCCGCTAACAGTAGGTTTACCCTAGAAAACTACCCATTACTAGAAAGAACAGATTCTGGTGAATCAAAAATGGGTATAAATATCTTTGTACTCCAAACCACTAAGTTGCAATTGTTTCCTAAAGTTATAATGTTTTATAGAAATTGGTGAATTTTTTGAAAAATGACCTCAAAGCTTCCACTCTACAGCAACATATCTCCCACACATCATTAGGTATCAATGTAAAACACCCCAAATATAAAATCCTGGGTCCACTGAACAGTTTGATGCCCAATATGAATAGATGTACCCAAGCACGTGGCATAGGAGGCCCCAAAAGGAAGACCCCCCGTTTGTTCTGTCATTTCAGATACTGCAAAATCAACACATTTACATCGTTTTGGGGGACGGCAAAGGTAGAAAAAAATACGTTCACCCCAGAAAACCATATATTTTCGGAAAGTACACATTCCAACGAATCCAAATTGGGTATGCATGTCTTTCTACGCCAAAGTACCAAGCCGCAAATCATTCCTAAATTTGGTGATTTAGGTGACATTTCCAAAAATCACCTCAAAATATCTACTCTGCAGCATCGTATTACCCACATACTTTTAGGTATCAAGACAAATCACCCCAAATATGAAAGCCTAGGGTCCTCTGAACAGTTTGATGCCCAATATGTATAGGTGTACCCAAGCATGTGGCATATAGAGGCCCTAAAATGAAGACCCCCATATAGTCTGACATTTCAGGTACTGCAAAATCAACACATTTACATTGTTTTGGGGGGGCAAAAGTAGAAAACAGTAAGTTCACCCCAGAAAACCATATATTTTCGGAAAGTACACATTCCAACGAATCCAAATTGGGTATGCATGTCTTTCTACGCCAAAGTACCAAGCCGCAAATCATTCCTAAATCTTGTGATTTAGGTGACATTTCCAAAAATCACCTCAAAATATCTACCCTGCAGCATCGTATTACCCACATACTTTTAGGTATCAAGAGAAATCACCCCAAATATGAAAGCCTAGGGTCCTCTGAACAGTTTGATCCCCAATATGTATAGGTGTACCCAAGCACGTGGCATACAGGGGCCCCAAAAGGAAGACCCCCATATAGTCTGTCATTTCAGGTACTGCAAAATCAACACATTTACATCGTTAGGGGGGGGGCAAAAGTAGAAAACAGTAAGTTCACCCCAGAAAACCATATATTTTCGGAAAGTACACATTCCAACGAATCCAAATTGGGTATGCATGTCTTTCTACGCCAAAGTACCAAGCCGCAAATCATTCCTAAATTTGGTGCTTTAGGTGACATTTCCAAATATCACCTCAAAATATCTACCCTGCAGCATCGTATTACCCACATACTTTTAGGTATCAAGACAAATCATCCCAAATATGAAAGCCTAGGGTCCTCTGAACAGTTTGATGCCCAATATGTATAGGTGTACCCAAGCATGTGGCATATAGAGGCCCTAAAAGGAAGACCCCCATATAGTCTGACATTTCAGGTACTGCAAAATCAACACATTTACATTGTTTTGGGGGGGCAAAAGTAGAAAACAGTAAGTTCACCCCAGAAAACAATATATTTTCGGAAAGTACACATTCCCACGAATTCAAATTGGGTATGCATGTCTTTCTACGCCAAAGTACCAAGCCGCAAATCATTCCTAAATTTGGTGCTTTAGGTGACATTTCCAAATATCACCTCAAAATATCTACCCTGCAGCATCGTATTACCCACATACTTTTAGGTATCAAGACAAATCATCCCAAATATGAAAGCCTAGGGTCCTCTGAACAGTTTGATGCCCAATATGTATAGGTGTACCCAAGCATGTGGCATATAGAGGCCCTAAAAGGAAGACCCCCATATAGTCTGACATTTCAGGTACTGCAAAATCAACACATTTACATTGTTTTGGGGGGGCAAAAGTAGAAAACAGTAAGTTCACCCCAGAAAACCATATATTTTCGGAAAGTACACATTCCCACGAATTCAAATTGGGTATGCATGTCTTTCTACGCCAAAGTACCAAGCCGCAAATCATTCCTAAATTTGGTGATTTAGGTGACATTTCCAAAAATCACCTCAAAATATCTACCCTGCAGCATCGTATTACCCACATACTTTTAGGTATCAAGAGAAATCACCCCAAATATGAAAGCCTAGGGTCCTCTGAACAGTTTGATGCCCAATATGTATAGGTGTACCCAAGCACGTGGCATACAGGGGCCCCAAAAGGAAGACCCCCATATAGTCTGTCATTTCAGGTACTGCAAAATCAACACATTTACATCGTTAGGGGGGGGGCAAAAGTAGAAAACAGTAAGTTCACCCCAGAAAACCATATATTTTCGGAAAGTACACATTCCAACGAATCCAAATTGGGTATGCATGTCTTTCTACGCCAAAGTACCAAGCCGCAAATCATTCCTAAATTTGGTGCTTTAGGTGATATTTCCAAAAATCACCTCAAAATATCTACCCTGCAGCATCGTATTACACACATACTTTTAGGTATCAAGACAAATCACCCCAAATATGAAAGCCTAGGGTCCTCTGAACAGTTTGATGCCTGATATGTATAGGTGTACCCAAGCACGTGGCATACAGGGGCCCCAAAAGGAAGACCCCCATATAGTCTGTCATTTCAGGTACTGCAAAATCAACACATTTACATCGTTTTGGGGGGGGGGCAAAAGTAGAAAACAGTAAGTTCACCCCAGAAAACCATATATTTTCGGAAAGTACACATTCCAACGAATCCAAATTGGGTATGCATGTCTTTCTACGCCAAAGTACCAAGCCGCAAATCATTCCTAAATTTGGTGATTTAGGTGACATTTCCAAAAATCACCTCAAAATATCTACTCTGCAGCATCGTATTACCCACATACTTTTAGGTATCAAGACAAATCACCCCAAATATGAAAGCCTAGGGTCCTCTGAACAGTTTGATGCCCAATATGTATAGGTGTACCCAAGCATGTGGCATATAGAGGCCCTAAAAGGAAGACCCCCATATAGTCTGACATTTCAGGTACTGCAAAATCAACACATTTACATTGTTTTGGGGGGGCAAAAGTAGAAAACAGTAAGTTCACCCCAGAAAACCATATATTTTCGGAAAGTACACATTCCCACAAATTCAAATTGGGTATGCATGTCTTTCTACGCCAAAGTACCAAGCCGCAAATCATTCCTAAATTTGGTGATTTAGGTGACATTTCCAAAAATCACCTCAAAATATCTACCCTGCAGCATCGTATTACCCACATACTTTTAGGTATCAAGAGAAATCACCCCAAATATGAAAGCCTAGGGTCCTCTGAACAGTTTGATGCCCAATATGTATAGGTGTACCCAAGCACGTGGCATACAGGGGCCCCAAAAGGAAGACCCCCATATAGTCTGTCATTTCAGGTACTGCAAAATCAACACATTTACATCGTTAGGGGGGGGCAAAAGTAGAAAACAGTAAGTTCACCCCAGAAAACCATATATTTTCGGAAAGTACACATTCCAACGAATCCAAATTGGGTATGCATGTCTTTCTACGCCAAAGTACCAAGCCGCAAATCATTCCTAAATTTGGTGCTTTAGGTGATATTTCCAAAAATCACCTCAAAATATCTACCCTGCAGCATCGTATTACACACATACTTTTAGGTATCAAGACAAATCACCCCAAATATGAAAGCCTAGGGTCCTCTGAACAGTTTGATACCTGATATGTATAGGTGTACCCAAGCACGTGGCATACAGGGGCCCCAAAAGGAAGACCCCCATATAGTCTGTCATTTCAGGTACTGCAAAATCAACACATTTACATCATTTTGGGGGGGGGGCAAAAGTAGAAAACAGTCAGTTCACCCCAGAAAACCATATATTTTCGGAAAGTACACATTCCAACGAATCCAAATTGGGTATGCATGTCTTTCTACTACAAAGTACCAAGCTGCAAATCATTCCTAAATTTGGTGATTTTGGTGACATTTCCAAAAATCACCTCAAAATATCTACTCTGCAGCATCGTATTACCCACATACTTTTAGGTATCAAGAGAAATCACCCCAAATATGAAAGCCTAGGGTCCTCTGAACAGTTTGATGCCCAATATGTATAGGTGTACCCAAGCATGTGGCATATAGGGGCCCTAAAATGAAGACCCCCCTTGTATGTTCTGTCATTTCAGGTACTGCAAAATCAACACATTTACATCGTTTTGGGGGGGCAAAGGTAGAAAAAAGTAAGTTCACCCCAGAAAACCATATATTTTCGGAAAGTACACATTCCCACGAATCTAAATTGGGTATGCATGTCTTTCTACTACAAAGTACCTAGCCGCAAACCATTCCTAAATTTGGTGATTTTGGGGACATTTCCAAAAATGACTTCAAAATTTCGACCCTGCAGCATCGTATTACCCACATACTTTTAGGTATAAAGACAAATCACCCAAAATATGAAAGCCTGGGGTCCTCTGAACAGTTTGATGCCCAATATGTATAGGTGTACCCAAGCACATGGCGTATAGGGGCCCCAAAATGAAGACCCCCATATGGTCTGTCATTTCAGGTACTGCAAAATCAACACATTTACATTGTTTTGAGTGGGGCAAATGTAGAAAAAAAGTAAGTTCACCCCAGAAAACCATATATTTTCGGAAAGTACACATTCCCACAGATCTAAATTGGGTATGCATGTCTTTGTACTCCAAAGTACCAAGCCGCAAACCATTCCTAAATTTGGTGATTTTGGGGACATTTCCAAAAATGACTTCAAAATTTCGACCCTGCAGCATCGTATTACCCACATACTTTTAGGTATCAAGACAAATCACCCCAAATATGAAAGCCTGGGGTCCTCTGAACAGTTTGATGCCCAATATGTATAGGTGTACCCAAGCACGTGGCGTATAGGGGCCCCAAAACGAAGACCCCCATATGGTCTGTCATTTCAGGTACTGCAAAATCAACACATTTACATTGTTTTGAGGGGGGCAAATGTAGAAAAAAGTAAGTTCACCCCAGAAAACCATATATTTTCGGAAAGTACACATTCCCACGGATCTAAATTGGGTATGCATGTCTTTGTACTCCAAAGTACCAAGCCGCAAACCATTCCTAAATTTGGTGATTTTGGGGACATTTCCAAAAATGACTTCAAAATTCCGACCCTGCAGCATCGTATTACCCACATACTTTTAGGTATCAAGACAAATCACCCCAAATATGAAAGCCTGGGGTCCTCTGAACAGTTTGATGCCCAATATGTATAGGTGTACCCAAGCACGTGGCGTATAGGGGCCCCAAAACGAAGACCCCCATATGGTCTGTCATTTCAGGTACTGCAAAATCAACACATTTACATTGTTTTGAGGGGGGCAAATGTAGAAAAAAGTAAGTTCACCCAAGAAAACCATATATTTTCGTAAAGTACACATTCCCACAGATCTAAATTGGGTATGCATGTCTTTGTACTCCAAATTACCAAGCCGCAAACCATTCCTAAATTTGGTGATTTTGGGGACATTTCCAAAAATGACTTCAAAATTTCGACCCTGCAGCATTGTATTACCCACATACTTTTAGGTATCAAGACAAATCATCCCAAATATGAAAGCCTGGGGTCCTCTGAACAGTTTGATGCCCAATATGTATAGGTGTACCCAAGCACGTGGCGTATAGGGGACCCAAAACGAAGACCCCCATATGGTCTGTCATTTCAGGTACTGCAAAATCAACACATTTACATTGTTTTGAGGGGGGCAAATGTAGAAAAAAGTAAGTTCACCCCAGAAAACCATATATTTTCGGAAAGTACACATTCCCACGGATCTAAATTGGGTATGCATGTCTTTGTACTCCAAAGAACCAAGCCGCAAACCTTTCCTAAATTTGGGGATTTTGGGGACATTTCCAAAAATTACTTCAAAATATCTACCCTGCAGCATCGTATTACCCACATACTTTTAGGTATCAAGAGAAATCACCCCAAATATGAAAGCCTAGGGTCCCCTGAACAGTTTGATGCCCAATATGTATAGGTGTACCCAAGCACGTGGCATACAGGGGCCCCAAAAGAAAGACCCCCATATGGTCTGTCATTTCAGGTACTGCAAAATCAACACATTTACATTGTTTTTGGGGGGGGGCAAAGGTAGAAAAAAGTAAGTTCACCCCATAAAACCATATATTTTCGGAAAGTACACATTCCTGCGAATCCAAATCGGGTATGGATGTCTTTGTACTCCAAAGTACCAAGCCGCAAACCATTTCTAAATTTGGTGATTTTGGGGACATTTCCAAAAATCACCTCAAAATTTTCACCCTCTAGCATCGTAGTTCCCACATACTTTTAGGTATCAAGAGAAATCACCCCAAATATGAAAGCCTGGGGTCCTCTGAACAGTTTGATGCCCAATATGTATAGGTGTACCCAAGCACGTGGCATATAGGGCCCCAAAACAAAGACCCTCAAATGGTCTGTCATTTCAGGTACTGCAAAATCAACACATTTACATTGTTTTGGGGGGGGCAAAGGTAGAAAAAAGTGCGTTCACCCCATAAAACCATATATTTTTGGAAAGTACACATTCCTGCGAATCCAAATTGGGTATGCATGTCTTTGTACTCCAAAGTACCAAGTCGCAAGCCTTTCCTAAATTTGGCGATAAAAGCAACTGTTTTTACATTTCTGAAAATCGCCTAAAAATATTGCAATTGGCCGCATTTATCTCACCCAATTTCTTACATACAATTGTAAAACACCATAAATATTGATGCCAAGGGTCTACTGAACAGTTTGATGCCCAATATGCATAGATATACCAAGGCAGCTGGCATGTGCGGACCCCAAATAAAAATAGTGAATATGAGTTTTCTCCGCTGCCGATTCGCCTTCTGTGAACATAGACCCTTGACTTCATATTATTTGCCTCAAGACCCTCCTAACAGCAATGACCCCCCAAAACCATACATTTTTGGAAAGTACACATTCTGCTGATTCCAACAAAGATAACGACGTCTTTCTACACGAAACTACCAAACTGCAAAGCTTTTCTAAACATATAGGTTTTTACAACATTTCTGAAAATCGCCTAAAAATGTTGCAGTTTGCCGCATTTATCACACACAATGTTTTACGTACAAAGAAAAATCTCTCTAAATATGGACGTCAGAGGTCTAATAAATAGTTTGATGCCCAATATGTATAGATTTACCAAAGTATGTGTTGTGTATGGACCCCAAATGAAAAACGTGCCTATGAATTTTCACGCTAGCCAACTAAGCTGCAGAAAAGAGAACCCTAACTGTACGTTATGTGCCGTAAGACCCCCAAACTGTAAAAATAACCCCAGAAACCCATATATTTTTGGAAAGCACATATTTTGGCGGATCAAACTAAGTAAAATCTATCTTTCTATACCAAAGCACCAAACAGCAAAACGATACTAAAGATACATAAGGAACAATAATGCAGGGATAAAATTGCAATAAAACCACAAAAATAGCGTAAATCAATGAAATAACAAAATAATTGTTCTGACAGCGTAATTAGTGGCCGAAATCGATTATCCAATAGTCACGCTGCCAAAATAACACGTTTTTAGGCAAAAAAAACAAAAGATAACAGTATAATGAATTCGTAAAAAAAAAAAAAAAACACCTGTTTGTGTATACATATTTGTGCACTAATAAAAGTTATCTGAGTGTGCAAATACATGTAAATAAGTGTAAATAAGTGTAAATAACTGTACAAAAGGGACCAAGTGTGCTAAAATTAAAAAAAAAAATTTTTTAAAAATTCCAATCTTTACTAAAATGCATAAATGTACTGTAAGTATGTGTAGGTGCAGGTAAGTGTGTAAAAAAAACGTGCACTTACCGTTTTTGGAGCAGGAGAATCGCTGTCTTCTTTGGAGGAGTCCTGGCAGCGTGTCTGCAGAGTTGCTGCGCAGCAGGAAGTGCGTGGGCGGCTCTGCAGGCAGGAAGAAGGGTGAGTGTAGTAGCAGACGCTCCATGCGATGCGTCTGCTACTTTGAAGTCGGATCTGCGACAATCGAGTCGCAGATCCGACTTGACAGCCCCCCAGCCTCGTTGCCTAGGGGGCTGTCTTCTCTCCCCACTCTCTGCGGAGGCGGCAAAAGCCGCCGAAGCAGAGAGAGAGCTCAGCTGCCAGAGCATTGGCCTGCCAGCACGTACGCCGTACGTGCTTGGCAGGCAAAGGGTTAAATGTTGATTTTTTTTGTGTTTTTGCTATTTATACAAAGTTACAAGATTGATGGTTTATATTGGTTAATTTATGGAAACAACTGTGTTGGTACTACGAACACAGTATCAAAATAATAACTTATTGACATTTGTATATATATTTATAATTGTCTAGTGTAAGATAGTGGCACTTGTTTTAGTGGAGTAACTGAGACACCAGGTGTTACAGATTTATGGAAGAAATCTGTCTCTTTTGTCAGTTAAAAGTGGGGCTAATGTGGTTTTATTAATGGTGTCGGGGGGGGGGTTGTTTTCCCTATGCTTCTGAGGAAGTGGTGAGATGCCATGAAATGCGTCAAGTGTGGGGGAGAAGTCATATCCACATAATGTACTGATGATTTTAAAGGATTTCCAATAAAGAAAGTTTTAATTCTTCCTAACCACCATGTGCTCCATATCACTACTGTTAATTATATATCAAGCACGTCTGGATCCGGGGACGCCATTTATGTTGCAGCACAGGTGTTGTTCTGGACCCATGGGGCAAATTGAGTTTCTACATGTGCAGGGTCAAGTAAACTCTATTCAGGAATTTAGTATGTATGTAGCGATCCCTTTCAGATATGTTAGTTTCTGTTATTTGTTCGTGAATGTCTTTCCAAGATCCTTCATCAAACGATGCATAGTCCTGGGCCCATTTGTGACAAATATGTTTTATAGAATCAAAGTTATCTTGTAGCAGAGTAGTGTAGAACCAGCTTAGGGGTTTGGAGAGTTCTGGCCTATGTAGGTAGCATTCTAGAGTTGATTGGGTAGTGCATGGGACGCCCTCCAGGAATTGGGCAAAAAATGCATGCTGTAGTTGCAGGAATCTGAAAAGTGCTAATACCTTTTGTTGACCTTTGTTACCCTGCAAGCCAATCCTACTATAAACTGAATTGTTGTTCCTGTGTTGGTCGTGCTTGCAATCTCTGCAAGAGACGGAGCTGTTACTCCCACAGACTTGTCTACACCAGTATCCCTGTCAGGTCTGCTCTGTGTGCCCCCAGGGGTAACCGCTCACTTACCTTGGTCTGGTCAGCAATTCCCAGCTGGGTTGGTCTGTCCTCCTCTCATCCTCGTTCTGTGCATACTTACCTCCGAAATGGACCTCTGCATCAATTACCTGTAGGAAGAATCAGCGCCGATCCGCGCCTTTATGCCGCCTGAGGCGGGCTTCCGTTGCCGCCCCGACCCCTCCTCACGGCGCTCACATTTTCTGCGCAGGAGGGGGTCGGGGCGCTGCACGACGCTAGTGCAGAGAGCGCAATTGCGCTCTCTGCACTAGAAGAGCCGAATTTCCGGGTTGAAAACTGGAAATTCGGCTCTTAGTTACCAGGAGCGGCATTTTTGCCGCCCCTGGTAACCAGGGGGGCGCTGCTGCCTGAGGCGAGTGTCTCAACTCGCCTCATTGGTGGAGCACCCCTGGGAAGAATTTATCATTAAGACCATGCTTCTCTACTGAGAATATTGCCCGCTTACAGGGTACTTTCCTGGGTGTTCCACTGTTCTCTTCAGATCTCCCATCGTGTGAACACCTAGAAACCAGAGGTTCGTCATTATAAGGTACTAACACTTGTCAGGCTGCTTAACAAGGGATTCATAATTACATTAAAGATCTTATACAGTGCTAGACATCACAGTAATACATTATTTAGTTACCTTACTCGGCTAGAATTTTCAGTCAAAGAAACATACGGTAACTGCAAAATGTAAACTTTTGGTTGCTGCAACATAAGCACAATATGCACTTTATGAAGAATGTCTTTGCAATAGACTTCTTAAGCGTGAATTTGTTATTAGGCTGTGATAGCCTCAAGCTCTTCCTGGGGATTTTCAAATTCCTAACATTCTAACAAAATTCTAACAAAATTCCTAATTCCTTCCTTGTTGCTATGCTTTGGGTTACGATTCTTGATGTTTATTTATGAAGGGTATTTGTGTGTTGTATTTTAGAGGAGAGGTAATTTTCAAATCTCCATTGACATACTGTATTGGTTTAATACTACCCTGTGACATAATATGTAAATGTGCGCGTATTGTCACATGTCAAAATTATTTTGACCTCAATGCGTTTCGCAAATTTTTTGCTGTTTTTTTCAGAGTTTCGCACATTTTTCAGCGAAGCAAAACGGAACAGATTCGCTCATCACTACAGATAATTGAACAAAAACAAATTAGTGAACAAAAAGAGAAAAACTGTTGCAGGGATTTTTTTGTTTGAAAGTCTGTACTGAATGATCTCAAGCATGCTGCAATAAGATGAGCACATCTCATTTACTTGTGTAGCCTAGTGCACATTTAGACAGATTTAGTCATTTTATGGAAGCTTGAACAAGATACATGATAATGTATTTGATGACTCTTAGGTGCAGCACATTTAGTCTTATAATTTGGGAAAACATTTCTTTTAACTTCTTCCTAGGCTACTGATTGCGAAGATATGAGCCAGATATTAGTTTTCATTCTGTAATGCTCTGCTGGTCTCTCATCTTCAGATGGAATGGGAATTGCACATAACATTGATTATTTGGAAGTTGCATTAGAGGATTACGTGGGTTTTGTACTGTACAAGCCTGAAATCTCTCCATCTGGTTGAGTGAGTCAGCAAGGAAAAGTTGAGCCGACAGAAGTTCTTAGGAATACAAAAAAACAGATTCTCAGGCTATAGAAAATATTGCTTTTAACAGTCACAAAATGGTATTTTAACATCAGTTCTTTTACCTTTCGAGTTATTTTGTAGTAAGACAGCTTTCGTGCTACAAATTCTTTGGTTTTTATGCTTCAACTTTTTTACATGTAATATACAGTACTAGACATTAAGCCCGTTAAATTAACGGGCCTAGAGGTCCGTGGGGCACATGCGCAGTAGCGCAATCCCACGGACACAGGGACTGGACGCAGAGACACTTTAACTTTATTATATAGGATGATCTATCAGAAAGATTAAAACAACAGCCCATCATAAGACCTGTTGATGAATAATGAATACAATAATAAGAGAGAAGAAAAAGTACCCCGCTTGCTCAACCTCATTCGGCCGTCTCTCAAATGTTCCAACTACCTATTAATTAGACAATATCTTTATTAACGTGCGATCTTACAGATTACCCTATAGCAATCATTGCTATAGCGTAATCAGTAAGATTGCACGTTAATATTGATATTGTCTAATTAATAGGTAGTTGGAACAATTGCTATAGGGTAATCTGTAAGATTGCACGTTAATATAGATATTGTCTAATTGATAGGTAGTTGGAACAATTGAGAGACTGCTGAGCGAGGTTGAGCAAGCCGGGGACCTTTTTTTCTCTCTTATTATTGAATCAATCCTCACTGACTTAGGTCAGACCTCTGCTTCAACCGCAGGATAAATACATTAGGAAAGGGATCACTTGTTTGTTTGATTGAATAATGAATACACTAATGAGCAGACCAATTAATGTGGTCATTTTCTTCAGCTTCAAAAGGCTCAAAACTGTTTATTATATAAATAATATCACAGGGAGAGCTGCCATTAAAAAAACTTTTACTTGTGGGGTCTTTTATTCCACATCATACTTAACAGTACATAATGTTGCTTTTCAATGCCCCAGCATTGACTGCCCCTTGCAGTTTTATCACCCTTGCTGTGCCCCACTTCCTGCAGGTTTTCCTTTTTATAGATTTTCACCTGCTGTGACATCACAGAAGGGTGGGTCTGGCACGATCCTATTATTATGGAGGCTCACTGGGTTAGGGACAGGTGCGGGTAACTAACCGGCAGGTTAAGGTCGACCCACACATCACTACTATCTATCTATTCTAATATATCTATAAAACACATTTAAGTCTTAACCACAATGTTGTTCACAACATTACATATAGGATACTTAACATAATTTGTCTTAGAATATCAAATTGACAGACAGTAGTTAAACCATACTAACTTACCAAAATGTCTGCTACTTTCTTCAGGCTGCATCATATTGGATGAGAAGCACCATTCATCTCCCCCAGATGCAAATCATTGCTTGATGAGCATTTTAGTTGATAATCACCCATGCTGATAATGAACACAGGTGATGCTACCAATATCATTGGAAAGGAATAATACAATAAAGGGTTTTTTAATGACCATTACAAGTAGCAGAACTCTAAATTGTCCCTATATCTTTGCCCTTAAAGATGAAGACAAAAAGGTTGTGTTCTGCTAATGAAAGTTTATACTAGTAAGCAACCTGACCTAAGTAGATATGACGGTTTATACTAGTAAGTCAACTACTCTAAGCAGATAAACTATTATTACTAATACAATTGGGATGCTAAGAAGAATATATAATAAATAATAATAATTAAAGAGTTTGATCTGATCTACAACACACTGTCCTGTCCCATCCAGTCTGTTCCTGTCCTGAGTCATCTCCCTCTTCATCCTGTCTAGACCAGTCCTGATATTCACCCTCTCCATCCTCTTCCGCTCTGCACCTGTTCCATTCTGACTCATCACCCACGTCACCCTGTTCCTGCCCTTTTCTTGTCTGTGTCCTGTGGGTTCAACCAGCTCTTGCCTAAAATACTTTTTTTCCTCCTGCTGCCTCCACATCGCCTCCTATGTTATCCCTTACACCCAGATTGCCTGTGCTTTGTCTGCTGCATGTATTTCCATGACCAAGTCTTTTGAATTATTTTGCCTGGCTTTTTTATTTAAAGTAATAGCAAAAGTTGGAACAGCATATGTATGTATGATAATGTTGAGAATGTGACACTAAGAATCCCCGTTTGACAAAAGTCAAAACTTGAGAAAATAGTGGGTATTTTCTTTCTGAATAAATAAGCTATTGAAAAAAACACTAACAATTTTGAGCAGGTCTGAGCAAGATAACCACAGGGAGTTGGATGTAGGTCATGGATTAGAAGATGGAGTTACTATGGAGATAGTAGGGGCCTGGAAAAACACAAGAGAATGGGGGAAAAAAGTATATGGCTATATTTTTAACAAACAGTACTTCCATTTAAAACAGATGGAGTGGCAGATGGACTGATAGATATTTAAAGAAGATTTGTAGCGATAGAAGGAGTGGGTATATTTGACTGTTTTGTAGTACTGATAAAGGAATCAAAATACTGTAATTAGTATGCATGGAGAAGATGAATATTGAGTGAAGGAGAGTGGCCAAGGACATATATGAATTGATAGAAGAAATGTAACCAGAACCAGAGGCAGAGAATATGAAGGATTGTTTGGTTAACTAACAAGGAAGCCGCAAGGTACTGGAGTCACAGATGCTAATTATGAGCCACCTGTAACACAGAAATCAAGGACATGAATAGTAATACACTTATTTCAACCATTTCTCGTGAGAAGTAGAGGATGAAGAATAACATTTCTCCTTGACAGATGATCAGCGAAAAGCTGCATTTACTTAATATGACTTTTAAAGTGGACAAAACTGCCATTAAATGCAGTTCATGCAGAATCAGCACAAACCCTCAATATAGACCAGTATGGAAGGTTATTTCACCCAGTGCTCTAAATGATTCACAGGATAATGCATCTCCAAGCTTAATTTATAAAGATGTTCTGATCACTAAGGCAATATAAAAGCACAAGGTCAAAGTCCTAGGGGCAAATTTATCAAAATGCGAGAGCTCACCACAGAAAAACTCACCCACTTTCTATTTATTCCTGTGGAATTTTTTAGAAGCATATTTATCAAATGGTGAACTTGGACTTTCACTCATTGATAAATACACTTCATAAGATCCCATAAGAATACATAGAAAGTGGGCAAGTTTTTCTGTGGTGAGTTCTAATCTCATATTTTGATAAACCTGCCCCTAAGTGTTATTATAAAGGTCACAGGAATTCTTGGTGACTTCCTATATTATCGTACATTTAGAGTGGGATATATAATCCTAGAAACTACAGTATATATGTCATAGCAAACAAATAGATACGATGCGAACCGCTACTCCATGAGAGACACCGGCTACTCCATGCCGTTACACTTCATTAGCAGTAAGGACTCCCGCATTGACGAGCGCTGTTCTGGAAATCCATGCAGGGACACAAATTTTGTCTTTTATCATCGGCTTTATTAAAACACACACTGTTGTACAAATCTGGTGCGGTGGGTGTAATGGACTTACGCGTTTCTTGCTACAATGCTCGGCACTTCCTTGATAATGACTCCTTGATAGTAATGGGCGAATCTGACTCGTTTCGCCAAAAACGGTGAAAATTTGCCAAAATGCATTGATGTCTATGGGCCTCCAAATTTTATTGTCTTGCCATGCTGCGTGTCAAATTTTTCTCATCACTACTCCTTGATCCAAAAGTCTGATAATCACATACTTAACATAAATCATGGACATAATCCCAGTCCTTTAGTTTGCTAAAATTTGGAAAAACTTTATTGCAGCAAGAGCAGCTGGACTACTGTGGCTAAGCAACAGGTCAGAAGGTGCTCTCATAAATAATGACATGATGCCCATATGGTACTACCAATCAATTATGAGGCTGTTAATAATATTATAAATATTCTTATCTCTAACTCCCAATTCTTTATATTTATATTATGCTGTCCTCATTAGACAATAAGAGAAAACCTTCCATACATGAAAGAACAAACCATGCAAGCTAACAGAAAGCAAGAAAAACCATTCCAAGGCAGTATATGGCTCTAGCTTATGGATATGGTATAACAAATATGTGGATAACTATTTTTCCGGCAGTTAACTGATTGCGCTGTATTTCACTCACTCAGATTTATCAAGGATCAAATTGAAAATTCAAATTTTTGAATTCGAATTTTGAGTTCATTTTAGTGTAATTCGACTAGGGTATAGTCCAAATTCGATTCGAGTATAAAAAAAATTTGAATTTATCATGTACTGTCCCTTTAAGAATCCAAATTCAACTATTCACCATCTAAAACCTGCAGAATTGATATTTTAGCCTATGGGGGACCTCCGACAATCAATTTGGAGTAGTTCGGTAGACTTTTGAGAAAAAAAAATATTTTTTTGTGTGAAAAAACTAGAATCAAATTAAATCGAATTCTATTTGAGTTTGCAGGTCAATTGTATTCACCCAAATTTAAAAAATTCATTTTTTTTAAAAAATTTAGATTAGTCCAGATTAGATTTTTTTTTCGAATTTAGAGTTTATGGGAGTAAACTTGAAATTCGATTCCTTGATAAATCTGCCCCTTGATGTTTTGAAGCAGTTGTAGTTTGTCAATTTAATTCCAGTAAATGTAAGGGGCATATTTATCAAGGGTCTAATTTAGAGTTTATGGGATTTTATAAAAACTCCCATAAACTCGAAATTTGGGGGGGAAAAAAATGACAAATCGAAATTTATTAAAAAATCCAAATTTTTTAAATTCGGGTTAATAGGATCGACCTTCAAACTCGAATCGATTTCCAAAAAGATTTGAATTTTCAATTCGACCCTTGATAAATCTGCCCCTAAATGTTGCATGTTACCAGACTCTTTTTATTTATTGCATCCTAGCAGCTGACCAAATTTTTTGTAGTTGTATACATGTTTCCAATATGATTTTCCCCAAAAGCATGCTAGAACTTCATTTATCCATCTCAAGGTAAAGTACGGTCCCCATAGACAACAATTTTAAATAATGTTTTTACTGCAGCTAATATTTAAATCAGCTTATCGCTATAGCACATTTTAGAGTAATAGTCAAATAATTTTTTCTTAGGACACAAGGCTAATGCATAACTCAGAAGCAGAGTCATGTCTGTGTGGCTACGGATAGAGAGATCATTTGTCCCCATCTGTTATAGGCTACTTGTTTATGATTTCAGGATATGGAGAGTGAGTTCCAATAAATCACTGGGTTTCTTCCTGCTAATTAGATTGTGTAAAATGGATATTGATGTTCCCATGTTCCAAGAATTGCTTATGTATACATTCATGCTGTTAGTAATCCAGATGCCTTGCTTAG
This sequence comes from Xenopus petersii, assembly GCA_038501925.1. Lineage (NCBI taxonomy): Eukaryota > Metazoa > Chordata > Amphibia > Anura > Pipidae > Xenopus > Xenopus petersii. Next base: position 50,034,705 of record CM076677.1, read on the forward strand.
ATTTTATACAGACCTAATAATAAAAGGCCTGGAGTTCTGTGCACAATTCTTGTATTTTAAGCACTAATCTTTTCTTGGAATCTATCCTTCTCATCCAATGTCCTTCTTTTTCTAAGTAAAGTATATTTTCCGTATGTAAAGCAGATGGACCAGCACATACATTTCAAATTCTATATTCTGCATTGCAGTAATGTTTCCCAGAAGGTGCAGTAAAACATTCCCAATAAAGCTTTTTTTATTTCATAGTAAAAATGTATTGATTTCCTTATTGGACTGAACAATCCTGAAGAAAAAGCAGATTGGTTGTGATCAGTGATTTGTATACAGTTACATGTTATTATTCAACAGTACCGCCTATGATTTGAGTTTCAAATTACGAGAAGACCATCTCCCATCCTTTTATTTAATTTTTAAATACATTTTTAGTAGACTTAAGATGTAGTGATCCAAATTACAGAAAGAACTCTTATGCAGAAAACCCCAGGACCCGAGCATTCTGGATAATAGGCCCCATACCTGTATAAGAAAAGGACTTTGTTGATTATAAGCCTTTTTGTTTAACTACGTATAATGGCAAAACTGTTACAATAAAACTGTAAAATCTATCTTGTTTGGTTAAGCCTATGTCATAGTTATTCAGCACATTGGGCCATAATTAATTCAATGAGAAAAAGGTAATGGGAAGAGGAAACATTTTCTTCAAATCCACTTTTTCCCCCTATAGTCTTTACTAGAGTTTTCACGTGATAAACAGTGAGAGAAGTTTTTCTGAATTGAATTGCATCTCAAATTGAATCTTATCCATGAGTTTTCACGTGATAAACCTGTTTTTTCCACTGAATTTAATGTGGCCCATTATCTGGAAATCCTTTATCCACAAAGCTCTGAAAAGTGCCAATGACATTTCTTATTAAATCCGCCACTTGGTCAGCTTCTCTGCTTCCGATTAGCTTCTGTCACTTCTCACTAACTCCCTATCCAGTCTGCCTGTTTTGTATCATTGCCCTTTTGTACTGTACTCACTGCCCTATACCCTCACAGTCCCACCTCCTCCACTTTTTGATCTGTCAGAATTTTTCTTTTTTTTTAAAAAAAAGAAACTCTATAGTGCCCCATTTTTGAAGTTCTTGTCAGTCATTAACTTTTTTCTGTATTAATAAAACTTTACCTCCTTCATGATATTAACTAAATTCTGAGCCCATTTGCAGGGTACTACCTCACCCTTTCATCACTTGTCTCCATATTGCAGAAGGATGAGCCCTGGCATACAATTTACAGATTGAAGAACTCCATTACTAAAATATATGATATAGCTTAGATATACATCTACAAGACATATGATTTTCCCCGCATGGGATTTGTGTCTAAAACAACTTTCATTAAAGGTACTTGGGTCCAAATGCACGTTTTGACCTTCCATATAGTGCTGCTGCTCGTTTGTTGTATGGTGCTGTGCAGGTAGTAGCGCCCTGCAAAAATTGCCTCAACTGAGATGAAACCCAAAGAATCAGGTGCAAATGTCACTCGCATGCCGAACACTAGAAATGAGTCAGATGCAGTGCAGTTGCACCCAATTCCTCACCCACATAGAGTGCATAATGACGCATGAATACTGGGAAAAATGGTGCAATGTGGGAAAAACCATGGCATTTGCATCCATAATTGAATTTTGCTTACTGCATCAGAGTAAGTGAATAAGCCTTAAAGGAACAGTACCACCAAAAAAATTAAAGTGTATCAATGTAATTATAATATAATGTACTGTTGCCCTGCAATGGTAAAAGTTCTATGTTTAGAAACTTTACTGTAGTTTATATAAACAAGCTGCTGTGTAACCATGGGTGCAGCCATTCTGATTTTCACAATTTTTTTTTAAGCCCTATCTTAGTTACTTTGTTGTTGCATATTCTTAAAGTTCCATTTGTAATTCATCCTGCAAAACATAATAAAAATCTGTTGTTCCAATCTAAAGTTTCTCTCTATACAATGTATCTGTTGTATTTATTACTTAACCAGATTATGTTACTTAAGTGGATAATATTTTGTAACTTTTTCAAAGAGGATGCTATTTAGAAACAAAATTGCCTCTCAAGTATACCACTGTTCCTCAAGTTAAAAAGCAATTCATTGCCACCTGTCCATTAAGTCTCTTAGGAGCTATACAATTTAATTCATGTATCCAAAATGCTTCTTTCCGCAACAACTCATTCTCAATGTCTCCTCCCCTGAGCTGAGGTTTAACTTGATCAATTGGCATGCATCTAAAGGCCGATACATCATGCCTGGCCTCGGCCCAGTGTTTGGCTACAGGTTGCTGCGCTATATCCTGCTTCTTCTTACTCTCCTTCATTTTTGTTTTTCTGTCCGGGTCTAAGGCAGCACGTAAAACAAGTTAAAAAAACTAAAATAGAGACCGCTCACCGCAGACTTCTCCCTATGCCAGGTGCTCAGTCTCCAGTGTCCCCACTGTATCATACACAATCATCCGAATAGACGGCACTTCTGGGCTGTTTTTATTGTAGCAGGTAGCTGATCACACACCTAACGCGTTTCTGGATAAAATGCCTTAATCATAGGCAATATGGTGCCTTCTTCCCTGCAGGGGATGGAACCACCAATTCAAAACTTTATTTTATTTTTTTTAAATAAATCGTGGTTTGTTTCCTATGCTTTATTAAAATATAATTACATGTCTTCAGGGCTTTTCCAGATGGTTGGCCACATGGACATTTTAGTAGGAGGGAAATGTTTCCCATGTTGTTGACAATAAAGACACCATCTGTTATAGCATTATTCACAAACTTTATGGACTATGTTTAGCAGGCTGATTAAATATTTATGTTTTATATCATTCATCTTAACAATAATATAGAGATAATACAAGGGGCATGACTTACTTAACTTATATATCGACTGATACAGAGGGGATATTGGTTTCTTCTTGTGAGTTTAGCCAAGGCAGTAACTGAAATCCATACAGGGGTGAAACTTACTGACTCTGAGACTAAGGGGCAGATTTATCAAGGGTCGAATTTCGAAGTGAAAAAACGTTGAAATTCGACCATTGAATAGGTGCGATAGTACGATAGTTAAAGTCGATGTCAAAGTTTTTTCCGCTAAATTCGATTCAAATTTGATTCAATTCGATCATATAATTTTACTAAAGAAACTTAGACTTCTCAAAACTTAGCCAATGGCTCATATAGTTTTTAGGAGGTTCCCCCATAGGCTAAACAGCAATTCGGCAGGTTTAAGGTGGCGAAGTGTCGAAGTCGAAGTTTTTGAAAGAGACAGTACTTCGATTTTCGAATGGTCGAATTTGTGAAGTATTTTCAATTCGAATTGAATTTTGGCCTATTTCATGGTCGAAGTACACAAAAATTACTTCAAAATTCGAAGTTCGACCCTTAGTAAATGGGCCCCATAGTCTCTTTTTAAACGTATGCAACATGTTTATTACTTATACATGAAGCAAAAAGTATAATATTCAATAAGAACATATTTTCTCAGACTTACAATTGCTAAGAAAGCTAAAATACACAAGCTAAAACACACAAATGATTTTAATATAATGGGATGCAATTTTGCTTAATATTCTGCAGTATGAAGTACACAGCTGTTAAATACTGACATGATTGTTACTGTAAGAAATCTGCCAAGAATATTAAGTGCCTAACTACAAATATATTAGCAGAGTGTTCTTCTAGAGAGGATTACTAAAAATAGCCAGGACTTGTAATGTCTTATACGTTATGAATTTTTCTTTCACTTTTTTTTTATAAGGTGTACATAGCCCCTCCTGGTTTAAGAGCAATAACAATTGGCAAAAGCTATCCAAAAGTCACAATCAATTCTTATCCTGAATATCAGGGATGTCAGGCTCATGTTTTACTTTGGCTTTTGGGAGGTGCTGGTGGGAACAGTTTAACTAGAGGAGAATTGGGCATCATTGTTCTATGGAACTACTGTATAATATTTATGAGTATTTGTTTTAATTGGCAACATCCCTAAAATCTGCCAATTGCATAAACCTTTTATAAAAAAAATTCCATTGAAAAGTTCTGACCCATACTTAGCAAAAATGTGACTCGTCACTACTATTAACTTGTTCAAATAGTACAAGGTACCTCTGCCATTGACTTCTACATGAACTCGGCAGGTTTAAGGTGGAGAATAGTCGAATTAGAACTGTTTCCAGGGTCGAGGGGGGATTGCTTGCTTGCTTACTATGCCTGGAGTTCAAGTCTAAAGAATGAGACTTAGGGGCAGATTTACTAAGCTCGAGTGAATAGTTTGAATGCAAAAATATTCGAATTTCAAAATATTTTTTTTGGGGACTTTGACCATCGAATTAGTCAAATTCAATCGAATCAAATGATTCGAACGATTCGAAGTAAAAATCGTTGACTATTCGACCGTTCGATAATCGAAGTACTGTCTCTTTAAAAAAACCTTTGACTTCATACTTCGCCAAATTAAAGCTACCGAAGTGCAATGTTAGCCTATGGGCCTTCCAGAGCACTTTTTTTTGATTGAATAAAAATCATTAGATCGATCGGTTAAAATCGTTCAAATCTTTCAATTCGAAGGATTTTATTCGAACTATTTTTATTCAATCAAACCTTTTGCACTAAAATCCTTAGAATTCGATATTCGAATTCGAAGTATTTTACTTTGAGGGTCGAATTCAAGGGGTTTTTAACCCTCGAAATTCGACCCGTGATAAATCTGCCCCTTGATCTCAATGAATCAAAAATCTTACACTATTGCATGAATATCACTACATGGTCTGTACCTTATCTGTTTGGGTGACATTTCTCTGGAGGATAAATGAGCATGTTGAATTTTTTAAATCATACTCTTTATTACGCATGAAAACCAATGATCCTCATCCTTGTACTGACATTGTTCAAATGAATAGCTCACTACAGCTGCACTGGTCCTTGAACTATAATGGGCCTTAGGGAAGAACAAAGGCATGCTTTTAGTAATTGCTCTTTTTTGTTAGTGATTGTGAATGATTTCACCAAATGTCATGCAATAAATGACATAAAAGGAAATAGTTCCTATATGATTTCATGGCTAATGTGTCTATTTAAAAGACTAACTCATTACTTTCTTTCCTATTACGTGTTAATTTAAGTTTTCTTCAACACATTGAGCTTGAAAATTCAGGAAGAACGAACAAATATTGCTTAAAATATAGCTTGTATGCAGTAAATTTGAAAATGTATACATTCATTATGCCATTCAACCAAATTAATACAAATTTTGACTGCAGAAAATATAGGCGGTTCTTTTTGGGCCTTTCCAAAAATACACCAGCTGCTATATATACACATATAACTGTAAGTTTTCCAGTGGAAAGTGGAAGCCAAGCTGGTACTGGCTGGCATTACTAACACATTATATTATATTATGATATGATATTTATTACACTCAATACTCTGACCTCACTGGTTTTCATTTAGGCCCAAAATAATGGAGAGAGGAATTTTGATAATATTTATAATTGAGAATAAGTTCAAAGAAGAATAAGAAATAATAAAATGGATACAGAGAGTAACTGGAATGGAAATAGCTACGGTTTTCGCCTTATAAAGTAAAATTGTCTTTAAAGAATTTTCTTTAGAAAAAAGATATCTAGCAGATGCCCAATTTGAATCATTTTAACCTCTGTAACCATCAGTAATGTGTGATAATATGCAATGAGTAGAAATGTTACCCATTCAGGAGACATCGTAGAAAGTGAATATATTAACTCAGCTCATACGCTATAGATAAAAGGTTATTCTAAATCTTAAAAAAATCAAAGCATCCCCTTTATTCACATTTTTATAGCAAGTAGGAATACAAATGGGGTTAGTCATGGTGTAAAAGCAAGTAGAAGAATATATTTTTAAAGGACTTTACCCCAGAGGAATATTAGATGTATAGAAATGACAGAGGGCAACTTGGATAATACCTGAACATAGATTGATAAATATTAAGTTTCATATTGTTGGTCCCTTCTTTCCTACTTAACCTAATAGTATAATTTATCCTCCCTTGCATTCCAGTTCATGCACAAATAATAACAGCAGATGATGTCATCATGTTACCTGAACTAATGTTAAGGTGGCCATACACGGATAGATCCGCTCGTTTGGCGATCTCCCTCCGATATGCCCACCTTGAAGGTGGGCAATATCGGGCAGATCCGATCGTGGGCCCTAGGGCCCAACGATCGGATCCTAGCTCTCACAAACGGGCGGTCGGATCGCGGGACCGCATCAACGAACAGATGCGCCCGCGATCCGACGGGATTTTTAACCCCATCCGATCGAGATCTGGCCGACTTTCAGCCAGATCTCGATCGGGGAAGCCCGTCGGGGGCCCCCATACACGGGCCAATAAGCTGCCGACACGGTCTGTCGGCAGCTTTTATCGGCCCGTGTATGGCCACCTTTAGTCATGGCCATTATGCTTATGAATATGTGCATTGAAGTGCAATGAATCAAGTTGCATTTTAATTGTCTCAATAAGTATTTACATTTTAACTTAAAGGGATACTACCAGAAATTAAACCTTTTTTTTTTTATATCTATCATAAAATTGTCTTTGCATGCTATTTTTAATTTTATGATGAAAGTATTTGCCTGATGCTTTTACAACATCTATTGGATCCCCCCATATTTGTGCAGCAGTAGTTATTAGCATTAGAAACTCTAACTGACTGGTTGAGTCAGGTTGGCATAACAGTCAGGTTTAGGAATTTCAAGTAAAAATGACTTACCAGACCTATCAGTGAAAAATAATAAAAAAAAAAATGTAACTTTAAGGGGCTGATTTACTAACTTCGAGTGAAGGATTCGAAGTAAAAAAACGTTGAATTTCGAGTAGTTTTTTGTGCTCCTCGACTATCAAATTGGCGTAAATTGTAGAATGATTCGAATAGATCGAGCGCAAAAACGCTGCGACTATTCGCCATTCGATAGTCGAAGTACTGGATCGAGCGCAAAAATGCTGCGACTATTCGCCCATTCAATAGTCGAAGTACTGTCTCTTTTAAAAATACTTTGACTGCCTACTTCGCCACCTAAAACCTACCGAATTGCTTTAAAAGCCTATGTGAAAGTCCCATAGGCTTGTTTTCCAAGTTTTTGATTGAATAAAAAGGCATTCGATCGAATGAAAATCCTTTGAGCGAATATTCGATCGAGCACCTATTCGCCTGGCGAATATTCACCAATTCGACTATTCACCAGCGCGTAAATTTGCCCGAATTGCCTATTCGTTTCTATTCCCCAGTCGAATTTCGAGGGATTTAACCCCTCGAAATTCGACCCTTGATGAATTTGCCCCTTAATGTACATTAATACTTGATTGTTTTTCAGTATGGATTCATGCAGCTTAGTCAAGATCAAATACAAGGTTTATTGGTATTTCTATTTTAAAGGCTTTTCTTTCTCAAGCCCTGTCCTTTCAGTCTGACCTCCAAACTGTGAATTTAAAAGTGAATAAAATATATGTAATTACCACTAATACCAGAATACCAAGTAAGGATTCTTTAAAGCTAACAGATTTCTTGTAAAAAGTAATATTTGCAGTAGAAAAGTCTGCAGAAAAGAAAGGTAGGATGTCTGGCCTGAAACAGATATAGAACCTAACAATTTTGGACCTAACATTTGTCCAAAACAGCACTATTTATAAACTTTCCAGTGTAATATTATTCCTGCACCAATCTATATTTATTTGATTATTTATATAATTTAGCTTTAAGTTTGAAAGCTTGCCTGTTCCTGATATCTATAATTTTTTTTAAATCAATATCATGAAATCCAATTTATGTTACATAAATTACAGCAGCAATTACTGCAGCACGAGCACAACCACAGCACAGAAGCCTTTAAGAAGGACATTAAAATGCAAAGGCTTACATGCCAAGATACAGGCTGCTTTGAATCTTCATTTTAGATAAGTATGTTCTTTTCATACAAAGCTGTAGAAAAAATACTAACGTTTAATCCGTATAATGAATTGCAATGTCATAAAAAGTAAACCAATACAATCAAAGAGACTTGCAGAAGTCATTTACATCCAAAATCTTTTTACAGGTTAGATCCCATCTAGTAGGGTGACTTTCATGATAATGCATAACATTAATATAGTATGATCTTCTTTTTTTTAAAATTGTTACTGATGATAATGGGAAAATATGGTATAGGATGGAATATCCAAAAACAGGTGGAAAGTCATGGCAACAAAATAGCAAATAACTCTTGGCTTACTTTAGTTAGACTAAATCTGGCCATACAAAGGAGCATCTTTTTGCACAATTGGTCACCCAGGTGGTTGCCCAGATTGGATGCATCTGAATAACTGACCCAAGGTACCATATATGTTCTTCAGGAGAGGATGATATCTACCATGAAATTTCATAGCCAGGACTGTTACACACAAACTGGAATATATACTTAATTAATTATATATTTTTCCTTGAGCTCCAATTTTGTGATGGCATGTGTTGTGCTCCCTCTGTATATTTTTATAGAGACCTATAGTTGGGGGGGGGGTATAATTTTCCTTTAATTGCAAACAATGTGAAACATTGTGCAAAGTAATAAACAAAAGGAACACCAAGAGCCCCAATAGTGTAATATGTATTGGTAAGGGATAATGAAATAAGAGTAGATAACATATACTCACAAACCAAGGTTACCAATAGGCAACCACTGTAAAGGCAGGTGGGGAGATTGTCCTGACCCCACTCAGGATTAAGAAGTCGCTCTCTGTAGATAGAAAAAGGGTATCAACCCTCCACCCAGGGTGGACTTAGTATTGTATAAAAAGAACAGAGGCGCCAAAAGAATAAAAGGATATAAACGAAACGACTGTAATTAAGCAGTCAAAATTTATTAACGAACTCCTTGGAGTTCAAAATTCCTTGGAGTTCGTTAATAAATTTTGACTGCTTAATTACAGTCGTTTGGGGCTGCTTGGAGGAGGTAAGTCCACTACTGCCTCCTCTGATTACCAAGTTTTGGTTTTTAAACTCGTTTATATCCTTTTATTCTTTTGGCGCCTCTGTTCTTTTTATACAATTGTGCAAAGTAAGGTAGTTGTATGAAATATTGTAAAAAGTTATGTAGCTGTGAATACAAGTCCTTTAATCCTTTACCTGCCAAGCATGTAGGTACAATGTAGGTAATTTCTTTGACTGTTAGGAGGTCTTATGACACATAATACTCCATCAGAAGGCAAATTGACAGCTGAGAGAATTCATATGCACTATTTTCAACATTTGGCGTTCATGGTGTTCATATTTACGGTGGTTTACCATTTTATGTAAGAAATTTGGTGAATGTCTGAAATTGTAATATTTTTAGGAGATTTTCAGAAATATTTATAGTTTTCAGGGGTCACCATATTTTTTGTAGCTTGTTTATAAATTAGAGTAAAAAATACTTGTTTATAAATTAGGGTAAATGTAGGCCATCAAATAAGTATTCACAAGGTAGATTTTGGGGGTCTTTACATGCCATGCACTTCGATAAACCTTGGGTATCAAACTGTTCATTGGACCACAGGCATTGATATTTAGGGTGTTTTATTTAAAAACCTAATGATATGCTGGAGATAAGATGCTGCAAAGTGGAAGCTTGGAGGTGATTTTCGGAAATGTTACCAAAATCACCAAATATAGGAAACCTTTGCGACTTGGTACTTTGGAGTAGAAAGACATGCATACAGAATTTGAATTTGGGGGAATGTGTACTTATTTGTACTTAAATATATGTATTTTTGGGGTGATATATTTACCAATTTTGGACTCGTTAGAATGTTCTTTCCAAAAAAACGGTACTTTTTTAGGGTAAACTGTCTGTTAGTTGAATATTTGGCCTTGACATCCGAAGCATGCAGGTCTGTGAAGCAGTGCTTTGGAAATTTGGTAGTGTACTGCATGCCATTTTGTGAGAAATCTCCATAAAAATAAATATTTGGTGTTGGAGCATTTAGGAGACAGGAACTTTTTAAATCTGCTGTGTTTCTGTACATAAAATAACAGAAATTATGTTTTTTGATACATGGGTTTATATTATTAGAAACATGATTTTCATAAGCAAAAAGTACAATGGCACACTTTCAGGGAAATGTAATAAAAGCTGGTAATGGAAAAACTATTTGCAATGCGAAAAGTTATGCCTTTGCGCGAACAAATTTAGCTTTGCACAAATTTAATATAGCTTTTGCGAACCCGGAAACTGTTTAGCGACCACTTCCAACAGTGGAAGACCGTTTGCGAAATTCATAGTTTGCGCCAATACGCAGTAAATGTAATAAAACTTCTTACTGAAAAAGTCGTTATGTTTGCTCCAAAAGATTTTTTGTTTGCTCCTTCAAGCACTTCTTAAGAGTGCGCAATTACAATTCCCATGCACAATTAAAATTCGCAATGCAATAACAGTTTAAGGAACAATATTACATTTGCGAGATGTGGATTTTTATTCTTATTGGTGCGGATTGTTTTTCTCTTTACAACTTTTATTACATACCCCCGTTTCAGTTGAAAACTCTGAAAAATGTATTAACCCCCCAAAGATAAAGGCAACGTTTCAATTTTTAGACACTTATAAACCTATATCTTGTTACAGAAGTGGAATTACAACAATATTCTAGCAAATTTTGAAAGCTCAGCTTGTCCTGAAGAAACAATATATCGCTTTCCTGGGTAAACTAAAAGAACCGTCTCAGGTAAGGCCCATAAAACGAAAAAGAGCAAAATGTTCAAAAATGGACTGGCAATAAAGTGCCATATCGGCCGGTAGTGAAAAAGTTAAAAGTCATTGACTCTCTTTTTTCATAACTGGGAAAGCCAATATTCTTGTACAAGCTAATTATTTCTATTTCATCTCTGGTAAACAGTAACCCATAGCAACCATGAAGTTATTTATTACATACTGTAACTTAAAGGGGGCTTTACAATGCATAGTAGTGTGTACATATAAGAAATCTTGTGAATAGTACTTATAAATTATATAAATATATGGCATCTTAACCTTTAAATAATAAAAAAGAACACATTTAAATCTTATTTAGAAAAATACATGTTACTATTATTATAAAATAGGGTAATGTTGTGATGAGAATATCCATTTAATGGTTCCATGAAGAATTTCCTGGACTATAAATCATATCAAATTGATCAATTGCTTCTTCCAAGACTGCTGTAAAAGTAGCACCACAGAAATCTCATTGTATGAATATTCTGTATAATGACGAGCTTAAACAAATACAAAAGCTCACCCTTCAAAATAGGCCCAAACAACACCCCCCAAAGGCCCAATAAATAGTGACTGTCTATAGCATCTTATAGCAGCCCTTCTGCAGATTGCTATTTTGGTACCAAGCACAATTCTATATAATTTCATATTTACTGTAATATAAATTGCAGTAATTTCCTTAAATTTAAAGTATTTCTCTTTAAGTACTAGCAGTTTATGAAGTAGATACAGCGACAAAAAAACAGGATGACTCCACGTATAAAAACATCTGTCTCTATGGGGCAAATTTTCTTAGGTCCAAATTTTCGCTTTGGAAAGCTTTGCCATACTTCTAACTACATCAGATGTTAATTTGCTACAAATATGCGCATTTGTAAAAATGCGGACATTAGTCTAGGCAAATGAACGATGGTATACTTTCTCTAGTGAAAATTTGTCAGCGTGAAAGTTTCTTAGCGAATTTTCTTTAGCGTTACTTTCTTCCTAGTAAAACTGCATTAAAATACTTACAGACAGTTGGTGTCGTGGGCCCCAACCTCTATTTAGGAATGTTTTCTCCACCTTGACATTAATCACCTCTTTCACGCCTTGTTCAAACCAGCGGTCTTCTTTATCCAAGATTTGGACATTGTTATCTTCAAAGCATTGTCCCTTGTCTTTTACGTGTAGAAAGACAGCCGAGTCTTTCCCTGTAGAGTTCTCCCTCCTATGTTGAGCCATTCGCTTGGTGAGTAGTTGCTTTGTCTCCCCAATTTATAGATCTGTGAATGTCTCTCTACACTGGACTCTGTATACCACATTGCATTGTTTTTCTTTAGGTGTTGGATCCTTTGGGTGTACAAGTTTTTGCCTTAGTGTGTTGCTAGGTTTGAAAAACACATGGACGTGGTGTGATCCTATCACAGTAACCCCACAGAATCACACTTCTGTGTGTTTCAGATGTCACCTCTTTGAAGAGTTACAATGTGCCATTGTGATTGGATTAGTGGAAGAGTTTATATGCCGAGAACTTCCCACACCAGTCAGTTGAACTGAAGAAGCTGCTCAGATGACTAGTGAAATGTCTTCAATGAGTACCCAGCAAGTCCAGTAGTTTTAGAATTACTTATACTAGATATACCATGACCTGGATGAATGAAAATCGTCATAGTCATTACATACAGTATGTTGTTTTATATATATCAGGGTCTTGATAAAGGTCTTAGAGAAAGACCGAAACGTTGGCCGGTTCCTGTTTTAAATTTATTTAATAAACATGAAGTTTTAATTGAAAAATCCTGGTGTGCTCCTCTATCAATGGAATATATATAAATATATGTAAGAAAGATCAGCAACACCAGGATTTTGCAAGTAGTTGAAATAAGTGTTATTGCATATGTATATACTGTAGCAAGTCACTGTAGCAAGGAACAGGCTATGATCATGGTAGGCAACAAACAATTAAATATCTAAAAATATTTTTTTGAGAACAATGGCTAGGAAGGGCCCCAAGGTTTGCTGGTTAAAAGTCCAGCAAAACTGACTACTGTATATGAACAAGTTACAACAATCCTGAGTGAATTTGACTTGATGACAGCAAAACTTCATACAATGGCTTTTTCTCTCTCTCTCTCTCTCTCTCTCTCTGTCTCTCTCTCTCTCTCTCACATTTAACTTTAAAGGGGAACTATCGCGAAAATGAAAATTTAATATAAGCTTCTTCATACTGAAATAAGGAACTCACATATGATGATAAAATATCTTCACTTTAAGTAGCACCCCTGCAGGGTCAGCAAAGGTTACTTGCCCTTTCATGGGACACATTTAACTTTAAAGGGGAACTATCATGAAAATGAGCTTCCTCATACTAAAATAAGAAACTTTGTAAATACAATCAATTAAATATTCATGTTTATGTTCATTGTCCCTTTCTCAGCATCTGTTTCTCTTCACTCTGTCTTCATGCAGGAGTTGGGTCTCATGGTGGGGTCTCCTTTCCTAGCAGATGTATTAGAGCTCACTCAAATAACTGATTCCATTACAAACAAAATCTAACAAAATAACTGCCTTTTGCACAAATCCTGCATGTAGAGAGTGTCTGGCAATTTTAATAAACTGAGCTCTTATACATCTTCTAGGCAAAAGGAGCCCCCCTATAAGATATATTAGATCTTACTGTCAATGACTATCTGACACCCAACTGCTGCTGTGTGAAGACAGAATGAAGAGAAACAGATGCTGAGAGAGGCATAGTTAACATAAACTTGATTATGTCAGAAATTATGCAGAATATTTAATTTATTGTATTAGAATGTTTCTTATATCAGTATGAACAGCTTATTTGATTTTCATTTTTGCGATCGTTCCCCCCCGTTTGAACTGAAGGCTTGCTTGACTCTCCTAGTGTCAGGGTAGTAAAGTAGCACTCTCTAGGCTAGCTATGGAGCCAATGAAGAGGTAAGCTGGGAGACAGTATAGTTGGGGCTAGTTTGTAGCCTGATGAAATTGCCTTTAGAGCAGTGTTATTTAAACAGTGAAGCTGGCCCACATGTGGCTGCCTGGAGCAGTGGGTTTGGGGCCCAATGAAAAAGCCACCTATGGTGAAAGTTTCTTTTATATATACCTGAAAGCCCAGCATGAATATCAGTAAGGGTGAAATTTGTTGTTGAAGTATATTTACTGCCCTTGATATTCTTGGTATTTAGGCTGAATAGCTCCACATTTACTTTCTCAATGGGAGCATGTGGGAGGGGGTGATTTCAGATATTTGCATTTTCAGCTGTTAAAACAAATGAGGGTAAAAGTCACCCTTTGTGCCATTATCTTAATGCTCAAAATAATGTTCTACTGCCTTAAAACTACACATACAGGTGTCAGTTTCTTTTAACTATCATATTGCATATTACTGTGATATTTACAAACCATTTTGTGATTTAAAAAATTAAGATGAATAAATTCTAAACCACAAAGGCTTCAGGCATCATTAATCTTTATATGGATTTATCTTTTAACAACAACACACTGAATAAATAGCCCTATAAACTCCAGTTTTAAATCAAATCAATAAGATGAAAGTTTAAAATAAACTTTAGTAAATATATTTAGTAATTTCAGTTACATAGCACAAATTTATGCAGATGTGTATATATATATATATATATATATATATATATATATATGTGTATATATATATATATATATATATATATATATAAAAATCTAAATTCTAAATAATTCTAAATAAAGTTAATTTTATTTGCAAAAGTCCCTAGAGTGCAACAGCATTTTCTGCAACTTTTATATACTATTTCTGTTAGAACCAGTGCAGAACCTCATTTTAAGTGTGTGCAGCGGTCTTACGGACAATATATATTAAAATATGGATATTTTTTATTTCTTCACAGATCAGGACTAAGAAATTAGGTTCCAGCACATTGTTTAGAATATCATAGCATTTGCCACAACAGAAGTTTCACAATTAGGAATTAATCCCAGATTTTTACCAAGGAAAAGATACTTCTTCCCAATACAGAAAGCTCCGAATTATGGAAAGGCCATCTCCCATAGACTCAATTTTATCCAAATAATTATAATTTTTTAAAAATGATTTACCTTTTCTCTAACAATTAAACAGTACTTTACTGTCCTGTACTTTATTATAAGCAAAACCAGCCTATTACGTTTATTTAATGTTTCCATGATTTTCTAGTTGATTTAAGGTATGAAGATCCAAATTACGGCAAGATCCATTATCTGGAAAATCCAAGGTCCCGAACATTCTGGATAACAGGTCCCATACCTGTATACTGTAAGGGATATAGTTTATAAAAGGGGAGGGAACAAATGGTATGCCTGATACCTGGGATGTCTGGAAAACGAATGAAGGCTTTAAGTTTTATGCAGCACCTATTATAGCATACTCAAAGAATGAGAGCTACTAAAGCACTGTTATACTCTACTCATCCTCGGCTACCCAAAACCTAACAAATTGACAACGATATGGATCTTCTACCTCTGCAGCAGCCTGCACCTCTTCTTCCAAACCCTGGTGAGCCTACCATACCTTTTACTGCTTGGATTTTTATGTTTGAAAATTACATTATTGCTGCTGAACAAGGGGAGATTTCTGCTGCTAGAAAGAGTGCTTTACTTATTCACTGCCTGGGAGCATTACCTGATGATACTTATGAAACTGCACTTACTGCTATAAAGAACTTTTTCGTGGCAAGAGAAAATGTGGTTGCTGAAAGATATAAATTCCGCCAACGTGGACAACGTAAAGGCGAATCCACAGAACAATTTGTAGCAGCTTTGAGAGAGCTGGTTGTTACCTGTGAGTTTGGGAATCTAACAGATGAAAAGCTAAGAGACCAAATAGTGGAAAAAACAAACTCACCTCGCATTAGAGAGAGACTGCTCCTACAGCAGGATTTAACCCTTGCAAAGGCTATTACAGTAGCCAAATTGAAACAGCAGTGGCAGAGGCTAAAACTCTCAGTCATGGAACTGCTGGGAATGTACAGATTGTGAATTCAGCACTATGGCCTAAATACAGGCAAAATACAGTGCTAAAGAAAGGGATTCACCTACACTGCAAAACCGTGCAGCAAATACAAATAAAAAATACTGCTTTCGCTGTGGTTCAACATAACACACTGCAAATCATGTTACAAGTCCTGCAAAAGCTAAACGGTGCTGCAAATGCACAAAAGTAGGACATTTTGCCGTAGTTCTGCTAAAGATGTTCATGAAGTCACTACTACAAATGTCACAGTATTAAGTATGGATAAAGCTGGTAAACTTATTCCAGACAAGTTGATATGCGAATGCGAATGCAGCCAGCCAGGATCCATACCACCGCACCAGTCCAGCAGTACCGCTGTCTCTCTGACGCTTCACACACGCACCTCTCTCTCTTCTCCCACGTGAACTTCGCAGTGGACGCCAGCCAGTTCATGACGTCATCAGGCACAGACGGTTGGTGCACTGTCGCACACTGAAAACATGCGCAGCACAAACAACCGACCGGCCCGGAGCATAGCAGAGTCAGGGAGCAGCTTATGCCAGGTAGTTCAGTACTAGCCAGCCCAGGAGCCCAGGTAGAGTAGGCGGCAGCGCTGCGGGGCCCATTGCTGTGAAGTGAGCGCAAAACCGGAACGCTGGCAAAAAATAGATTGGTGTGTGGTCGTGGGGGCCCACAAGGACTGGGGCTCACCGGGATTTTTCCTGGTGTCCCGGTGGGCCAGTCCGACACTGATGCTTGATACAGGTTCAGCTTTTTCTATACTACCAAAGGATATTTTCTTGAAATACTTTGCAAAAGATCTGCTTGTTGCACCTGCCCTGAAACTGGTCAGTTACTTAACGGATCCATTCCCTGTGCTTGGTTGCTTGTCAGTGACTGTACAATCTGAATCAAATACTGCAACATCTGACTTTTACATTGTGAATAAGGGTACTGATATACTTGGAAGGGATCTCTTTGCTGCATTAAACCTACAATTAGTTGACGGTCTCATTACTACAGCACCAATGCCTGCCACACAACCAGTGTCTAAAATCTCACCACAAAGCAACACTTCACTGGGCTCTGCAATGAACTTTGTACACAAGGTTAAGTTGAGACCAGATGTAAAACCAGTACCATTTTCTGATTCAGCATGGGAAAAACTTGCTATTGATATTGTCGGTCCTTTTACAGATGCTCCTATAGACTGTAGATTTGCTATAATCTTGATAGACTATTAAAATAAATGGCCTGAAATTGCATTTGTTTCTCTTATAACATCAGCTACAGTAATAACATTTCTGTCTACAGTCTTCAGCAGAGAAGGTAATCCAAAGGAGTTAATATCAGACAACGGACCACAGTTGGTTTCATCTGAGTTTGAATTCTTTCTGAGAGAGAGGAATATTGTGCATAGGAAATCTTCAGTGTATTAACCACAAGCAAATGGAGAAATCGAGTGATTCAACAGAAGTCTGAAAGAAGCACTACAGACAGCAAATCTCACTGGGAAATCTTGGAAAGTATTTACAACTGAGTTCCTACATAACTACAGAGCAACGTGCTATGCAACAACCCAATCATCTTCTGCTGAATTATTACATGGCAGACAGATGCACACTAAGTTACATATTGCAGACATCAAACTTCCATAAAATACTGTGCCTAAAAAATCATCTACTGCTGACATTTTGAAACGTCAACAAGCCAAATGCAAGGCTTATACTGACAGAAAACGTGGTGCCAGAGAAGTACACTTTCAGCCTGGATCTTTAGTCAGAATTAAGAAACCAGGAATACTGAAACAAGGACAATCTAAACTTACTACACCACTTGAAGTGAGATACCAGCGAGGACCATACACACATGAACTGTCTGATGGACACATATGGAATGCAAGTTGTCTTGCTCCTGTTAGGAATGACTTTGGAGAAGCTGCATTTGATGAAGGACATTTTCCTACTCCTGATGTCAACTGCAGTAGGCTTGAAGAAAGTGAACCTATAAGGTGTACTGAGAGAATCAGAAAACTACCTGCATGGACCCAGGACCATGTGATGTAAATAATGTATGCATTGTTGTTTTTTTTTTTACATTTGCCCAAATGCTTTCCTACTATAGGGGGAATATGTGGTGTTTATACAAATGGCCTGTAGATGTCATTGTGCCCAGACTTAGTACTGTGCTTACTTCCTGTCAGCTTAAAAGTGAAAGTTACTGTTGTGTAATGCCTGCATGAGTCTCTGCTAATAAAGCGCTGTTATACTCTACTCATCCTTGGCTACCCAAAACATTACAGGTAGGACTCACAGATAGTGAGTAAAATCCCTGTGGGTAGACACCTGTTGTATGAATAATACCCAGGTGGCAAACAGTATCCCTTGAATCTAAATCACTATTGACAGAAAGAAGAAGATGATAGGGATTGACCAAGGACGTTGAAGTTACTAACTCCTTTCCGTTGCTTGTGGAAAGAAGTGACAGCTTCTTTCCAGTGATATGTGGCCTCTGTCAGGAATCAAAAGTAGTTACTGTCATTTATTAACCTTCAGAGACATGTATAAATTACAGGGTGCAAATATTTTAGTTTAAAATACCAAATATGCCAAACTGTATGAAACAGCAAACATGACAGCAATGGCAGATGTAGATTGTGAACTGTGTAGAAGACTAGCTTCTAAATGAAAATACTTTTTATGCAATATATGCTTGAATGGTGCCAGTGGAAGTTACCTGATAGAAGGAGGTTGAAGGATTTCCCTTCTATCCACATTTGCTTAAAGATTAGAGAGCTTTGTTACATTAAGAGGTAGATCTATCAACATTAGAATTGTACAATACTGCCTTACATTCCAAAGTTTATTAGAATCCAAAAGGTCCCTTTTATTATTTATCCATGTGATACACAATAATGATAATCTACAATAATAATAATAATCTTGATAATATGTGATAGGCACAGCTGTATCATCCTTTGATGCTGAATGGGCAGCCCTCATATATTTTCCTTTACTAGAATTTCTAATAAAGGTTTCCCACAAAGTGGCTAAGAAAGAATTTATAGAAAGGGTAAGAACTTGAATTACATATTGCATATAGGAATCTTTTCTAACTGAAGAAAAGTGGTGTAATGTAATGGAACCCATAGGCCTAGTGGGCAGTAAGTGCATTTATAAAAAAGTGCAAGTCAGGCAGTTCACTTGAGCCTTGAATTAATGATTTAAGTAGATGTGTATTTAATTAGGTACTGCACATTTTTTAAGTGTACTTTAAAAATAGAAATTGTCTACAAAGGCTGTATAGATTGGGAGCGATCATTAAATCTCCTTTGTTACTTAGCCCAACAGAAAAAAGAAAAATAAGATCAAGGGATTTCATTTCTGTAGAATGCAAGACATTATATTAAAATGAATCAATGTTTTTGACTGAACAATGCAAAGAATAACTTCACTTCATTTTCAACATCAAACAGGAAGATTAATAGCTGTCCACAAAAATCATATTCTATTCCTGGTAGATAATAATATGCCTGTATGATGGAATCTCACATTTTTGTCATACTGTGGTTTGCTTCTTGTTACCAGAAAGGCACTCAGGCACTTGATAATACCAGGCCTGAAGGATGTCAGTGGGATGCAACACATGGAGTTTCATGTTGGTGTCAATGGAAAGTATGACCCCCAGTGGCTGGCAGAACTTCTGATGCTGGTCCTAAAATATATATATTAAAGTATTAATATATACTGAACTGCAATGAAATTGTTTGCTTGTGCATGAATCGTTATTTGGGCCATTTAATGAGTTAATCTCAATGTGATTAGATGCAAACTGAAAGAGAAGAGTAGTTTTATTATGGAGCTGCTTCCATACATTTCCATCATTTATAAGATTGAGCATACATTGTCTTTACATTGTTGTGCTGTCAGCTGCAGCTGTAATGTGCTTACAGTGTCATATCATAATTGTCAAGGCCGCCGGGAGCATGAAGAGACGCGTCTGCTCCCGGCGGCGAAGAATACAAAATGGCAGCGCCCAGTCGGCCCACGTGGACGCTGGGACGCCAGCGCCGCAACACCGACACATGCGTAAAACACGCATGCGGAAACATGCCGGCGCAAGCACGCCGGCGTAAGGACGCCAGTGACGTCATTATGGCGCCGAATTCAGTTATAAAAGGGCGCCCAGGACGACCAGAATGGCGCCCACGAATAGGTTCTGCTACCCTGAACCTGGGTTTCTGTTATCCTGTGATCCTGATTCCTGCCTTGGTTTTGACCCCTTGCCTGGACTCTTGTTATTTGATCCTGATCTGCCTGCCATTGAACTCTTGCCTGGACTTTGATCTTGTATTTTGCTTAACCCTTTGGATACCGCGACCTTGCACCCTCAAGAGTGCTTCCTCCTTGATCCTGACTACCTCCCTGGAGGGAGCTCCCGGCTCCCTGACAATAGTTTATAAAGCAAAAATAGAGAGGGTAAATATCCTACAGAATGGGAGTTTATTGCAAAAATATTTGCTGTTAAATGCCTGAGGAATTTCTGCACCAGGATAAGTGATCCAGTGACAGGTTTTCAAAACAATTTTCAAAATGATTTTACATTTTCAACAAAATATTTTGAAAAATATCTTCATGAAAGGATTTGAAAAACTATACATGAAAAACCTGAACCTTGAGAAAATTAAAAGCTGTTGCTTTTGTCTTTTAGTATGTACTGAACTCTTGGTATAGTAAGGGTGTTATACATATAACAGATAGCATTTCCCCTCTTCCACAGCCCTTACAGTCATATTCTTAACAAACTGTAGCACTCCAGTTGCCAATTGAGTAAATATATTGTGCTCAGAAGGAAATAATTGGGTTTTCATCAGCCCTTCTTCAAGCATACCTGATTTAAAAACCTAATAACCTGATATTGAAATTTATATATGACTAGCTAAAAGGGATGTTGGGTAGTTAAGACACAATTAAATACTTTTGTGTTGAAAAATACAATAAAACTTTGATTGATCCCAGCTTTAGATCATGGTGTGACTAGCCCAGGTTTAGAATTTCTAAATTTAAATTTAGATCTCCCTTACCTGAACACTTCTGTTTGGCTGTGAATAAAGCTGTTCAACTGTGATTTCAGGTGACTGAAACTAATTGTGCAGATATATGTTTTGAGTACAAAAAACATTCAGCGTGTGGCTGAATGGACTGAACAGAAAATATATTTTTTAGTTTAATCTATCTAAAATTGTATGTTTATGTTGTACATTGTTAGGTCATTTTCAGGGCCGCCATCAGGGGGAGCACAGGGGGTACTCCTGTACCGGGCCCGGCTGTGCTGCACTTTTCAAAATAGCTGGGTCCCCCGCGACAAGCTGTGCCGTCCTGAACAGCCGTAGTCCCGAAGAGCCAAAGAGCTGAAGTCCCAAATAGACAAAGTCCTGAAACAAGCTGAAGTTGAAGTCCCGAAGCCGAGAAAAGTCCCAAAGTCATGAAAAGAGCCGAAGTTGAAGTCCCGAAGCTGAGAAAAGACCCGAAGTAACGAAAAGAGCTAAAGTAGAAGTCCTGAAGCCGCAAAAAGACCTGAAGTCACGAAAGGAGCCAAAATTAAAGTCCTGAAGCCACCAGTTCAGTTCTAATAGACACCAATGTGCATTTTTTATTTTTTTAAACCCCTATCCATGTATTATTTGAATACCTCTGCCACCAATGTTATTTTTTAAAAAAAAATTAAACTTGTAAGGGGGGCCCTGGCACCAATGTTTTTTTTAAAAAACTTTTATGGAGGGCCCTGACACTGACATTTTTTGTAACTTATGAGGGGCCCTGACCACCAATAATTTTTGAAAAAACTTTTATGGGGGCCCTGGCACCAATGTTTTAAAAAAAAAAAAAAAAACTTTAATGGGTGCCAATGCTTTTTTTTTAACTTACAAGGGGGGCCCTGGTCACCAATTCTTTTTTTTAACTTGTAGGGGGCCCTGGTGCCACAGTTTTTTTAAACTTATAGGGGGGCCCTGACCATAGATGGCTTTTTATAACTTGTGTGGGGGGCATTTTTAGCGCTGATGTCTGACTGGTCTTTTAACTTTGGTGTGGGGAGGGCAGGGCCTGGGGCGGGGCTTGAGTTGTTGTACAGTGCCCCCGTGATTTCCAATGTTGGCCCTGGTCATTGTATCTCTAAGGTGTGCAGTAGTTAGAGCTGAAATTATTTGGTATACGAATATGTTTATACCATTTATTATTTTTAAGGTTTTTATTACTCCTGAATCCAAACAGCACTGGAAAAGCGTCTCTAATGGAAATCTGAGCATTACCTTCCGGCAGGCACTTTTGAATGTATTGATATAATTTGGTTTGTATTTAAATCTTTTGTAGTGATGTGATGATATGAAACTGACATTGCACACTGACTTACACCACTGGGCACATGGACATGTATATATTTATTTTGACATGCCAATGCAGACTCATAAGAATGAATGTTATATGGATTATTCCAAATGCACTAATGCCATGTCCATGTCTATGAGTTCATATGTAAGACATGCTAGCATATCAGCTTTTCAGGTTCATGTGCATATGACATTGGGGACCCTGGGGCAAATAAAATTGTTAATGTTTCCTTGCACCCAAGTTGCAGCCTGTTACTACAGATTCTGACTATACCTATTCACTGCCTGCTTCTGACCCCTGTCTGGGTTTTGTTTATTTGATGTCTGCCCTGACCATGACTTGAACCTTGGAGTTTAAATTTGACCTTTATCTACAGTATCTAGTAGAAATAAGTCAAAGGCAACTGGACTTTTGAAAGGTTTCTTGAAAGCATTTCACTACTCATCTGAGCAGTTCTTCAGTTCAACCTACATCTAGTTTTATGCATTTTGATGTCTGCTGCCTGTCCTGATCCTTGGCCAACAACAGTTTATAATTTTGCCCATCATCTGTTGTTCAAACTTGTGTTCTCCATAGTTGCCACTGCAACCAGGGCCCAAAAAGCATGTGCCGATACATGTTTATAGTTAAATTCTATCTACCACTCAATGGGATCATTCCAACCACGGTTGTAATGCAAAACATTACAGGGGACAATGGCGCTAATAATAATAATAATAATAAAAAACCTGCAGTAACTAGGACTGGTTCCCCAGAGAATAATTTGCTACAACATTTATAGAAATCAGAAATTCAATGTACATATTTATGACAGTCTTATTTCTTCCTAACAGTAACAAAACAATTAACTTTTTTGCAGGGGGAAGAAAGTGCAAAGCTATTTAGCAATCACTATCTCATTTAGTCTTTCTATTAATTTCAAATGAATAATTACAAGCCATTACAAGCCACTTCTGTTTTGCAGATAATTGTTCACTCATGTCATAAACATTTTACGAATTCAGTTTGAACAGTTAATGTCAGTTTGATAAGTAAAACTGTAAGAAAAAATGCCAGGAAACAGACAGGCTTATGATATACAGGAGGATAGTGTATAGTATTTAAATCAGATATCATCATCATCATCATTTATTTATATAGTTTTGTTCCCTAATGGTTTCCCGCCAGTGCTAGAATTTGTGGTCTTCTTATTAAAAGGGGACCTTAACCAAAAAAAAATTGATGTCAACTAACTAAGAGTGGTCATTTGAGACCAGTAAGTTTACATTAATTTTTATTAGCAGTTTCATATTACTAGACAGGCTTTCAGCTCAAAAGCTTTTTGAAGGGCCAGCTCTGTCTATGCATTTTCTAGGCACTACGTTTATTCTGCTTACCTTTGGGATGCTGACTCTCAGTTGAGACAAAAAACAAGTATTAGCTGTTTAAAAATGCAAATATCCAAGCAACTGCTAAAAATAGAAAATTAATGTAAAATGCAGGCGTGCTCAGATAAGCACTCTGTGTAAGTTTCCATTAATCAATTTTTTTTAGGTTAAGATGTGCCAAGCTTTTTTTTCTAAAGTTTTGTTTAAACAAGAGATTGCACAACTCGTGATATATATATATAAATATATATATATATACATATATATATATATATATATATATGTATATATATATATATATATATATATATATATATATATATATATATATATTCAGACTACTGATTGTGTTTTATTTTGATCTATCATCTATCTGTTAATATATAGTTTCAAAATGTAAGAAACTGAAAATGCAGGTGAATTTACAATCTGATATTGACTTGAGGTCTCCTGAGCTGGCAATGGAATCAAAAGAGAGTTTTGGGCCAGATCCAGCTTCCGGCCACTATCCTTTGTGTAGCCTTCACAAACAGAATGCACAAAAAGTCAAAGGCACCTTTAATCTATGGGCTCATTATTTTGTTCATTAGTACCATTCCTACCCAGCATAAACAATACATTGAAAGGCTGTTTTTTCTCTTCTCACTCTCAGCTTTCATTAATCAACACATAAACTTTAAACATGGTACACAAGTATACTGGCTGCTAATAGGATCTTGCCACACACACAGTTAAGTCCTTCCGCCTGCTGTGAGCTTTTATCCATAGAGTTCATAGACTGTTGTCACCTGCTCTATAATTTTTTTCCATAGTATAGAAATAATTGAAGCTATGCCCAGAAATTCTCTTCCACCTCTAATCCCTCAGTTTTTATTCAGGCCAGGGCTAAGCTCTTTTCTCCATCAGACTCATATTCAGTGAAAAACTCATCTTGCCCTTTTCCCATTAAATACAGTAAAGAAGAGTTTTTGTTCTGTTGAAAAATTCCAATATTGTTTTCTATGTTTTTACCATATTTGCTGTCACATGAAAACAAACTGATACAGCTTATGTAGAAAGGGGTGCTTATTAAATAAACAGCAGCCCAGCTTTGTTTTTAAAGGGCTACGGTATTTGTCCTGGGGTTTCCACCACCAATACACACATGCATATGTCTGTGTCTTCCACGAACAACAACTTTCTAACAGTAGCTGTTACTACTGCTATTTAACTGTGAATACTTTGAGTAATCTTTACTCTGTGCTCCTAAAATGCATGCTTCTCTGTCTCACTTACATGCATATAAACTTCTATACATCATATTTTGGATTGGGTTACCTTAATACTGTATGAAAATTATTTTCCTCTGAATTATATGTATTACCTACAATGCAAAGGGGCTCCACTGTTGCCCCCTTACACTAATGCCTATATGTACACATTTGATGATGAGCACATTTATCCAAATGAATCTCACCGGACATTGTTTAGCTTTGTGCAGATCCATAGATTAAGGGACCTGTTTATCATACTGTGTAAAATATTGGAGAAAAACATCACTGGTGAAGCAACTGATCAGATTCTTGTTTTGTTTTCTAACTTCTTACATCATTGGTGATCTTTTTCTCCATTGTTTTACACAGCAACAGCATGATAAATAGGCCCCTAGTTGTCAACAAGTAGTCATTAGTGTAATTTATGGAATGGTTAAACACTAGAACTGAGGATATTACATTAACTTTTTATTTCAGTGCAATTCTTGCAGCATTTTTGGATGTCTTAGTTGTGATTGATGTCCCAATTTAAAAACATTCTTTGTGGAAAATAACTGAACAAAACACATTGTTGCAGTATTCAAGTCATCATCGTGAAGTTGATTGCTAGGATTTAGTCCATGATAAAAAAATTAGTGTAGAAAGGTTATTCAAGGAAATTATTAATGAACAAAAGCTGTCAAGGAAACATTGGTAAACATCGAGACAGGCTTATCACCAAATTTCAGAATTTCAATCTTTGTTGTCTTATCCAAAGCTAGAGAGAATGAGGAATAAATTGGCATTGTGTGACCTGTTTATGCATAGACCTAATAATTATGTTTTTTATAGGAAATATTGGTTTGTAGAAAATATTGGTTTGTACAGAAGGGCTCTTAGCTTTCTTAGTTAACTCGCTTCTGATGAGTAATGGGGCATTATTTATATATGCCCTCTGTTGTAAAATATGATGATATTATAAGTAGGGATGCACCGAATCCACTTTTTTGGATTCGCCAAACTCCCGAATCCTTTGTGAAAGATTCGGCCGAATACCGAACCGAATCCGAACCCTAATTTGCATATGCAAATTAGGGGTGGGAAGGGGAAAACATTTGTAACTTCCTTGTTTTCTGACAAAAAGTCACATAATTCCCCTCCCGCTCCTAATATGAATATGTAAATTATGATTTGGATTCGGCCTGGCAGAAGGATTCGGCCGAATCCTGCTGAAGGATGCCGAAGGCCGAATCCCGAACCGAATCCTGGATTCGGTACATCCCTAATTATAAGTCACAGAGGAATCCCATGACCATATAAAAGATCAAATATCCTCATATTTTACAACAGGGGTACATCATTTATTATAATATAGTGAGCCATGTGACAAACATCACAAAGCACCAATTATAACGGATGACATCACTAAACACAGTTTAAAAGGATATAATTCATAGGACATTCATGGCTCTTGTGTGTTTAAGCAGGTAGTGGACAGCTGGCCAGGCACTCAGGCAGTTATTTCATAGAATGTCTCCCTGTCACTGCGTGTTGTTTCCTTTAAAATCAAATAGGGCTGTTTTGTGTCTTTGCCTGACATGACAGCTATTTCAGTGTTTGGTTGCAATTAGGGTCATGGTAATAGGATGGAAGACAAGTGCATGGGAGTGGAAGTGCTGGCTTTCTAACCAATAGCCATAGAGTTGTCCTTCTATCAGATTTCAACTGGCCTCATAGCTTAACCCTGTTGGTACCTGTCAATTGTGGTACTGGCATTGATGATAGCTTGCTGTCAACAGTGTAATGAAGATGTCAGAACTTTTCGTTTACAGTGGTGTAATTTACATTTTGGGTCATTGGAAAATTAAAATACTTCAGTTTATATAGGGAATAATGCATCCCTCTCTTGTCAAAAATAGGGCTGATAGAAGTCACAGAGGATTTTCATGGACAGAAATGAGGCTGCAGACCAATTGCTTTTATAAATGTCATCAAACTCTGAGGTGACTTTTAATATCCTAATATTTTAATAAAATGTCTGAACTGAGACTCAATATATTATGGTCACATAAATACGCATAAAAACACAAAAATATCATAGCAGGAACCAGATCTTTACCATACCATATGTTTTCTCATAACTGTGCATGCAAGATGAGAGGGTCAGAAAAGGGTAAAAATATTGCTAGAAGCCTTCTAGTCTGATCTGAATGTGGATTTTGCCCAGACAGCTACACCAAGCAGGACACCTCCCCAAAAGCTGCTGCACTAGAGACTGTCCTGTTATCTTAGAGATAAATGTGATACTGCCCCAGCAGCAGCTGATGAGGGGAGAACAGTGGCAGATGCTGGGGGTGGGACCAAACACTTAGAGGCTGATTTATTGACAGTCGAGGGTCAAGATGGGTTATCAATGTAAAAAAAGGCATTGTTTTTTTTGCTGTGATTGACATTTTTTCTATACTTGCCCCCTTTTATTTTTTAAACAAAAAGCAGGATTAAGAAAAAGGAAATGCAAGAAAACTGGAACATGAGAAAGAATGGGACTGTTTGTTTTCAACATAGACAAGCCCAACCCTCCATATTTATTTAAATATATTTTATTCATCAGCCCCTATATACTGCATCTCTAACCAATAAATTATTTGTTATAGAACTTACTGAAATAGTTAAAATGCTACATTAATACTAAATTTTGTCATTGTTGCTCTTTAGGACTAAATGCCCTTCACACTGGTGTTTTATATGAGAGCGTTTTTTTATTTTATTTTGGAGACCCATGAATGCCATTGGAGCCCTGTTTACCATTGTATTCTAAACATGTTTTCTAATATCTACTTTGCAAATGTGGCCTCTACAGCCCTGTAGCCCATGGCTACATAGTAGCTTATTTAAATAAAGTATATGTAAAGAAAACACACACAAACAATACCTCTCTATCTATAGTTGTACCATTGGCACTCACACAAAACCTACTGAATTTAAAAAAAAAAAATATATATAAAAATTATATTTATATCAGCATATCAAGGATATAAAACACTGAGCATTACTAAACATATTTAGCACCCAAAATGTCCACGGATAAGTGACATATTTATGCATTTCTTCTCATTTAAATTTTAAAAACATTTCTAGTAAAATCGCAGTGTGTGGGACTGCAGCAAGTTGATGTCAGTGTAAAGAGGCTTATGTTGAAAGTCTGCTCTTCCTGTGGTTACAAGGATTTATAAGACTAGACATGAGTGACCAATCTAATGAGAAGCTGTTCTCAGTGCCTGACATGTCTAGATCCCATTGGACTGCCCATATTTTTTGCCCAAAAGTTGAAACAATACATGAGGAGGGATTTTTCCCTGATTTTCCAGAAGCTTTTACTAATGTACTGATCCATGTAATTTTCCATTCTTAGTGGAATTGTATTCTCCTAAGACAAAATCGTATTCATTATAATAGAAAATGAATGAAATTCAGCTGGGTTTGTTAATGACAGGAAATTAAAATGGGCAGAGTGAATTAACAATAGAAATGCAGATTTAAAAATAAAATGATATATTCAATCACTGCAGAAAAGTACCAAATACAGTCGATTGCGACTACAGTGGGAAGAAATGAAAAGGGTCCTGTAGGTAAATGGCAGAAAGAACTGAGAGCAATGATGTCAGCCTTACTAAGGAGGATCTACCCCTATATTTCATGAGGCTAAAATTCTTCTCCATTAAGATGATCTGGAAATACATTGTATGTGGGACTGAGAAGTGAACTGAAGCACAAATCTAAATCATATTTATAGTGCTCCACTAATCTTAATGTTCCTGTCTCCAGCTTTAAGTCAGTACTAAAAGAGAGGATGCTGCATTCAGCTATTTCTTAAATGAGTTTAGAAAGGACAGGGCACAGAGGCTCCCGGGAACACCTAGTAATGTAAAGGGATGCCCATCTGCACCAGTAAAAGCAGTCATTCAGCCCCCACCCCCTGCCAATCACTAGAGGACACAACCTGTGCAGCTGAGCAGTCGGATGGTGTCTGCACAAAGCTCTCATCAGCAGCCACTGGAAGGACCAATTGTTCACACCCAAAGAGGAAAGGGACACAGGAGCCTGTCCCTTTCCCCCTCCTCTCCCCAATCCCTGAAGGAGCAATTAGTGCGGCTCTAGCAGCAGCTTCTGTGGAGAGGAACAGCCATTGTCTCTTAACAGGTTCGGAGTGAGGATTTCCCTGCTTTCCAGATTCCCCTTTGCAGGCTCTGGGGTGGGTAGGAGGGTGCCGGTGGGCACTTATTGGGCAGCCCTGCCTTCCTGCTGCTGGAGCTCATGATGCGAGCGCAGGGGAATCCAAGTTACTGGCTCATCCGCTGGCTGCCTGTGCTCTTCTAGGAGAGACTCCCGGACAGCGGCAGCAGCATTAGACTCGCAGCAGCAGGCGTGGAGATTATGGAATAAGTGCATCCGCGGCAGAATGGAGTTTATATTGGGCACATTCTGCCTTCTTTTCTGCCTCAGACCAGGTAAGAGACATAGCAAGATAAATCGGTCCCCTCCCTTTGCTGAGATTATATCTGAGCTTATATCGGGTATGAAACTGATATGATGATATGGGATGGGGAATGGGATTTGGAGATGGAACATAGAAGTTTCTTGGATATTGATGATGAAGTAGGTCAGACTGGTGCCAAGTGGATCCTGCTATTACAGACAAGTGCAGTTATATCAGGTACCTTGACCTTTGAGAGATCTAGATAGATACAGTAGATAGATACAGTAGCTAGATAGGTACAGTAGATGATGATGATAGATAGATAGACGATGGATAGATAGGTAGCTAGATAGATAGATAGATACTGTAGATATATATATATATATATAGTAGATAGACAGATCGACAGATAGATGATAGATATATAGATAGACAATGGATAGATAAATATATAGATAAATTATATATATAGATGATAGA
This sequence comes from Xenopus petersii, assembly GCA_038501925.1. Taxonomy (NCBI): domain Eukaryota; kingdom Metazoa; phylum Chordata; class Amphibia; order Anura; family Pipidae; genus Xenopus; species Xenopus petersii. The sequence goes on from CM076677.1 coordinate 50,064,397, forward strand.
TAAATAGATAGAGATAGATAGATAGATAGATAGATAGATAGATAGATAGATAGATAGATAGATAGACATAGATAGATATATAGATAGATAGATGACAGATATAGATAGATATAGATAGATAGATGTTGGATAGATAGATAGATAGATAGATAGACGATGGATAGATAGATACAGTAGATAGATGATAGATCGATAGATATAGGTAGATGGAATCTAATGCCATTCCCAGTAACTTGAGGTGCTCTCTTCCCTGTGCAGGTGCAGGCTTTGGTGTGGACCCTTCCCTGCAGATAGACATCTTCAAGGATCTCCAACTGGGAGAGGCCACCCCTGGAGTGCAGCAGGTTCAAGGATTCCACAACCGGAGTAAAGCATTCCTTTTCCAAGGTATTCCTTAGGGAGCAATTACACCCTCTGGCTGTTACTGACCCCCAGCTTCCATCCAACTGCGGCATTTGTTATTCTGAGGGTGCAGGGGGTTTTGCGTGTTCAACAACAGCTGGAGGGACTCAGACTGCTGGATATGCCTGCTATGGTTGGCCTTTGTCTGGGTATATATATATATATATATATATCATATAGAGGTGGACAGCACTCCGTTCCAAGTCCTTTACCTGGGTGCTCGGTAAGATCAGTATATAAAGATAAAAAAGACCAGCAACACCAGGTTTTTTGCAAATAGAAAAAGTGTTATTGCATATGTAATAACACTTTTTCTATTTGCAAAAAACCTGGTGTTGCTGGTCTTTTTTATCTTTATATATATATATATATATATATATATATATATACTGACCATTGTTGGGCATCTTCTTGCTCTCTGACTGTTCATCTCCCTCTATCATCATTTGTTAAAATAAAAGTTTTTTTTCTAATTGGGGCCAATATCCAATGAAATGTTAGCAATGTTGGTGTTTACACCATAAATGATTGTGGAACAATTGAGAGGTGGCTTGCACATAAACTAGGATTCCTTTTAGAGTTTGGCAGAATCCCAACATTTTCTGCAACATTCAGCAAAACCATATTTACTTTTTACTCCTCTGGCCAAAGCAAGACTTCAAATTTGCTCAAATAATGTTAAGTAGCACAGGTTTATGTTTTGTTTTTTTTTGCTTGGGGCACATCTAAAAATAATAGATCCATCATGAAAAAGTATGGCAACCAGCATAGAAGACAGAAATGCAGTGGTCATTGAGTGGTACAGATTAGTATTGTTGAGCACTGTGCAGTGGGGATACTGGTTAGGCTTCCTCATATTAAGAACATTTGAACAAATGAAGTGTTTGTGGTCACAAATACTTCTAACTTTACAATTAGGGGATTGGTGACTTGGTAAGCAGAGTGGCAGTGTTCTTTTGCTACAGCTTTGCTTTCCCACTGATTGATTGCCCCATAATAATTGATTCTATGGGAGATGCCCCTCCTATGGATAATGGGTTTCCACCAGATAAGGATCCCATACCTGTACTTGCATGCTTGAAGGAAGCAGAACAAAAACCTTCAATAATAAATTAAGACCTGCTTTAAAAATCGAAAAGTACTTTAGATTAGGTTCCTATATAGCATACTAGAACTTAATTTAAAGCACATCTTAGAAATTATAGTATGATTAGGTGAAATAATGCTTAATGTCCGTGTTGGGTAGTAACAATAAATGCAACAAGCATTTGGCAGGCCAAGAAATATTTTATATGCAGGGTGAGTGTATGTTACATCCCTGAATGTGTGGCTTCCAGATTATCTTTATGTATATATCGTGGAGAAACAATAATTGTGCAGATTAGGTTTATATGCTGCTTCCAACATTTCCTCTGTATGGCTGATAACCTTTATCTGCTGCCCCCACGTTAGCTTCAGCAGTTTTTTTCTTTCCAGTATTTCTTTGTACAGATGAAACCCCCAAGCAGTGCTTTCAGCATATACATGCACAATGAATGTTGGCTGAAAGACTATGGTGGTGGAGCTTATTATTTTGCAAGCTTAATAGGCCACCAGTCTACATTTTACTTATTGACAGGTGTTACCTGTTCATGTGAAAAATCAAATGCACATAATAAAGAGCACAATTACCAGGGTATCTCTGGCTGAAATTAATTTTCCTTGCTAAATGCACTTTATTAATGGCTGCCAGATTTTATAGGTGATTGAGTTAACCTACTCTGTTTGTGCTTTTAGGTAAAAATTTGCAGGAAATTGGTGTTTGATAGTTTGAATAGTGGAAATCGCAAAAAACTTCTTGTTCCTCCATCTGTGCTTGTGATGCAACAAGTAATGGATAATGTTTTCAACTGTCCAATAGCAAACTGAAATGACAAGATATATCAGGAAGGGAAACAGGACATCTTGTATTGCAGATTCAGTTCATTAGGAGCTTGGGATGCAGCCAGTAGGCAATACTTGACTATGGATCTTTTTTTTTTCTGACGCATGTCTGCAGTACAAAAATGTGCAGTTGAAAATCAAAACCAAAACTGGGATACTTTAGAGACCAGGACTCCAGGAGAAGTTTCATATGAAGGAGAAAATACCAGGCTAATATATATATTTTCTTCAAGTGTATAAATGATTGCAGAGTATTGAATTGTTCTGAGGATAGAGTAAGTGTAGTCATAAATAGGTGGGCATTTCATCAGATTGTATTTGATTTGGCCATGTGTATTTGAGAACTAAGGCCTCAGCTACTTTCAGGATTGCTGATTTACCCCCCCCCCCACATGTAGCAACTGATTTCTGTGATTATGCAACTGCATTTTTAAAGTTTAAAATATTAAATATTTTTTCATATAAGGTTTGTAACTGTAAAAACTACAAGTAAGCTGTTTTTCTGCATCAAATGTCCTCTATAGAGCAATGAATGCATATGCCCCTTATTTTTCTTCCTACCCTTTGTATTCTACACAGTTTATTTGATATCTACTATATGACATGCCTTGATCCTCTTTCAAATGAAATGCCCCCATGGCGTTATAGCTTATTTACATTTTTTTTTACCAAGGCAGGGCAACCGTATAATATATTTTAATTTTTTTAAAACACTTTCATTTTTAGTTTTAGTGTTTCTTCAAGTGTGAGCACTCATATCCAGTACAATGAAATATGTCTTTGATTTGGGTCTGCATACCTGAAGTCTACTATAAGATCATATAAATATTAAATAAACCAGACAGACTGGTTCTGCTTCCAATAAGGATTAATTATATCTTAGTTTGGATCAAGTACAAGCTACTGTTTTATTATTACAGAGAAAAAGGTAATCAGTTTTAAAAATTTTGATTATTTGGATAACATGGAGTCTATGGGAGACACCCTTTCTGCAATTCAGAGCATTCTAGATAAAGGGTTTCCGGATAATGGATCCTATACCTGTAGTTACATGTGTGGCCATCTGTAGGTTACAAGATCTGTGAAATTGGACCAGAATGAAATGCAATAAAATGGAAGTCGGAGCTAATGGCAGATTTTAGGGTCATTTGATATACTTTATCTACATCAAGAGTGAGTTTGCTAATTACTCGCCCCGTCTCAGAAAATTGCACAGTTGCCATTGTTACTTGATGTTATTGATGGCCTGTTCTCTGTATTTCTGTGGCAGAAACAATTAGCATCTAAAAAACATACATACAATAGAAGTCATACATACAATCTGAATGCTGGGATATACAATTGGTGCAACTGTGTGCAAGAAGGGGCACTACTGGTTTGCTTTGAAATCCAGTATTTAGAATCTGAGTGTTTGCATTATTCTTTGCACACTGGCACTAAAGTGTACCCAGTACATATGTAAGCAGATTTAAGGGCAGATTTATCAAGGGTCGAAGTGAAAATTCGAATTTTTGAATTAGAATTTTCAAGTTTTAGTAAGTGGAATTAGGAATTAGGGAATAGTTAAAATTAGATTTGAGTTTTTACTGGCCCTTTAAGAGTTCAAATTTGACCAGTCACCACCCTAAACCTGCTGAATTGCTGTTTTAGCCTATGGGGTGTTCTGTAATCATATGTCAGTAGTTTTTTTTACAGGTCATGAAATGCCTGGGGTTTTTCATATCCTCATTTTTACCAATAGCTGGTACAGTATTTTTTAATACATAGATTTCAGTGTGAGTTATGTGACACAAGTGATATCAGTAAGCACCAATTGTAACTGATGACATTTATCCATTACCATTTATAATTGTATGTTTTATGGGTTAATTATGACTCATGGTATAATATGACAAAAATAAAGTCTAGGAAGGTCATAGACATGACAGGACTTTTTGCCACACTTACCCCCATGGTTATGCCACCCAACTCAATTTATATAAATACAGACTCCTAGGAAATCCAGCTGGGTTGAATTTAGGGGTCATTTACATTTGCCCAAGTAAAAGTACAAGAGAGTTAAGGGACTCGCAAGATAATTCTGCACTTCTAAAAATCTGGCATAAAATGTACATCCCATCACCAGGGGTCACATGACAGTCTTGTCCTTACCACCAGCCATAGGACAAGCAATAAGAACAAGGCCACTTTGCACCTGTTTTCTCTGCCACTCCCTAACTTGCCTGCCTGCCTGAATGACATGCTTCCCCCTGTCTCTTTGTTCTCTGAAAGTAAGTCCGGAGACCTGCAACAATTCAGCAACTAAGGAAGACAGTGCACAAAGTGTAAAAAAAATGGTTGATTGCTTTCCTTTCTATAAAGGACCCCTTTTATGTGGAATAACATCAGAATTTCCAAAAAGATAATTTTGCTGGTGTCTCAGGGCACAAAAACTGCTTATAGTGTCAGAATGGTTGAGCTTTGATAATTATTCAGATCAAATTAGTTACAGTACAAATAATTATCATAGTTATCACTCCCAGCATGCCCAGCTTGTTGGGATTTGTAGTGCTACAGCAGCAGCAGCTGGAGACTTGTATGCTTGGCATTACCAGCAAATGTGAGGGATTTTCTTGTTATTCAGCAGTTCCTTGCTATCTGTTTATCCTTAGCTTGTCTTTTCCTCAAAGAATGGAGCTTACATTAAAGAAGAAAATATTTCACTTGTTAGCTGCTCACTTGTTAGCTGCTCACAAGCTGGAAATGTGTTGATGGGCTTAATAAAAGTCTCATCTGTTCCCACAACAGGGTAGACAAGGACTATTATGAAAATGTTATGTGTTCATTATTCTTTTAGCTCTTCTATTGTTTCATTGCCTTGTAAAATAACAATAAAGACAAGTTAAGCCCATTTTAAAAAAGAAACAAAACAAAAAAACCTGCCATGGCAGAGACACGTTTCTAAGTAAAAAGTTGCGTAAACATAAACAATAAAATTCTTTATTAGACTGTCGATAGCAGTAAAAGTGGGGGATTCTGTTTTAACATTGTTAATCACTCAGTTTCTTCCTTTAATATTATTCTGCTATAACTGTCTTTTTCTTTTTCCTTTGCATTGGTCTAATAAAGAATATATAGTTATATTTTTGTTGCTGGGCTTTGCCACCAAAACCTATGACCCACCATGCAGTGCATTGTGTGCAATTTGTCACATATTGTCATATAACACTGATCCATAGACCAAGCATAGCACTAGAAGCAGGCATAGTGCTTGTCACTGCTTTATAGCTGCCAAAATTAGGCATCAGCCAAAGGTTTCTCAGTCTTGAGTGTCCGGCTGTATTCTTTCCAGTGTTATACTGGCCCACCAGAGGACCTGACACTCTGGGCCAGCTCTAATAGTAGTTAAATAGTCAAATTATATAAGATTTTTATATGTCCAGAGTAGTGATAGACGAATAAATGCGCCATGCATGGATTTGTGGCATTTTTCCAAGTTTCTCCACCTGCATATGTTTTTGCGAAACTGTGTCAAAAATTCGCAGACAAAAAACCCACCGCAACAAAAAATAATTGTCGCACATAAAAATTGTCAAGCGTCAAAATTATTTTGATGCCCATTGACTTCAATGCGTTTCGGACAGATTCGCCCATCACTGGCCCAGAGTGTAAATAAGTGTCAGATGATGGGAAGTATTCTAGACTGGGGCCACCAGGAATCCTCCTACTGTTCCATTTAAATGAACAGTAACACCAAAAAATTGAAATGTTTTATATTCATAACATACTATTGTCCTGCGCTGGTAAAGAAAATTATGTTTTCAACAGAATCAGAAACACTACTATAGCCTATATCAGTGCTTTCTAAAGGCATTTTAGACAACTGGTGGCTTGGGGGAATGCTAGAGATGTGTTGAAGTTTATGTAAGACTCTGTAAGAGTTATGTTGAATAGTAAGTCACTGACAGAGATTTAAGGACATGTATATCCTACATTCTCCTACCTTGAATATAAGTTGAATTTCCCCCACCTTCTCTGCATCATTTGTACTGCAAATATCCCTTTGTGCGCCAGCACCATCATGTTTTCCTAAAACAAATAGCAGTTTTCACCCTTCAGCCATTTTCCCTCTGACACATCATTAGTGACATTTACATCTGAAAACATAACATGTGCTCTGTAAAGTTCATGAATCAAGGCTTAAGGTGGCCATAGACGCACAGATAATATCATACAAAACTAATTTTCATCCGATATTCGGTGCGTGTATGGTGGAAAAAGAGCCGACCGATATCGGCAGAAGACTTGGATAACGGTCGGCTCGTCGATCGGGCTGGATGGAAAATTTTGATCGGGTGCCTTTGAAAGGACCCAAATATCGGCCATTGTTAGTGCTGAATCGTTAGATACAGGTAGAATTCTATTGTTTCTTCCCGTATATCTACCTGTATATCTGACGATTCAGCTCTACACGTGTGTATTGAAACGAACGATCTTTCTTGGAAAGATCTTTTCCAAGAACGATCGTAATTGTTACGTCTATGGCCACCTTTATACAGGCAGGACTTACTTTGATAAAATGTTCTGCTTGGACTGAGCAATAGACTCAACTTCTTAGACTAAACTAAACTAAAGGCAAGTCTGTCCTGCCACTAGGGGATTGGATAGGCTGCAGGAAGCTTCAAATTTCATCCCCAGCCTAGCTCTAGCTAGGGATGTAGCGAACCGCCGCCGATGTGTTCGCGAACGCCGTTCGCGAACACCGGCAAAATTTGCGAACAGTTCGCGAACTGTTTGCGAACTTCGAACATCCGAAAATCGTTCGATTCGAACGATCGAAGGATTGAAATCGTTCGATCGAAGGATTTTCGTTCGAATCGAACGATCGAAGCCATTCGATCGAATGATTTCATTCGATCGAATGCTTCGATCGTTCGATTCGAACGAAAATCCTTCGATTTTAGCGGTCGAATGGTCGAACGATCGAACGATTTTGACGTGAACGCCTATTTGCGAACGTCGCGCGACGTTCGCGAACTTGCGGCGGACGCGAACAGTCGAAGTTCGCGCGAACTAGTTCGCCGGCGAACAGTTCGCTACATCCCTAGCTCTAGCCAATCCTCTTGAGGCTGTAAAGCTCTTTTTTTCATTTCTCTCTTGATTCTGTATTATCAGCTAGGTTTGGGAAGGTTTAGTCTCCCCCCAGCCTTAATGTTTTTCTGTGCAGTGGGATTATGTTACAAAAAGCAGTTTATACAACCATAAAAATTCATTGGAGGCCACACCCAGTCTGTAGGTATCAATTGGACATCATTGTTGGATGTCTTTTAACAAGTGGGGAAAAGCAAGACTATCTGTTTCAATACTTAAGACACAGTGTTGATAAGAGATAAGTCTTATTGCTGATGGGGGCAGGATATCATTTTTCTCCTATTTGAGGCAAACTGGAGAACCTTTAGAAAAGATTCAAGCTAGATGCAATTACTTGCAAAACTTTGTTGTGTGTGTAAACCTTAACTAACTACTAAGATGTTTTATTACATACACTGCACACTATACAAAACTTGCTACTGTCAAGTGAGGAGCAAAGGGACCGCAAAATGTTTGGAAAGGCAAAATTATTCCGCTAGTGACCTATGTTAAATTCCTCCATTTATATTTGCTGACCTACTTTCCCTAACTAACCTGTTCTCTTTTCTTCACTGAAATGAAATGATGACTAAAATGGGACAACTGGCAATGGATATAAATTTCTTCTCGTTATATTAATTAAACTAACAATACAGGTTGGGGATCCGTTATCCGGAAACCTGTTTTCCAGAAAGCTCAGAATTACTGAAAGGCTGTCTTCCATGTACTCCATTATAATCAGTAATCCAACATTTTTAAAACTATTTCCTTTTTCTCTTTAATAAGAAAACAATACTTTGTACTTGATCCAAACCATATATAACAAATCCTTTTTGGAGGCAAACCCAGCTTATTAGGTTTATTTAATGCTTACAGTGTATATGATTTCTAGTAGACTTAAGGTACGAAGATCCAAATTATGGAAAACCCCCAGGTCCTGAAAATTCTTGATAACAGGTCCCATAACTATATAAGCATAGAATAAAAGGTATGATGCTTTTCTTCATCTCTAGGTGAACTTTAATCAATAATTTTAGTTTAATATTGGGTGTGCAAAAATGTAAACATTAGGAAATATATTTCTAGGAGTTTCTGTTTTTTTTTTTATTGTGCACTGGTATATGCTGCATGGACATTTTATGCACTGTCTCTGTAATTAAATGAATGCATATTTATAGGGTAAACAGTCATGCACATTTCATGTGAGCACATGTTCACGAAAACACAAGCAAAGATTTTTAATTTTTATAGGATTTTGCTAATTAGCTATATTCCGTAATGTCCCTGGAAGTCAAGAAAATTATGATGGAATGTTTCTTCTAGATCAAAATGTAATTACCTAACAAATCCTGTTTGTTTCATGGGACACAATCACCTTGAACCAATAGCTTACCTTTGTGGGTCTTTTTTTATTTTTAGAAAATATAGATCTCCCTGTAAAGTCTGTAGACAACTCACATTTTTCTTAGTGTCTGACCTTTAGGCTTATGGGCCAAATAGCTGGATATTGTCTGCATTATCCACTTACATTTAGCAAATAGTATTACATAGTTACATAGTTACATAGTTAAATTGGGTTGAAAAAAGACAAAGTCCATCAAGTTCAACCCCTCCAAATGAAAACCCATCATCCATACACACACCCCTCCCTACTTTTAATTAAATTTCTTTATACCCATACCTATACTAACTATAGAGTTTAGTATCACAATAGCTTTTGATAATATGTCTGTCCAAAAAATCATCCAAGCCATTCTTAAAGGCATTAACTGAATCAGCCATCACAACATCACCCGGCAGTGCATTCCACAACCTCACTGTCCTGACTGTGAAGAACCCTCTACGTTGCTTCAAATGAAAGTTCTTTTCTTCTAGTCTAAAGGGGTGGCCTCTGGTACGGTGATCCACTTTATGGGTAAAAAGGTCCCCTGCCATTTGTCTATAATGTCCTCTAATGTACTTGTAAAGTGTAATCATGTCCCCTCGCAAGCGCCTTTTTTCCAGAGAAAACAACCCCAACCTTGACAGTCTACCCTCATAATTTAAGTCTTCCGTCCCTCTAACCAATTTAGTTGCACGTCTCTGCACTCTCTCCAGCTCATTTATATCCCTCTTAAGGACTGGAGTCCAAAACTGAACTGCATACTCCAGATGAGGCCTCACCAAGGACCTATAAAGAGGCATAATTATGTTTTCATCCCTTGAGTTAATGCCCTTTTTTATGCAAGACAGAACTTTATTTGCTTTAGTAGCCACAGAATGACACTGCCCAGAATTAGACAACGTGTTATCTACAAAGACCCCTAGATCCTTTTCATTTAAGGAAACTCCCAACACACTGCCATTTAGTGTATAACTTGCATTTATATTATTTTTGCCAAAGTGCATAACCTTGCATTTATCAACGTTGAACCTCATTTTCCAGTTTGCTGCCCAGTTTTCCAGTTTAGACAGATCACTTTGCAAAGTGGCAGCATCCTGCATGGAACCTATAGTTCTGCACAATTTAGTATCATCTGCAAAAATAGAAACAGTACTTTCAATGCCCACCTCCAGGTCATTAATAAACAAGTTGAAAAGCAAGGGACCTAGTACAGAGCCCTGCGGTACTCCACTAACAACACTGGTCCAATTAGAAAATGTTCCATTTACCACCACTCTTTGTAGTCTATCTTTTAGCCAGTTCTCTATCCAGGTACAAATACTATGTTCCAGGCCAACATTCCTTAATTTAACCAGTAACCTTTTGTGTGGCACTGTATCAAATGCTTTAGCAAAGTCTAAGTAAATCACATCCACTGCCATCCCAGAATCGAGGTCTCTACTTACATTCTCGTAAAAAGAAATTAAGTTAGTCTGGCAAGATCTATTACGCATAAAACCATGCTGGCACAAACTCATAGTATTATGATTTGCTATGAAGTCCAGTATCTTATCCTTTATTAACCCTTCGAAAAGCTTTCCTAATACTGACGTCAGACTAACTGGCCTATAGTTTTGAGGCTGAGAACGGGATCCCTTTTTGAATAGAGGCACCACATTAGCAATTCGCCAGTCTCTCGGCACAATGCCAGATCTCAATGAATCCTGAAAAATTAAGTAAAGAGGTTTGGCAATCACAGAGCTAAGCTCGCTAATTACCCTGGGATGAATACCATCTGGCCCTGGACCTTTGTTAATCTTAACATGTTCAAGTCTCTTTTGAATTTCTTCATGTGTGAACCATGCATCATTAGTTGTATTACTAGAATTGGGAGTGTTAAGAAGGAAGGAATTGATTGGTTTGTATAGCTGTTGGCTTAAATAAGCAGTTTACAATGGAAGTGAGATGGAGCATCAGCCATCTGGCCCTATTGAAAATTATCTCAAAATACTATTTGGAAGAGGATTGTCAGCCTGAGGTAGTTTTCAGCAACCCAGACCTCCCATGCTTCAAAGTCAGACCATCAGATTTGGCACATTTTCAGTACAAAACATTTTTTTGTACCCACGTCTGTACTGCACGTATGTCACGTCTAAATCATTGCAGAGGATGCCTGGTTAAGTGAGAGAACATGTGGTAGTCAGTCTTGCAGAGGTTAGCAATAAGAGCCATTTGGGGTTCTTAAAAAATTCCATCAATACATTTTTCCTTGTCTTTTAAATACATTTTTAGAAATTGTAGTTCGAAAAGGATATTGGAATCATTATTGGTATATGCAACTGCAAAGAATAGTACATCCTTAGGCCAGTCACAATTGGGGGCACATTTACTAAGCTCGAGTGAATGATTAGAATAAAAAAGACTTCGAATTTCGAAGTTTTTTTTGGCTACTTCAACCATCGAATTGGCTACTTCGACCTTCGACTTTGAATCGAATAATTCTAACTAAAAATCTTTTGACTATTCGACCATTCGATAGTGAAAGTACTGTCTCTTTAAAAAAAACTTTGACCACCTACTTCGCCACCTAAAACCTACCGAGCATCAATGTTAGCCTATGGGGAAGGTCCCCATAGGCTTTCTAGGCAATTTGGGATCGAAGGAAATTTGTTCGATGGATGGATTAAAATCCATCGAATCGTTCAGTTCGAAGGATTTAATCGTTTTTCCTACGATCGTTCAAATGAACGAATTGCGGTAAATCCTTCGACTTCGATATTCGAAGTCGAAGGATTTTACTTTGATGGCCAAATATCGAGGGTTAATTAACCCTCGATATTCGACCAATAGTAAATGTGCCCCATGGTGTTTACTCCACTAGGGTAGATACATTGTATATCTTGTATATGCCGGAGTGGATCAGCCATTTTTCTGCTGGCTGGCATAGGATAATTAATTAAAGGAAAGCACACACATTTTTCCTAAAAATAAATAATTGGTCAGACAGTACCTTTATGTATGGGATTCACATTTGTAAGTGTACACAGATACTAGAAAAGAAGGTCAATGACACATACAATTGTTTATTCTATTTTTATCAGCTTCAACTGCATATATACCAGGTTTTTACCAAGATTTTCCTAACTATTCATTGAATGCATTAACTAAAAAATTTTGAGAAAAAAATGTCACCTTCAGGAAGGATTCTATCACTATAATGGAAGTCATATTATGCATCTGGTCAAGAATGAGAAATTCATTGTAGAATTTGAAATGGGTTGGAATTCCTTCTAGCAAGAAAGGTCATAGGCAGGTAATAAAACCAGGGTTCAGGAAGAAATGTTATTTCCTTCTATGAAATTTTATCTAGTTTGCAGGAGAATGTATGTTTGTACTCTGCACCAATAAGGAGTGGGTTTAGAAAAGTTAAAATATAGGGCCTTTTGTCTTTTTCATCCCCCATTATTATGTAACTGTAACCAGGTCTATCTGTTAAAGATAGGCAATATGCCTTAGGCACAAAAGAACATCCAAAGCTAAAAGAAAGAGCTAGTTTACATGGGTTATGACACAAATAGCAAAGTGGTACAGTATATGAAACGAGATTTTGAGATTTTTGTCAAAAGCAAATTCTGCACAAAAAGTTTGGCACTGAAATAAAATACATACAAGGATATTCATGGTTTGTATTTAAACCCCTTAATATTTTTCACCAAATGAATGTATTAGTATTTTTGTACAATAAAAACTACAATAACAGAAATATAGGCATTTTTTAACACTTGGTTCTTTCATCTTTCATCTAGCTGTGCTATGTGTTTCCAGTAAACATGTGCATGGTAAATAAAGAGAAAGTAACATCTACGAAGCTGTAAGTCAGGCTCTTGACAGTCATATTATATATAAGTCATATTATGCATCTGGTCAGCATGAGAAATTCATTGTAGAATTTAAAATGGGTTGGAATTCCTTCTAGCAAGAAAGGCAATAAAACTAGGGTTCAGGAAGAAATGTTATTTCCTCCTATGAAATCTTCATAGATGGGTTAAGTTCTGCTAGCTGTCTATTATTGGGTTCTGATACCAACAGAATATGTAAGGGATTGTTTGTGAAGCCTTCGGTTAAGGTTATGTGGACACATTTTTTCAATTTGTGTAATATTCACAGGAAAGTTTCATATTTTATTAAAATAAATGTTAATAAGACACTATTTGCCTTTCCTGTAAAAATAACTGCATTATATATAGTAAAAAAAATGCAAATATATAAGTAAAATATATAAAACGATATGTATATAAAATTGGTACAGGAAGCCACAGCTCCTAAATATGAGTATTCAACTATCAGAGATGAGAATTGCCCTGTAATTGTTTGAGTATGTAAATACAGTATATATTCTCTGGCGCCAAACTTAATACATAGGAGTTGGCAGGTAAAGCATATGAAAGTTCTTATATTCCTGGACATTATGCACAGGAGGCACAGCTATACCCTCAACATAATCTTTTGATTGAAATGCAGAGGGGGAGGTTAGTAGATGCTTAGCTGATAAAGACATATAAACAGTTCAAGGAGACACCTAGATTATATTAATATAGCATGCTTACAGCAAGATCTGAAAAATAAACCTATGATGAAATGTTATTAAAATGATGTATTTTAAATAAGAGCAGTAATAATCATGATCCCTGAGGGCTTTCCTTAAAAACTTCTAAATATTTAATGGACAAGATTGTTTTAATTCAAACCGCTTATTGCAAGATCTGAACTTTGATGCTTTATTTGAATTTTTCCCTTTAACATTTAAACAAGCATGCTCATTTATAAAATATGAACTTTTGTTTAAAGAATGCTGTAAATCCCTTTATGATGGCAAATAAGCACTGTAAAATATGCAGTGACACATACAAATACTGCATACAATTACGCTTGTTGCAGAAGTGTCCTCATAAATAATGAATACTATTTTATTAAGTAAGGTCTTATTGCGTATTTACCACAGAGAAAATCTTTAATAATGCAGTTAGGATAAAACAAAGAGCCATAAAAATAGATATAGTCACTGATAAATTTTCTGAACACATCCCCGTGGGATCTCACACAGAGTGATATTATTCATTCTAAGTAGGAGATTAGTCAACATAACAACTAAATTAGATCTTTAAATACAATTTTCCAATCACTAAGTCAGTCATGTTTCTTGAAAACATATAAGAACGAATACATAATATGATACCCACATACTCTTTATTATATATGTTCTGTATCGCAGAGAACAGTATCTACAGCATTCTAATGACAGCACACATCCTTTAGCTGCATTACATTGTTTGTGCATAGTAATATATTTTTTAAATATAGAAGGTGAATAGGATTTATTCATAGTAGTAGTTGCCTGTAGGAGTAGAAAAATTGTTTTTGAAAAATTGTGATAATTGATGAAATCTAAAAGGACTGGAGTAAAAGAAGAATGACCCTTAGCAAAAGCTGGTCCCCCGTCTGAGGAAGGACAAAAATTACACACAAATCCACATGACCCCTCTGATGATACTGGCTGTGGGCAAATGGCCTGCCCTGCATTAAAACCAGCTATAACAAGCTAAACACCCATCATGTTGTGTAGAATAAGAACATTGCAGTACAGGACTTTTAAATTAAGGAATATTACTTGTTTTATCACATTTGTGATTTGATGAGCATGTTTTATATATATTTTGTATATTAAAAATATAAATAGGATGTGTTATTGCATGCAGTGTATATGTTTTGTATAGCAATTTATAGCCCCATAGGTTGCCATATTAGCACTTGCATCTACCTGGAGCAGAAAATTACATGCCTGGAGCAAACATAAAGCACAGCATTCAGGAGCAAAATTGAGCTTTGTACCTAATACTGTGGAGGCAGTAAGTGCAGGACCCACAATTTACTTTGTGCTTCTTTTTTCACCTCAACACACAGGTGAAAGTTGACATCCAAGTGGCACTAATTTGCCATTTCTTACAATGTAAGTTAAAGCTATTTAATGTCAGGCACAAACCTATGTACTGAATTCAAGAGACACAAATTTACTCCTAACAGTGCCAGGTGCAAAAACATGGGAACAAGGTGCATTGTGGGCAAACAAAAATGGTAGATCTGAACCTTCTTTTGCAGTTTCTTTCTTTATGCATATTAACATTTTAATAACCTTTCTAATAACCAATCATTTAGCTATATGGAACTGAGTATTGCTTCCACAACAGCAATCTACGTATTTTTCATGGTTGTAGACTGTCACCATTTATTACCTAGCACAAAAAGTGGAAATTTATGAAAAAATAGTACTTCTTATTGCACCAATGTCTGCTCTTCTTAGCTGTCTTTGTAGCAAAATATTAGTCATGATTAGAAGAAATACTAGCTATTACAACACTGAATTTTGGCACAATGAATATCATAACTTGTTACAGTCACTTGTTTTCCAGCTGATCCATTTAGAACTATTTTAATCATAAAGTATCCTACTAAGAACATTTGATCTGAAAAAACTCTCTGAAACTCTCTCTCTTTTTAGGGCTTTTGGCAAGCATTGGCTCATGTAGTATTTGCTGCTGACATCACATTGCTGGGAGGTGTCAGTCAGGGTGCATATTAAATGTATATATAAATGTTAGTCAATAGGTAAAGTTTCTTGGGTATAACCAAGTCTCAAAATATGGCTAGCCTCAGATTTTGAGAAACAGTACTATAATCACTGTACAAATCATAACACGCTGGAAAGGCAGCACTATTGTTCTTTAATTATAAACCCAATAGATAATTGACAGTCACTGTCCTTAAATATTTTTTGAAACTTGACTTGCAAGCTTTGTGCTTTGTCTAGTCGATCATTTAACATTTCAACAATGTTGCATTTTACAGAAGGTGTCTACCAGCTTGAAATTAACATTTTTCTATTTTCATATGATAACCAGACAGGGATTACAGCTATTTGTATAATATGGGGTTCTTTAATTACAATTTAGTAACATTTCAGTTTATCCATTAATGTGCATTCCAGTACAATGTGACTTGGAATTCAGAACAGGTTTGGATTTCCATCCTCAGATTTTTTGTTCTAACATATTTGCAGTGCTTAATGAAAGTTGTTGGCCGTAAGTCTCATTTAATTGTGATTGTATTGACTTTTATCATGACAAAAATATGTCTGAAGTAGATTTTTTATATATTGGACAATGTTAAACAAAAGCAAAGTAGTAATTATTTAAAAAAAAAAAAAAACAATCTTGCATGTGCTGACAAACTTATTTTGCATAGTTGACATGCATACATAGGGATTATCAAAGTGCACTTCTTGTCAAGGCCAGCATTTATTTGATCCCATATGGATGCATTGAGCATCACACATAAAAGCAGGGAACAACCCATCTTTTTCTTGCTAGCTGAAATTAAACATTGGGGTAATATAATTAATAAGAGCAAAGAGTGTCCTAGTTCTACAAACTCATTGGGGCATTCACTAAGATGCGAAGTTGCGCCAGGCGCAACTTCGCCGAGCTTCGCTGCACTTCGCCAGGCGTAGTTTCGCCAGCGCTCCGCAAATTCACTAAAATCCAAAGTTGCGCTCAGGGGTAGCCTAAGGTTGCGAAGTTGCGCTAGCGTTGATTCGCTATGTAAAGCGAAGTTACGCTAGCGAAGGCTAATTTGCATACGGCGCGAAATTCAAATTTCAATGGAGGAACACGTATCAGCACTACAAATGCCAAGAAAAGCTTCAAATCTGCAAATATAAATTTTATTTTGCCCTACACATGTGCCCACTGTCTAGGTAAGTTGCCATGAGTCAGGAAATGTAGGGGGGAAGGAGGGGAGCCCCAAAAAAATTTTCAATCTTTTTCAGCCTATCACCCATCATGTAGAAAACACGCCAGCGTTTTTTGGGACTTAGAAAAATGTTGACTTTTTTGGAAACAATCCCTATCTACTCTATTGCGCTTCGCCAGGTCTGAGGTGGCGAAGGAAGTCTAGCGTAAAAGGTAGCGTTCAGTACACTGCGCAAGTTAGTTAATTTGCGTAGTTACGTCTCTAGCGAAAATTCGCCTGGCGTAATGGTGCGAAGTAACACTAGCGAAACTACGCCAGCGTTCGTTAGTGAATTTGCGCAGTAGCGAAAATGCCAAATGCTAGCGAATTAACGCTAGCGTTCGGTGCTTCGCGGCTTAGCGAATTTGCCCCTAGTGACCAGGGACATGGAACAATTCAAAAACAGATTTAACTTTTCCAGGCGCAAACTACTGAAAGGAAGTGCTTCTGCAAGATTTGTTTTTGAGAATGCTATCTCCAAATATCTTCAGCACAGAAGCAATTCATATGTTGAGTGAAGAAACAAATAGTATCTTGGATAATCTTTTTTTGGGAGTCGTTCAATAAAAAATTGCAGTGATTTTGAGGTGGTGTTATTGTGAACAGCATTATGTTTAATAATGCTCTAATTTCTTTGGTGAATTTTAAAATGCAAACTAAAAATATAGTTGTGTTCAGAATAATAGCAGTCAGACATCACTAACCTGATTGTTTTTGCTCAAAATTATATTTCTACATGGCAAATAATTTACTAGTAGGTGTAGTAGAGTAATAGTAACATAGTAAGTTAGGTTGAAAAAAGGCACACTTACATCAAGTTCCACCTTTTAAATCTATATATAGAACCTGCCTAACTGCTAGTTGAATCAGAGGAAGGAAAAAAAAACGTTTTTTTGAAATTTGAACCATCTCCATTTAACCTCAGAGGGGGAAAAATTCCTTCCTGACTCCAAAATGGCAATTGGACTAGTCCCTGGATCAACTTGTACTATAAGCTATCTCCCATAAACATGTATTCTCTCTGGCTAAAAAGCTATCCTACCCCTTCTTAAAGCTATTCAATGTATCAGCCTGTACAACTGATTCAGGAGAGAATTCCAATCTTCACAACTCTCACTGTAAAAAACCCCTTCCGAATATTTAGATGGAACCTCCTATCTTTGGAATGGGTGACCTTGCTTCAGCTAGAAAAACTTACTGGTAAATAAAGCATTAGAGAGATTATTATATGATCCCCACATAACTTACTTGTTTAGGGGCCACTGTGTTGGACCACTGCACTGTCATTCACGCTATAAAGTGCTCTTCTGCTAATGCTGCTCTGCTCTTACTTTAGCGTGCAGATCCAGCACAGAGTCTTTAGTGCAGAGCCTAAACAAGTAGCAAGGGCTGAGTGAAACTTGCTGTGTTTCCGCCCTAACTCTGTTTTGTCCTGAAGTCAGAGGTATCTGCAAGTCTGAGCTGGGGAGTGGGTGATGTGTGGGATGCATGCTAAGGTTCCAATAGAAATCACTTCTACAGGCATCACAGCAAAGGAGAACAAATCGCTGACAAAGAGAGGGATTTCAATTTAGGGGCATCATTCCTCACAGACTCGCAAGAATTCTTTTTCCCCGGACTTAGACTCACTAGGCCGATCGCCGGAGTCATACGGGGCCAGACTGTTGGAGTTGTGCTCGGCTTGGAGCAGCACTTCTGCTAGACACTGGTAGTAAAGGGCTGCCACTCAGAGCCGAGTTCATGCAGGTTCCTTCGGATGCACTCAGGATGCTGAGGGGTTGCATGACCCCGCCATTGTACCTGCAGCTGCTCATGGCTATTTCCATGAAAGGGTTACTCTCTTCGCTCTGGCTGCTACTCAGACTCGCCGGCTGTGGCACTGGTGGTACTGAGACTGGTACTGGAGGTGTCAGGACAAACTGGCATGGCTGGAAGGAGTGAGCTCATTGACATTCAGTAAGCTGCCCTGCCTGGAGGAGCAGGATGAGAGAGGAGAGGAGCCGGTGCAGAAAAAGACTCGCTGCCGCAGAGAAGCTAACAGTACAATCCTTGCCACCCAACACTTCCACTGGCCCAGCGCTCAGGATCAGTAGCAGCATGCGGCTTTACTACATGGCTCCGTCTACCCTTGTATTCTAAACATCTGGTTGGCTGCCTGCTTCTTACTAAGGACCACGGCTCCTCCACATACTGTCAGGAGAATATGGGAGATAGCCAGGGAGGAGAAGTGGAGTTTCAGTAAGTTATTTCTTAATAAAGGATCTGCAATGTTAAAATTTAATTTGTGTTGGTGTTTTTTTTCCAAAAAAATATTGATTTTACTGGTCCTTTAACGAAGGAGGCAAATGTTGTGCATGCTGATTATAGTGGATTTGCTCTGAAAATCTGAGAAAATGGGTTGTTCCAGACATTAATCAGAAGAACAGCATACTTTGATTAAAGTTGATTGGAGAGGGGAAACCATATAAAGAAGTACAGAAAATTATAGGCAGCTCAGCTAACATTATCTCAAATGCTTTAAAATGGCAACCAAAATCTGAAAGATGTGAAGGAAAATGGAAAATTACCATACGAATAGATAGAAGAATAGCCAAAATAGCAAAGACTCCAATGCTTCAAGAAGATCAAAGAAGGTCTAAAGTTACCTGGGAGTACAGTTACAATTAGAAGATGCCTATATGAAGCAAAGCTATTGGCATTAAGTCCCCACAAAGTCTGGCGTGCTAAAGAGGTTACAAATTGACTGGCCTAAAGAGACATGATGCAAAATTTTGTTGACTGATGAAAGCAAAATTGTTCTTTTTGGATCTAGAGGTACAGTTTGTCAGGCGACCCCCAAAAACAGTGAAAACAGTAAAGCATGGTGGTGCAAGCATCATGATATGGGGATGATTCTCATACTATGGTGCAGTTTCAATACATCAAAATACTTGAAGAGGTAATGTTGCATTATGCCAAAGAGGAAATGCCCTACAAATGGATGTTTTTAACAAGACACCGACCCCAACACACACCAGTAAATGAGCAACATCTTGGTTCAAGACGAATAAGACGTTAAGGAGTGGCCAGTCCAGTCCCCCTACCTTAATCCAATAGAATACTTGTGGGGTGACATCAAAAATGCTGTTTCTAAAGCAAAATAAAAAAAATGCAGAAGAATTGTGGAATGTAACAGGTGGCAGAAGTTGGTTAACTCCATGCAACACAGAGGTGCAGCAGTTCTCAGAATCAGTTGTTATACAACTAAATATTAGTTCAGTGATTCAAAGGAAATCAAAATCTTGAAACATTTTTCAGTTTATGTAGTGAATATTTGAGTTTGTAAAGAAGAATACAAACACTGTTTTTTTAACAGCCTAATATTCTCTTTTCTTTACTTTCTGTAAAGTAATAACACAAATTTTCTTCATGTTTTGATTTGGAATATAATGTACAGTGTTCCCAATGCATTTGTGTGTATGGAAATAAAAGCTATAATAAGAATGTTGAGCTTTATTCACTTTTTTAAAAAAATTTGTTATTATTTTGAACACAACTGTATATACTTTAGTTTTGCATTTTAAAGTGCTCCAAGAAACTAGTGGATGACCACAAAAATAATTTTTATTCAGCATAATGCTGCTCTCATAGGTAAATATGACTCAACTTTGGATAGCCCTTCTGTCATGGTTAACGAGAACATGGTCAGAGATGAGTAAACTAAAGTATTAAAGTAAGTTATCAGAATTCTGTTGTTCTGTTCAAATATAGGGTCCTGCAAGTATAACAACTGAGAATATTTATCTACTCAAACAAAGAATATTTTCCTTCTCAAATGTAAATTTACAAACTCATGTGCTTTACAAAACAATGTTTTTTAAAGGTAATTTCATAAGTAACTTACCTAACTTTCAAGGATAAGGTAGGGGGTGCTGTGGAGGCAGAGGAGGAAGGCGAGTCCATTAGGAAAGAACTGTCTGTGCCCATGGAACACAGAAAGGGAAAGAGCAGTAACAGGGTGACGAGTTGTAGAATAGAACTGGACTGGATGAAGATGGCGGTGAGTCAGACTGGACAGGATAACGAGGGTGAAGAGTCAAAACAGGATGGTGCGGGTGTAGATTGGGAGCAGACTGGGAGGATAGAATTGAATAGCAGGAGGACTGGATAGCAGGAGAACTGGATAGCAGGAGAACTGGATAGCAGGAGAACTCGATAGCAGGAGGACTAGATAGCAGGAGGACAGAATAAGGATCAGGCTAGGCAGACAAGATTCAGACAGGAGAAGGAAAGATAGGGCAAGGTGCAAGGTAAGGTCAAGGCACAGTCAAGATTGGAGCAAGGACCAGAGCAACATACAAAATAGCAAAGAAGACAAGGCAGGGCAAGGTCAAGGCAATATTAAGGCAAGGCAGATCAAGGTCAAAGCAGGACTGGAACAGTAATATAAACAGGCAAGGTTTAAGGTAAGATAGGACCAGAACAAGGAAAGGTAAACAAGGCAAGGTTAAAGGTAGGACAAGGAAGGAGGCTAGAGTAGGAACCTTAGCTAGGGGGCGATGTGACAGTGCTAAAGTAGGTCAATGATTAGGCAAGGTGAGGGAGGCTGGCTTTATATAGAAACTTTGATTTTGTTAATGGCATAATAGAAGGGGAAGTTCCCCAACTGCAGAAAATTGTGTGTGTGCGGATCTGTTTACTCTTCTTTGCTAGGGAAGCAAAGGCCGATTAAAAGACCATGCCTGCTCATCTGGCCCAATGGTTAAGGCACAGAACCAGAAACCCAAAGGTCCCTGGCTCTAATCCCAACAGAGCCTGACACTGACTAGAAATGCATATCTTACATGGTTAAGGCACATAACCAGAAACCCAAAGGTCCCTGGCTTGAATCCCAGCAGACACTGACAAGAAATGCATATCTTACACTGTAGTTCAATGTGAACTATGTTTAGAATGTATTCTGACCCATATTGCAGCATTAGTTATGTATTTGCTTTATGCAATGCAGGGCAAAAGTGCTATGTAGGTTGTTGCTATATGATTCTGGTCTGGTTTTATTTGGCATAGTTTTATCACTAAAATACACTGTTTACATTGTAAGTAATTTATTTTACCATTTAAAATGTTATTCTTAATCCAATAAGTATAATACTGGTGTGTGGGCTGCCATATCATACCATTGTGCCTGATCCTGTGTTTTCAGAAAGAACCAGCACTTCACAATTTATCTGCTTTAAGATAAACTGTTGTTTCTCCTACTCAATGTAACTGCACCGTGGTGGTGCTTGGGTGTTTTACTGAGTGCTATTCTCATAGTTACCACTCTGTGGGGTATGGAAGTTTTTTCTAGCAGTGCAAGTATCAGGAAGCTATTATCCTGTTTCCTTCTCATTTTTCTATTGATTGTCTGCTAAGGGCAAAAGGGGGGTGATATCACTCCTACTTGCAGTGCAGCAGTACGGAGTAACTGACATGTATCAGAGCACAAGTCACATGGTTGGGGGCACCTGGAAAACTAAGAACATTGCTAGCCCCACGACAATTTCAAAATAATCTATTTAATTTTTTCAAGTTTGCTCATTTGAAAAAAGGATTTTAATGCAGGATTCTCCTAGAGGAGTGCTATTAAGTGATGCATTTTGTAAAAAATATTTTTTCCCATGACAGAACCCCTTTAAGTATAGGTTACTTGAATACAACACCCAATTTACAAAGCTTGGTGATCAGAATGAAACACGTGTTGGACATTTTGTTATGAGAATTTTAATAGTTGGAGTTCACCCCATGCATGGGAAGCTTATTTTATAATCAAAAGCAGTTGTGAGGGATAGTGAGGTACTGATAGTTTGTTAGGCAGGGTCAACGGTTTTCTCTCTGTTGCACTTGTGAGTGATTTATTTAATAGCGTCATGGTTTATATCCAACTCTGTATATTTTGTGTATTTTTATTTTAAAATAAATTATGTTACGATTAAGTTATGTTTTATATCATTGATACTTGATCCCCATAAAAAACTTTATGGTACATGTTCTAAGAAGGCTCTCTTTTTAGTACACTCTTTTTGACGTAACACTTTAAAAACAGTTTTTTGAACCATATTTCATCATGCACAAACACTGATACACCAACTGAAAACCTTGTTTGCTAACTTCAAAACTAATTATCTAAACTAATAATCTAATTATAGTGTTAATAGAAAAACTTTAAAAGAAAAAACAACAACAAAAGGCATTGCATTTAAATTAGACAATTCACCTATACATAATTGTAATACAGGGTGCTACAGTATTTTGAGTAGATAGAGACCACAGTATTGTGTTTTTGAGGGGCTCTACAGTGCAACTGTATTTCATGCTTCAGTCACCATTTCATGATTAAAGACCCTGTATAACACATTAACGTGAGCACATAATTTTGTATTTGCTCTGACCTGAACTTAAAAAGTATGCAGAAAAGAAAATTTCCTGTGACTTTAGAAAGATCCTTAAACCATGAATGATTGTCAGCTAGGTAGGTTTGACAATTATAAACAGTTTGGCTAAAAGATATTATCTGTTTGTCTATAGTAAATCTAACAATAACGAAAGAATAACAGTGGCAAAGGATAATGTTCCTGACTGAAATCTTTGCATATATGAGCAGTCTGCTGTGTGATCTTTCCAACAGAAGATCAGATAATCTAGATAGATGTCTTCATTAATAAGGATTCATTGTTTTGTTTAGTGATAATATCTTGCTTTGTCTACCCATCTTTAAATTATTCCAATGCCCCAAGTTATTCCGTTTACAACTTAACTTGCTCATAAAAGACAGATATTCGAGTTGAGGAATTTGTATGTTTTAAAACAGATGCTGAGGATTAAGTGTAGAATTTAGAAGAAGCCAGGACAGAAAGTAATTAAAGTTCTATGTGAAACTTTATCTTATTCACTTATTGATCTCTGAGTCACATGTTCATTGAAGGAATATATTTTTCATTCAGTAATTCCATCATCAATGCAGGATACTTTGTTCAAGAGTTTCTTTTTAATGGAAAGTAATACTCCTTTGTTCCTTATTAATTTTCCACAGAAAACTGAAAGCTTATCACATCCTTGTTTCTATACACTTAGGGGCAGATTCACTAAGGGTCGAATTTCGAAGTTAAAAATACTTCGAAATTCGACCCTCGAATTGAAATCCTTCGACTTCGAATATCGAAGTCGAAGGATTTAGCGCTAAACATTCGATCGAAGGATTTTTCGTTCGATCGAACGATTAAATCCTTCGGATCGAACGATTCGAAGGATTTTAATCAAACGATCGAAGGAAAATCCTCCGATCAAAAAAAGCTGAGCAAGCCTATGGGGACCTTCCCCATAGGCTAACATTGACTTCGGTAGGTTTTATCTGCCGAAGTAGGGGGTCGAAGTTTTTTTTAAAGGGTAAGTACTTCGACTATCGAATGGTCGAATAGTTGAACGATTTTTACTTCGAATCGTTCGATTTCGTTCGATTTCGTTCGACTTCGATCGAATTCGATCAAATTTAACCAATTCGATGGTCGAAGTACCCAAAAAAAACTTCGAAATTTGAAGTTTTTTTTATTCTAACCCTTCACCCGAATTTAGTGAATCGGCCCCTTTGTGTAGTCTAATATTCTTAGTCGTTTGTATTCTCTTTAATATCAGACTTCACCAGTTCTATAGCTTTTCTTTTATAGCTTTTGACCATTTAGATAAATAAACTGCTTAAATATTTTTTTAACATAATTCTTAAAAATATTACAAATATGCAGGGACCCGGAGGGTTAATTCCCCTCTGGTCAGAGCCTAATGGTGCAGAAACCATGTTTGGGACTAACTATAGGGTTTACTAAGGGGCAGAGCCCTTGTGTTGGTGCAGCATGGCCGATCCCAAAAGGAGATTGCCATGTGCTCACAGCCATTATTGCTGGAGGATTTCTGCTGATTGTAATTCACTAACAGATAGTGATTTCAACTGCCACTATGTAGAAGCAGGAGGTCTCTGAGGCTGGGGTAGGCGACCCCATGCCTGGGATCTCAATCAGGAGGGTCTGATTTTCCCAACTGAATGTGGAAATGCTTGCGCTATATGCAGTGCTGGGAGCTACAGTTCATCTACGGATTCAGCTCATTAAAGCCCTATAGGCCAAATGTCCCTGAAGAGAACTGGATGTTCCCCATGCTGGATAAATGTATTTCTTCAGTCAGATTGGCTCTGAACATTCCCTGGCTGCATTCTTGACTGTATGAAATTGTTTTTCTGCTTTAAATTGCAATACACATATATTGCAGAAGATTACCACTAGAGGAAATGTTACTTGTAACATAGACCCTACTATTTCCGGAGCTAGATCTTAGAGTATTAGTCTGGAGTGATGTGGGGTCAGGGTGTTCTGAATAATATACCAATCTAAATATAAAATTACAATTTTTATTTTAGATACATCTAGAAGCATAAAAGCCTCAACAGAAAATGCAGAAAGAATTTTCCAGAAGCTGAGAAATAAACATGAATTCACAATTTTGGTGACTTTAAAGCAGACCACGTTAAATTCAGGCGTTATTCTTTCTATCCACCACTCAGATCACAGGTAAGTTCATGAATTGATTTTATCTATACCTTATGAAAATACTCATTTTAAAAATTAGTTGTAATATAACAAATACAATCAATATACAAATTTGTTAAAACCAATTAAGTACTGAGGACATTAGACAAATTTTAACAGATGACCATCCTACTGTCTTCATTTAATCAACCATATACGTTCTCTACATAGATTAAATTATGCTCTGCATATTAAGTAATGAATGCTATAAATGGAAATGTATTTTAACTATAGGCCATTAAGGTATATGCTACTAGTTGTGTTTAGCTGTAGCTCATGTGCTGGATGTTACTGTAACTAAATGTGTTGTGAAAGTAGGGACAATACCTACAAGGCAAAAAAGCCATATATAGTCACCTTTTCAACCTGTGCTAGACAGAACCTTTGGATAGCTTCATTTATAAGTAACTGAACTCTACATAATATATCTCGAAAAAAACTGCTGTTACTGTTGACACTATACATAGGATTTTTTCAGCTGAAGAGTTAATATACCAGTACTGTCCTATTTTATATGGGAAAGTTTTCATTCCTGTGCAAGAACTCAGAGTTTGTTTTATCCGCTGTGTAAAGGTATGCCTTGTATCCAAGCTTCAGTTCAAATGGCTGCCTCCATAGCTGCCAAGAATCTTATTTATGGAAACTGCAGCAGAGCTTCTGAAACAAATGCACCATTTTTACCAGTGAATTGTAACAGTACACTGTACATTATATTTGAATGCTTATAAAACTCATTTTGTGATGTTGCTAGTGTGGTGTTGCATAGCGGCTGTTAATATACAAACTATGGAACCACTTTAAGCACTGCTATTGGGAAACATGTTGGAACAAATCATATTTTGTCATATGTTTTAGAAAAGCTGTAAAAAGAGAAAATAGAAAATAGAAATGACATGCAGGTGTGTGTTTGACGAATCAGAAAATATTCCTAGTAGGGGGATACAATGTTTCTGGTGCTCAGCATTAAAATGATGTCTGTGTAAGTTCTGATCAGAAGGCAAGATGGACTCAAAGTTGCTGAACCCAACTATAGGGAAAGTACCTATGTTTATTTTTGTGTCCAGTGGGGATTAGGGCCAAGATGAGACGAAAAACCACTCCAGCCTCATTATAAAAATGGTTGGAACATTGGTTTAAGGAAATGTTCTCTAAATGATACACTTCCCAGAGTATTAGTTTTAGACTGTTGATTGAACCAATGCATACTGCTTATAGAAAATGGACCAGTATTGTAATAAATAAAATAAAGTATTAGTTTCAAAAATGAATCTTTTCCAACTGGCAGAACTGTACATACAGTTCTGCCAGTTGGAAAAGATACATTTTCAAAACAATACTTTTTTTTATTTATTACAATACTCAGAAGCACAGAGTGTAATTCTTGTATGAAACCATAATAACACAGAGATATATGGCAGGTGCTAAGCCTCATTAAGCCTTCAGTATTTGCTGTTTGTGAAAATGCAGGGGGACATGTACAACGTAGGCTCAAACTGTAAACTTGATGCTCACATCTAGGTTGCATAAAGCTCCACACGTTGCTTGGCACAATGCATTTTTGATGAACTCTGTGAGTCAGAATGTTGAGAGCTATATGTTTATTTTGTGTCATGCAGTGTAGCACCTACTTCACATTATTATGGTACAACTTCATGAATACTATGTTGATTTACAAGGTCAGTACCTAACTGTCATGGCACATGTGACCTCAGCTAATACTTTTTATTACAAAATCTACTTATTCACGCATTTGATTGAGCTTAAGTACAGTATTGTGCTGTTTTCCTTTGCGTGGCAAAAAGCCAGTTATTTCTCTTTCTCCTATAGTGATATTCACTTCTGATGTTAAGAAACAGAAAAGACAGACAAGTCCCTGAACCCTAAAGAACCAAAGAAAACGATAGAGCAATATTTTTACCGCTATTTGGAGTAGCAGTCTCAAGGGCTATTTGATTTACATTTGCATTTTTTTCATTTTCTTGAATCAAAAATGTTAATGCTAAAAATTGTGTAATAGAAGAATTGCTCCAAACCTCAAACAATTAAATATTTATTAAATGCAAAAAGCAGGAAAATCTCTAAAACAAAATATCACCATCTAAAAGCTGGTGAAGTCATGCAAAAGTCTGAACTGTCCTTTCCAAATAATATTAAAATTCTTATTTACACTGAGCTTTTAGAGTATTTTGGGGTTTTTTTTCTGTTTGCAATCATTTGAACATTCTTATTGAATTAAGATTTAGAGGCTTCCTTATTGTATTTGTTTCTCATTTATATTCGCTCATACCTTTTATAATCCAATTTAAAAAAAAAAATCCCTTTTCTCTGTAATAATAAAACAGTACAGGTATGGGACCTGTTATCCAGAATGTTTGGGACCTGGGGTTTTCCGGATAATGGATCTTTCTGTAATTTGGGACTTCATGCCTTAAGTGTACTAGAAATTCATTTAAACACCCTTTTACTTGATTCAAACTGAGATATAATTAATTCCTTATTGGAAGCAAAACCGACCTCTTGGGTTTATTTAATTATTACATGACCTTCTAGTTGACTTAAGTTATGAAGATCCAAATTATGTAAAGATCCATTATCTGGAAAACCCCAGGCCCGAGCATTCTGGATAACAGGTTCCATATCTGTATAATGTTTAATGATGACTGTGCTGGAGGCATTAATGCTATACCAGAGGTTTCATTGTGTTCCTCTTATACTGTGTTCTCATATATCTGGCTGTGCATAGCCTCTACTGGTTAATATTATTCCACTGATTTATTATTTTCAATTGATTACCTCAAATAATTTGTAACAAAATAACTGTTAATATTCTAGTTTTATTTGAATACTATTTTATTTTAATCCTTTTATTTTGAACACAAACGTATACTTCCAAATTAATCCACTAGATTTATACTCTGGAAACATGGCGTGCTGAAATAGGATTATCAATCTCTAACACAGAGGAACTAATTACTCAGATTAATGTTGTGATATGTGATACATTTCTTTGGAAAACAGCCCTTTCCATATTAGGGCAGAGATACATGTGGAGATTCGGGGAGATTTAGTCGCCCGGGACAATTCGCCTCTTCTTCGGGCGACTAGTCTCCCTGAACTGCCTTCCCGCCGGCTAGAATTAAAATCATCAGCGGGATGGCACTCGAGTGCTTCGTTTTCTGAAGTCACCCAAAGTTTCCTCGTGAGGCAACTTCGGCCGACTTCGGAAACCAAAGCGCTCCGAGTGTCATCCCACCAGCCAATTAGATTCTAGACGATGGGAAGGCTGGTAAGGGAGATTAGTCACCTGAAGAAGAGGCAATTTGTCTTAATCTCCCCGAATCAGCGACAATTATTGCACATCTTACATTTCAGGTGTTAATTTACCTACCCTCCCTTCCCCATTAATATAAACCATAAAATGGACCCACACATGTTATGGCAGCTCATGGTGCTCCACTGCACTGATGATTTAACTTGCAGCAATCCCGATGTTATTACACACATTAGTCATGTGATGTGTGATGAATCTTGGCTTTAGTTTAACTATTTGTCTTCTTTTATAACAAAAAAGCGACAAGTGAAATGTATACACAGAGATATTTTTTGGCATTTGTGCTTCTTATGCCCTAGGAAATAACATGCCCCTGAACCCAAAAGCTACTGATATTTAGAATAGATCAAGATCTGCCAATAAAAAAGTAGTTTCTTTTTGAAGACATGTGTGAGACATCTAAGGGGCCTATTTCATATTGCTTGAGCTTTCAGGGTTGAGCAATCTTGAAAGAAACACTGTGCTAGTTAATGAACTCACCATACTGCATTTTGGCCTGATAACCTTGACAAACTTTGATTTTTCTTTCAGCGTGTGTTTTTTTTTTTTTTTTAAAAAAGTTGCTGAACTTTTCTGGTCTAGGAAAAAATAAATGGAGATTGACAAGGTTATCGGGAAGAAAATCCTCAATCATGGAGCACCAGCAGTGTTAAAACCATCGCTTTATTTCTTAAAAAGCATGAATGGAGCGCACAACAATAACACTTTACGCAATTCGTGGACAGAAGAAACTTCCTCAAAAGCAATTATCACTTAGTCCATGTGAGCATTTAAAAAGACAAAAACACACCCACTAAAAACAGTCACCCTTGCAATGCTGGACAGTAACCCTTGCAGTGCTGAACACATATATTATGCTAAACACATACTGTACATGTAGAGATTCAATACCACTCAAAATTCCATACAATTGACAGTTAATGTACTATAGATAATTTACATAGGTATATAAGTATGGTATTCATTCATTATTACACTAGAATACATGGACTAAAAAATGGAAGCGTTTAGAACCGCATAAGAATAGATTGGAAACAAATAATTAATTCATAAGGTATGAACAAATTTATCTACACATTTCATTATTTAATTAGAAAAAACACATTATTTCCCATTCTCGATTTAATCCGCCGTGAGTTTCTACCGTTTTAAGTTGATAGATCCAGTACACTTATAATTTGGAAAAGGTCTTATCCTTATCACCCTGTCGCACATTGTATCTTGGGCTGTCAATTACTTGAAAAGTCACCCTAGATACCTCATCGTGTTGTTCTATTATATGTTTAGCAATGGCTGATTTAGTGTCACCCCTTTCAACACCCAACAAATGTTCCAAAAATCTGACCCCTGCACTCCGTATAGTTTTGCCCACATACTGGGCTCCACATGTGCAGGTAGCCAGGTAAACAACCCATCTCAAGCTGCAATTAAAATATTGTTTGATAATGTAATCCTTACCAATGTATGTACTGTTAAATCTAGAAGAGACTTAAGTATAATGCTTGCATCTGTTACAACCACATTTGTAGGTGGCTTTGTACTGTAACCAGGTTGAACCCGAATTACGTATTCTTTGATTGATATGAACTAGGAGAGAGCCAAGATGCTAGATATTTCCCTTTCCGAAAAACAAAAGAGGGAAATTGGTCTAAGGTTTCTTTTAAAACCGGATCTTTATAAAAATATGCCCCAATGTCTATGGACACTGCGTTATATGTAAAAGGCATCTCTCGTATACACTGTCCTAAACCGCAATTTGGACCAATGATCAGATGCCCTGGATCCTGTGGCCATTTTCCTACAGTTTTTATTTTTCTAACTGTTTTTGTTATTATATCCTAGTAAATCTAGTCTGTCTGTAGAGGCTTTATCATATGCAGATGTGATGTCTTTCATATCGTATCCACAATCAATGAACCTGTCCCAGAGTTCCATAGCTCTGTCCTGAAAGGCATCCCATGTGGAGCATATACGACGTAGCCGCAAAAACTGTCCCACAGGGACGCAGGATGTCCACTTGTGGCGTGTAGTAAAGTGTTCCGTGTGATGGGTTTACAATATAGTGTAGTTTCAATCCTATTCTGGTTCACTGATAGGATAATATTTAGAAAGGGTATATATTTTTCATGTGTTTCAAAAGTAAACCTAAATCTATAGTACATTATCTGTCAATTGTGGTACAAGTCACTTATTGAATCTCTACATGTATGTGTTTACAGTTACTGTTTTTAGTGGGTGTGTTTTTGTCTTTTTAAATACTCACATGGACTAAGTGAAAATTGCTTTTGAGGAAGTGGCTTCTGTCCACGAAATGCGTCAATCGTTAGTTTCTTGTGCGCTCCATTCAAGCTTTTTAAGATTTACTAATTAAAGCGATGGTTTTAACGCTGCTGGTGCTCCGTTATGGAGGATTTTCTTGCTGGAATGTACACGATTCGGGACTGGATACATGTAGCAGCACATCGGCGTCTCCACCAAGGGTCAGTGAGTGCTCCCTGCTCTTGTGCTTGTTGACAAGGTTATCAGTCCCTGAAACCCAGAGTGAGTTCATATTGAGGCTTATTTATTAAAGGTCGGATTTTAGTGGTTTTAAAACCATGACTAAACTCACAAACGCTCCACGATCTAATGGAATTTTTTTAAAAGATTCTAATATAAAAAGTGAGAACAAAAAAAATGTGGTAAAAAATAACTCGAAAACCTCAAAAAAATAAGAGGGCCAGAACTAGGTGTTGGCAGAAGAGGCACATGCCTAGGGCGCAAAGGTGCCAGGAACAGTACCTCTTCTGCTGGCTTCCCCTAGTTCAGACCCTTGTTTCACCCACCCGCGGCAGCAATCCACACATCATAAACGCGTGCTCTCTTCCGTGCTTGCACACTTCTTCTGCTTGTGCGATTGTCTGCACACACATGAGGAAAGGGTGCCTGGCCGACTTGGCCCGGCACTGGTTTTTTTTTGACAAGTTCTAGAGTAGAAATTGATTTAAAGAGGTCCATTAAGATCAGTTAAACTTCCACTGACTGCTAAAGCACCAGGGCAACTTTTATTTGGTTTTGCATTAGACGTTTATGTGTTTTTTACACTTAAAGGTGTTGTTCACTTTTAAATAAAGTTTTAGTATGATGTAGAAAGTGATATTTTGGGACAATTTGCAATCGGTTTTCATATTTTATTGTTTGTGGTTTTTGAGTAATTCAGCAGCTCTCCAGTTTGCAGTTTTAGCAATCTGATTGCAAGGGACCAAATTGCCCTAGCAACCATTCATTGATTTGAATAACAGACTGGAATATGAATAAGAGAGGGAATAGAAATAGAATAGAAAGAGCAATTAAAAGTCGCAAAAACTTCCCAGAAACAGTATTGGCATTTGGAACTAGAAAAAATAGCCAACGTCACTGACAACATCCAACCTTTCTTTTAGCCCTAGAACACAACATTCCCATCATTGCACACAGTGAATGTTTTTAAATAATCCCATTTCATAAAAATTACCCAAGCCTACAAAAACTGCTAATATCACAAAAGAATCTCTTGCAACCCACTCTAATTATTTTTCTGACTGCGACCTTGGGCTTTGTTTAGCCTGTTCTCTTCCTTCCACTTCACTTATGATATTCTGAAGACTTTTTTTACTGATACAACCAACTTTAATTTCATATTTCATATTGCAGTGTAAATGAAATGTGTCTACCAGACTCCATTGCCTCTACATTATTCCACTGTCTAAATATCTAACTTCTGGTAGCTTGAGCATTTATTAAACACAACATTTGGCATACAGTACTGCCAATATTTTCACTATTATTTATTCATATATACAAGTCTTTAATTTCCTGTAAAACAGTTTTATGTATGTATTTCCTACTTCTTGCCTAAGATTTCTAAAGTTCACTGCTACATTATAAATTTTAAAGACCCCACTAAAAACTCATCTTATCCTACATTGGTTAGGAAATTAAATTCCTGTGTGCCAGTGAATTTCTTCTTGCCCTGATACATTTCTACCCAGGGATGTAAGTACATAGAGACATAGGAATTAGATGGTGGGTGGGATGCAAGGTTTAATAATTAATAATACGAGAACTCTAATGACTTGGCCTGGCTGGCCTCCCAGGGGAAAAATTAATTCCTCAACACATATACCCTTAGCACTCCATACTGTTAATATCTCTCACTCACTATATACATTTTTATTATTTGCGTGTTTTCACTTTTGATAGGTATCTCAAACATTCTGGTTAGGGTTGGATATACTGTAAGTGTACTCTATGAGATTAATTAAATAATTGGGCTTAATTTTTCTACTCGTGTGGCAACTGTGACAAGCTAGCTGCTTGTCCACGGACCTCTCACCCTCTTATGCAGCTTGATAAAAGGCCAAACATAGGCCTGAAATGTTGCTGACCAGGTTTTGCCATGGAATTGTGAGTAAAGGCATTTTTGAACTACAAGGTGCTGTACAAAGTATTTTTGTTTGGCTGTTCTTGGTGGATGATGGACCACTGACGGTACGTGCACCTGGCTACTTAAAATTGAGGGTTAATTTTAGCTTACTCTTATCAGTTACTAGGTCCAGAGCATTAACACTGGAGACTGGGGTGCAGTAGAATTCCCAAATCTCCTGGTGTCTTCAGTGCCAACCCTGAAATTCTGCTGCCCTAGACCAAATCCGGTCCTGGCAGTAAATATCATACAGGAACTCATCAGGATGACAAGATAGATTATTGGATGTTTTATCACTGAACAATAATGGGGGACTGTAATATGTTTTGTAAAGAACGTTCTTAAACACTTTTGTGTGTGAACGTTATCGACCATGTTTACATCCTTTTTGAATGATTACAGATCTCAACAACTTCCTTGCAATGTTTGTGAACAAATTGCTTTTGCGAACATACACAGTGTATGTAATACAATTTTGCAATCGCTAAGCGTTTTTGCAACAAAATACTTAACAAAACTCCAGAGCAGATGTTAATGCAGAGCAATAATGCGCAATGTAATATTCACCAGCAAATGATGTACATTGAGAGCAGCACTAAACATTTGCAAAAGCGCCGCTTGTGATTTTTAATAGCATTTTAAAAGGGTTGGTGCAAAGCTAAAACATAGGGTAAAAAGGTCAATGTGTTACTGAAACCCAAGAAGGAAAACCTGCTGTTCATGGATGTGTTTTATCAAAAAAGTAAAATGATTGAAAATGTAGCAAGTAATGCATTATAAGGACAGAGATAAATATATTAGATTGGGTGCCTAGGTGATCATGTACAGTACATTTAAAAAAAGTAACTTAAGCCTTTGATTACAGAATTTCAGGCAAATGGTCATATCAGCAGTGTGCAGAGTTGCAGACCATTTACAGTTTTAGAAGTTACTGAAATATTCAGGAGGTTGAGAATAAAAGATCAATTAACGAGATGAGAAATGTTTATGAGAAATGATGAGAAATGTTTACTAGATTTAAGAAAATCAGATTTCCCCTCTCATAATCAGTTAGCATTTTTTTTTTTTGCTTGTTTTTTGGCGAATGCCATTGTTTTTTGGCTAATGTTTCACTTGAAGGCATCTTTCTATTACATTAACACTAAAATCTACAGGAAATTCAAGCTACAAATCATAATTACCGAATAGCAAATACAAAAATACAAAGCACAAAAAATATTTTCCAGATTTTTCAGATTAGATGAATCAAAAAAAAAATTATTGACAAATGTGTCCCATGATTTACTTGTATCATAATTGTAATAATTAATTGTTCCAGATTTTCTCATAGAGTCAGATGCAATTCAATAAGAAAAACATCTCACTGTTTATCACATGAAAACTGTGTTGAAGACTATGGGAAAAATTGGAACTGAATTCAAGTTGATTCAAGTTGAATCTCACCCAGAAGCTTTCACATGATAATCCATAAAACTATAATTTTCATGGAATTTAATCGGACCCATTATGTCAGCAACCCATACTGTTATAATTGTGTTTAGCTGTTTAATGCAATACATACAGTATATGTGGTGATAGAAACAGAATATTTAAGAATATGGCAAGTAGTTTGTACACTATAGATATTTAAGTACTAGGCAAAATACTAGTCCTTCTTATGTGTCTGGGCCAATCGTAACTGTGTTTGGTCTGTCTGTATTTGTTTTTCTTCATCTCTCTTTTCTCATCTTTTTCGTGTATTTAACAAATAATACAAAACTACTGGTGCAAATTCTTTTCCTTCCTTTAGTTACATTTGTCTGCATAAGCTGAGCTGCTTTACACAAGACTTCCCTGAGATGCCAAGCTAATTTTTGCTGTATTTTGTTTTTTGCAGATATTTGGAACTGGAAAGCAGTGGGCATAGAAACGAAGTCAGATTACATTACCGCTCAGGAAGCCACCAGTCCCAAACTGAAGTTTTCCCTTACATTTTGGCAGATGATAAATGGCATAGTTTTTCTATAGCAATCAGTGCATCACATCTGGTTTTGCACATTGACTGTAACAAGTAAGGACACTAAATTATTTTTTTGACTGGATAAAAAAATGTATATTTCATAATTAATAAAGTAACTAATATTTCTTCTGTGGCCAACAGGATCTATGAGAGAATTGTGGAAAAACCATTTATGGATGTACCACCAGGGACAGCTTTATGGTTGGGACAAAAAAATAATGTGCATGGCTATTTTAAGGTAATATTTTTTTAAAATATAATTTCATAAATTTTTTTTTTTTTTTTTTA
This sequence comes from Xenopus petersii, assembly GCA_038501925.1. Classification (NCBI taxonomy): domain Eukaryota; kingdom Metazoa; phylum Chordata; class Amphibia; order Anura; family Pipidae; genus Xenopus; species Xenopus petersii. The sequence goes on from CM076677.1 coordinate 50,099,695, forward strand.
ATTTGTTTCTATTGAAAGTAGGTCACGTACATCCATGAAAACATTTGGACCTACCAGAGGTCCACGACAGTAAGTGGAATAACATACAGTAACATGTACGTGTATCATAAAGTCAGTAATGAAATAGAATGACTGAAGAATAAACAAATAAACAGGGAGTATGAGCTCTGATATAGTAAGGTATATAAAAAAAAACAAAATATTTCCTTAGGTCAAGGTCGATTACCGTAAATATGAAGCCAAAAGCCTGTTAGTTCACTGAGTCCTGGGGGGCGAATTCGGAGCTGTTGCGTTCCCATAAAGTGTAGTCTGAACATAGTGAGAAGTTTCCTGTAATAGTGGATTATCCCTAAGAGTTTCTAAGTCATACCATGTAGTGTTTTGAAAAGTATATGTGGTTAGATATTTAAGTGGATGTGGGAGGCTATTGATGTAAGCGCGCCAAACAGAGAAGAATTTGTCCACCTGTTGTTCTTTTTTGGTTGTGGCCTTCAGCCAGTCCATATGAAACATGTAATATAGCTTTTGTTTGGTAAGTAGAAGGGATGGGCTGTCCGTAGAGAGCCAGTGGTGTAAGATTGCCTTTCTAGACGCTGCTGCCAATCGGGTTGCTAGGTGTTTCTCTTCTCTAGTTAAATTCGTATATTGCTTCACCGAGCTAAACATTGCCCATTCTATAGTAGGTTGAATCAATTCGTTAGTTATCTGCATCCAGTAAGAGGAGACATCCAGCCAAAAGTCTGTAATTTTAGGACAAAACCAGAACATCTGCAAGAGATCTGCTTTGGGGGCTTGACATCGAGTACAACCATTCGAGGGGAGATTTCCCATTTTATAACGTCTTTCGGGGGTTAAATATGAATAATGGAGAATCTGTATGGTCATTTTCTTTTTTTTTTTTTTTTTTTAAAAAAAAGGCAGACAGCACCAGGAATTTGCAAAAAGAAAGTGTATTAAGTGAGTACATACAGCCTGTACAGTATGTCCTGTGTATATATATATATATATATATATATATATATATATATATATATATATATATATAGAGTTATCTTTGATGGTCGACCACTTCTGGGTAGCAACGGTCTTGATTTTCCTCCATTTGTACACAATCTGTCTGACATGTCGAGCCATGATACACATCCACAGGCTTTGATTGATCCCCATTCTTTACATAAAACAGGGCCTCTCACTCACAACTGATTGTCATCCTTTTGACTGCAAACAACTCCTTTAAGGTTGTTAAACAAATTATTTCCCTGAAGGCCCTAAAATATATAATGGTTTACTACTGTTAAATTGGTTTAACAACATTCTAGGGCAGGGCTGGGCCATGCTAGGCAGGCGCCCTAGGCAACCTGGCCCATCCGGCGCCTGGTGCTTTCATGTGGTGCGCAGGCGCATTCGCGTTTTGACGATCTTGCGCGTATGTGCCAAATGATGTTCGAAGTACAACTACTGGGCCAAATAGAAGAAACTTTTGGAGAGAGGTGACCAGACATGGGGTAGGTGTCAGAGAAGGCATGTGCCTGACGCCCCCCTAGCTTTTGCGCCCTAGGCACGTACCTACTCTGCCTACCCCTAGTTTTGGCCCTGTTCTAGGGCTTCATACCTTGACACCTACAACTTATTGTACATTATGTACATTATGTACAACAATAGTATAAACAAAAATGTTTATTCTATATACTATTGTCTACAAGAGCACCAAAACAATTGTCTACAAGAGCAAGAAAAAAACTGCAACAAAGCTCGTGCAACTTTTTTCTCGAATACTATCTTATTTAAAAATAAACCACAACAAAATATTCTTACGTTTGTTACTTCTCAGTAAAAAAGTGGTAAGCCAGCGAGAATCACATTGTTCCATTAATTTCAATTAAAAAACTCAAATATTTTAATGAACTGGAAAAATATATAAAGTGGTTAGAGTCTATTCCCATTGATTACTTTTGAACCGTGGCAGCTTTTTTCTGGCACTTGTTTTTTTCTGAAAAAAATCTGTGTAAGATTTTAATTTAAAAGTTCTTGTTTATAGGGTATAATGCAAGATCTACAAATAGTTGTCATGCCACAAGGGTTTATCTCGCAGTGCCCTGATCTTAATCGCAGTAAGTATCACATTTTCTGATTTCATTACCAAAAACTACCAAAACACTAGTTCATTTTGTTAAAATACAATGCTATTTTCTCTCCTTCTCTCATATTACTTTTTCAGCATGCCCTACATGTAATGACTTCCATGGGCTTGTGCAGAAAATTATGGAGCTGCAAGACATATTGGCCAAGACATCAGCAAAGGTATTGTTTCATTTTATTTAGTAATAAGACACTATTTATTAGTGGGGTAAAAGACCTCAAATTTGTCAAGATTTATTAAACCGTGAGGCTGCTAAAAGTCTGAAAAAAAAAGTACTCCATCTCAAAACTGTTGAGGTCACGTAGAATTCAATGGCAGATGCCCCTTTTACAATTGGAAGATACCATGATCTGCACTGGGTTTCATATAAGAATCTGAAAAAATTGTGGTTTTCTTGACAATAATCCCAAAAAGTTTGGGTTTTCAGCTGTCCAATTGAAAAAAATAAAATAAACTATTGGTTTTTATTCACAATTTTTAAAAAAAACAAAAAAACATTGGGGGCAGGGGCCTATAGATTATTAAAATAATACATTGGTGGCCAGGGGATTAAAAACAAAAAGAAAACACAAATTGGTGTTCAGTAGAATTGAACTCGTAGTTACAGTACTTCAACTTTGCTTCCTTTCGTGACTTTGGGTCTTATCGCCGCTTCGGCTTCGGCTGTTTTCGTGGCTTCAGGTCCTTCACATGTTTGGCATTTTGGCACTTCCACATTTCGGCTGTTCGGGATGGCCGCACGGCTTCGGTTCTTTCAAAATTGCAGCACTGCCAGGCCCCCCTTCATGCCCGGGCCTGGGACACTTGTCCCCCCTGTCCCCGCTGATGGCGGCCCTGCATACATACTTTCGGAGGGGTTGAATTTGTATAAATACATACGCGCAGTCTGCATAATAATGGCAGTTCTACTGGAGGCAAAGGGACTATTTTATTTGCATAAAGCTTGGACAGTAATTTCTGAAATAAATATTTATTATGGCTTCTCTTAATAGCACGTCATGGATTATGTGTCTTTGTGAACTTTCATTTTTAAAAGTGAAATACATTGTGGGGACTGAATGTTAATAGAAAGGATACTGCAGGAGTACATTCCCTCATTTTTGTATGTGTTTATATCTCTATCTTACAAATTTGATTTCTGGCTGGAGTTTAACTGTAATTAACCCCCATTGTTCTTTTTCCAGTAAAGCAGATCAACCCTGAGCTCCTTTTAAATATAAACAAAAGTTATATATATGTGTCTTCTGTGCAGCACCTTCTGCTAATGCTAGGAAAGTAATGAGTTAATATAGTGCCCTCTGTCTGACAAGTACCATTATGTATAAATTCATTAGTGCTGTAGCAAATAGTTATTAAGATGCACACTGGGCTCAGATTGCCGATGCTGCAGAACTGACAACATTTCTCACAGCTTGAGTGAGTGGCTTTCATGTTCCCTCATTTTGCTTCATTTTTCTTGTCCTGAGGTTAGAGATACTATATTACTGGTGTAGATGATTATTCTGGTCAACTCAGTTTTACATGTAAATTGCAGCAGATCCACATTTTATATATAGTGGTGTATAATCTGTGTACAAGATTCCCATTGCCCCTATTAAATATACACATTTTGATATTTAGTACACTGCCACACAAAATGAATTAGAGGTGCGCCTAAGTAGCTTTGTTAAAATCATCCGCATGTCCTAGGTCCGTATTTTAATATGCATTATTCAAAGGGGTAGTTCAACTTTCAGGTAAATTTTAGTATGTTAAAGTATGACTAATTCTAAGGAACATTTCAATTGGCCTTAATTTTTTTATTTTTTTTGTATAGTTTTTTAATTATTTGCCTTCTTCTTCTTCTGGCTCTTTTCAGCTTTCTAATGGGGGTTACTGACCCCTTCTAAAAAAACAAACGCTCCAGAAGGCTGCAAATGTATTGTTATTGCTACTTTTTATAACTCATCTTTCTATTCAAGGCCTTGCTTATTCACATTCTAGTATTGTATTCAAACCAATGCATGGTTGCTAGGGTTATACCAGAAAATGTTACTCAGTTTGTTTTTGCTCAGTGCAAATATTATATGTCTTTATATATAATGCTGCTAAGTATGGGATCAGTTATCTGGAAACCCATTATCCAGAAAGCTCCGAATTACAGGAAGACCATTTCCCATAGACTCCATTTTAATCAAATAACTAAATTCTTAAAATTTCTCTGTAATAATAAAACAGTAATTTTTGATTGATCCCAACTATGATATAATTAATGCAAAAAGGAAAGGTTGTGGGAGCTCTCCATGGCTAAATAAAAATGTACCGTACTAAAATACAATGGAAGTGCTACTGATCTGGCCAAATTAACTACAGATATCGAGAAAAAGAAGAGAAATTAATCCTTATTGGAGACAAAACATTCCTACTGGGTTTATTTAATGTTTAAATGATTTTTAGTAGACTTAAGGTATGGAGATCCAGATTAGGTAAAGACCCCTTATCCAGAAAACCCCAGGTCCCGAGCATTCTGGATAAGAGGTCCCATAAGTGCATAGGTATAGTTTATACGTATCCATCTTCTAATGGAGGTCCCATAAGTGCATAGGTATAGTTTATACGTATCCATCTTCTAATTATTGCACTTATGGGACCTCCATTAGAAGATGGATACGTATAAACTATACCTATGCACTTATGGGACCTCTTATCCAGAATGCTCGGGACCTGGGGTTTTAACCGTAACATGTTTTAACCATAGAGAAAACTGTAGTTGCTCCCATCTTACTACCGTAAGTGCTCTTGAAAATGCCATATTGCACCAGCATGTTGATTGCAAGAGATTTAGTCCTGAGCAAATCTATACATTTAAACTGATACAAAAATACACATCATTTTCTTGTAGCAAGATAAATGAAAAATAAAAAACACATCTCAAACAAGTTTATATGAGATAACTAAGTTTCCAGTATAAAATCTAGTCTTGGTGCCGTAAGAGGAAAGAGCTCATACATATTCATACTCTTGCAAGAACTGAAGTAGGATACCTGATTTTTAATGCTGACTTCAGCGGAAAAATGATTAAATATGGTGAGATCCAATTCTATTGCTGGTCCTATGGACAGATTTCTCAAACCATTAAATTACTCATGCCTAAAGTCCCTGTCGCATCCCCAGCATATTTGTAAATTACACCCGTGTTTAAATACAGCCAGTCAAAACACATTTCACTGCTCATGAATTTACTGTACTGTATGTGTACATCATTTTTAGCACGATGTACATTAGCTATTAGTAAGACATTTTATAATGTCCTGACAAAAAGAAATGGTTGTGCTGGCAACAACAGTAAAACTGAGATGTTTTGTTGGTGCACAAAAATTAAATTATGAAAAGGCATTAATATGCAGCTTGCATGTGTATCAAAACATCAAAGCCATGATTAGAAAAATAGGGAAAGCAGATCCTGTGGTTGCTGGGGTCCCAGGAGCATATAAGGTCCTTAACTGACCCTATCTGATGAACATTAAAGGAGACTCTGTGGTTTTTTTGGTAGGTATCCCCATGGGACCCCAGGTGCTAACTCCTTTTTGGCATTCCATCCTCCTGTTCTATAAAAATGACTTCACTCCATTCAGTTGAATAGTTCTAGCTCACATAATAATCCAGTTTATTCATATGACCCTTAAATATTTACATTGAATTCAGATGTACAGAATAGGAGCTTATAATATATTACTAGCCAGGTTGGGCCATCTGTACAAATATAATAGGAACTTCAGTAGGTCATAGCTGCTTGAGTTTGATTAGTGCAAAATATCTTTTCAGCTTCCACTCAAATGAAAGGACACAGTATGCACAGGAGGGTTGCTCTTCCCACAATAACTACTGTTCTGTCAGTTTAAATGGAAATCATGCCTAAAGTATAAGTAGGGCACACTTTGTCTTTAACATCATACCCTAATCCTAATGTTAAAGTTCTATACTTGTACCAAACTGTAAAAATGTGTGTACTTGATTTAGAAAAATCATGTCCTGCTTTATTGTTCCATCAAATGTGCCATTCATTTCTAACTGTTGGATCTCATGGAATCAGGGATATATTGTGTCGTGACCTTTTTTTTCTTCCTCTTCCCAATGTGTCAAATATGTTTTCAGCTGTCAAGAGCTGAGCAGAGGATGAATAGGTTGGATCAATGCTATTGTGAGAGGTCTTGCACAGTAAAGGGCAACATCTACAGAGAGCTGGAATCTTGGATGGTTGGATGCAAAAAATGTACATGCACGGTATGCCAATCTGTCTATCTGTATGTGTAGGATTTTTCATCGCAATTTTATGTAGGATACATTTTTTTCTTAAAGGACTAAGCTTTATCAGAAAGGTCTATGTAAATACAGTACATCAATAAACACTCAAAGTAATGCTGCTCTAAGTCCTCTGCCAAAATAAAAAATGCATTCCTTCTATTGTGTACACATGGGCTTCTGTATCAGACTACCTTCTTTCAGCTTAAATCTCCAGAGCACGGGTTGAGCATGCTCAGTTTGCTCCTCTCTTCTCCTCCCTTCTCCAATCCCAGAACAATGATGACACATGGAGAGACTCAGGCAGGAAGTGATGTCACACCAAGCTACTATGGCAGCTGCTATTCTAAACAAACAGACAGAGCTTCAATGGCTGTTTACTTGGGAATGGTAACGTGTTCTACAGAATAAATATAGTGTTCTAGCTTGCAGTTTTGTGGCTAATCTATTGGCAATAAACTGCCTCAGTACTAGCTTTCACTCTCCTTTCATCACTTCTTTTTCATTAAATCATGGATTTCCAACCGGAATTCCTTAGTTGTTGCATTATTGAAATCAGCATTTTCCCATTCCTGGCAATTACTATTCAACATGAGATGAAGGGTCACAGTATGCTAATTTTTTCATAACCAGTTGTAAACGGTATTCAAATAAAAGTGCTACAATATGTAATCCTTACATTTGTTAATGCTTCAGAAATGTAGGAAGCATAATATCTCCCCTCTGGCAACCAAAGATATATTTATAGTTTTTATCTGGCATGAATAATTTATTAATGGTGCGGCTGGAAATATCTGAATGCCTAAGTAAAGAAATAAAAGTTGGTGTTCCTTCTCTGTATCCTGGTATTCTATAACATTATTAACTGTTACAATTTTTTGTATTCAAATTTTATATTATAGCCCACAGGGAACTGCTGTACTTATGGGCAATTATAATAATAATTGCTCTACATTCAGATAAGAACCTTCTGATGCATCTAAATATTTTCCTTGCTTTATACTTATACTTTATACTTATACAAAAGGTAAAACAAATATCAACCTTTCTAGGTCCTTTCCAGATAAAATATACAGTCTATCTATTCTACCTGGGATTCATATAATCTGCCAATTTAAGGCAAGACTCATTGAATTCACCTCAGTTCCAGTGATTTAGTTGCCTTTTAATTTCTCATAATAGTTTAAAATATCTGTGAAATTGTGCTCAAGAAACATATAACAGATACTATAGGAGGAAGGAAATAGACCCGCCGCCCCAGACCCATGAGCTGTGAACTCCCTGCTCCCCATTTCTGCTCTTTTTTGCCATGATCGCGAAAAGAAAATGTAGGGGTGTCAAAGGGGGTTACGGTTGGGACAGGGGGCCATGTAGGGTGGTGGAGGGGGGGGCCTTGGGGTGTGGGCCCCGGTGCTACAGCCTTCGTGGGCCCAGTCTCCCGCAGTCCTACACTTGTTGTATTCATCCTTTGACTGTAACAGATGTTTATAATTTCATTTGATACAGACAGGAAAAGCCAATTTAAGTAACAAATGTCATTGCATCCAACAGTTTGTGCTTAATGTCTCAGTCTGTACCCTGTGCATTAACCTCATCCATCTGCATTTTTTAATACTACCACTTAGCTTGGATTTTTGAATCCAATGAATTGGCTTGAAATTAAAATACATTTACTAGCACATAGGACTCACAAATAAATGTTTAATACAACCTTAAACCAAACAGCATATGTTCTTGGATGGACAGATAGATGAGAATGCAAGATAATTGCATAGTCTTTTCCAACTGTGTACTGATACCATGTTCTCTGCCCATAATAAATGAAAGCGATATTATAAGATTCAGAGAAAGAAAGCACTGACATTTGCAGTGCCTTTCAGCAGCCCAGTGTAGAAATGAAGTAAGATGTTGCGTTAACTTTCAGAGTTGCACAGGCTTAATAAAAATGGAAACTACAGAGATCTAAAGCCCTCATAAAGCATAAGGCTAGAGATTATGAAGGCAAAGCATAGCACTGCAGTAGCAGCATACAGTTACAGTTGCAGGCACTTTCTGATAGTTAAGATCCATGGCTTCAACATTTTGTCCTCAAGTTACCTATAGAATGAGGATTCTTCTAGGCAAACCATTAGGGATAACACTGATTGGGCACAAAGCCTGCTATTCAGCACTTATGACTGAGGATTTATTTGCCCTTTAAAAATACCGTACTGGCTCCTTGCAGGATAAACTACTCCAGAGAAAGTGTTTTTGCATAGTAATCATATTATGGATTAGAAGCCTATAGCCTATATATAAAATGTGGCATTTTGTAAAAGCACACCAACAAAATGCAAAAATGCATAATTGTGTTCTAGTGCTAACCTTAGGTTTATGGTATTACTAATACAAGGTGAAAATATGTATTTAACCTTTAAAGCATATATCGTGGAATATTTTACTTCCACTACTTTTTTATGACGGTATCACAATCTGTCTTTCATCTAGATGGCTACATATTAGGATGTATTTGAGGCAAATGTAACATCTCTTTTGTCTAAAACAACAAAAAAAAATCTGAATATGAAAGTTATAGCGTTTGTGAGCCAAATGCAGTCGAGTGTTGTTATGCAAATATGTGTATATTGTGGTGGATCAAACATATTTACATACAGATTACAATTGCACTTTTTTATTTTACAGAATGGAACTGCTCAGTGTGAAACACTTACCTGTTCTGTGCCCAACTGTTTGAGTGGATTTTCTCCTGCATACGTTCCTGGCAAATGCTGCAAAGACTGTCAACGTGAGTTTCGAAATGCTTTAAGTTTGCTCAGAAATAGTGGGATATGTTGTCATCTTCAACAAGATAGATTTTGACTTCAGTATTACCATATACTGGCTTTATTTTATATTGTGGCACGGAGTGCAGCTGGTACACACATTCTTTATTTCCATTGCATCCTGATATTATAATTGACATGAATTGCAGGCTGTAAATACTATTTTCTTTATACACAAGTCAACTGCACATATTGAGAGTAGAATTACTGTTATCTTGAGGGTGGTAGTAGCTGCAGGGCTCCCCTGTTTCAATAGGTGCAGTCAAAAATGTGTCACAAAAGAAGGTAGGATAGATGCATCAAGGAAGTGCAGGGAGCCTCTTTTGGACACAATAATTTTTAATGGATGGCATTAATACACACATTGATTGTGCCTAATTTTGCATAAATACAACTGTGGTTGTGGCGATTAAAGAACGCTTTTATGTGTCGAATAATGGCCACATTTAAAGGAGAAGGAAAATATAATCACAGGAGAGTGCCGAATATAAAGTGCCTCCCAGTGATTATAATGACTTACCCGAGACTTTGGTCTAGTCCTTTTTCAATGAAAGCTGCATCTGCCTGGGATACTAATGTAGGAGCGCCACACCACTCTCTATCTTCTTTCTCCTGGATCTTCTTTATGGACTGGTCAGGAAGTGCATGTGTAGTAGAGTGAAAAGCTAAAAACCGTAGGAGCAAAACAATGGCTTTTCACTATACTGCAGATGGGCATGTGTCCAGGCCCAAAGTGAAGCTCCAAGAAGCAAAAGAAGATTGCAAGGTGGTGTTCCTAGTAGTACCTCTGATCAGAGCATTTTTCCAGTGAACAGGAGCTCCATCCCAAAGTCTCAGGTAAGTTGTTATAATCACTGAGTAGGCATCTACACTTGGAACCCTTCCTGTGATTATACTTTTCCTTAAAGTGTTTGTGTGTTACTAGCTTTAGTGTACTAACCAATAAGTTGCACAAATGACCAGTGGCATATGTCACTAACAATGCAGGAAAGGAAAATTCTTGAAATGGAGTTCCTCACAATGATCTAAGTTTAGGAAGGACTCTAATCAATAGTTAGGGGCCGATTCACTAAGGGTCGAATATCGAGGGTTAATTAACCCTCGATATTCGACTAGGAATTAAAATCCTTCGACTTCAAATATCGAAGTCGAAGGATTTAGCGCAGATAGTTCGAAGGATAATTCGAAGGATTTTAATCCAACGATCGAAGGAATATCCTTCGATCAAAAAAAGTTAGCCAAGCCTATGGGGACCTTCCCCATAGGCTAACATTGACTTCGGTAGCTTTTAGATGGCGAACTAGGGGGTCAAAGTTTTTTTAAAGAGACAGTACTTCGACTATCAAATCCTTCACTCGTAGTTAGTGAATTGGCCCCCAAGTGTCGCTGAAATGAAAAATCATTTACTTTCTTAGGAATGGTATTCTGGGGGTACATGTGCTCATTTTGCCAGTACTTTGTCAAGTATTTCAGAAACTTAACTAATGTTCCCTGAACTGCTTCCAATTCTCAAAATAAGAACATATATGTTTATAGAAGAAACATTAAACTGCCTTCCTACTGATTTATTTATACTGTAGGTGCAGCACAAACATAAATGTGGCATTATTCTCAGGGTTAGGGTGCATTTAATAAACCCCTGATTTAGTAACAATATATTTGTTAATTATCATTATCATTAACTAATGGTATTATTTCATATATGGTCGCATACATTTTTTTCCAATCCTATTCTTTTTCATTTAAATAGTTTAATAAAGCCTGTTTCTCTTACTAAATCGTTCACAGAAGCATTCAAATTAAGATACGTAGGCAGTCAAAAATGCCCTGCTTAGAAGCAAAGGAAATAAATTATTTAGGCTGCTGGTATATCCTATTTTTAGTCTTCTGCAAAAATGAATTAGGTAATGCCTGCTGATTTGGAAAAAAGGGTTCGCTTAGAAAGATAAAGCTATAGAAATAGCATTAATGGTTAGTAATTGTGTACCAAAGTATAATTAGAGCTGTGGAACAAGTTCAGCTGAAGAAGGTTAGTTATGAAAGCATGTGTTTTTTTGTACTTGGTGGCAACATGTTTTACCTGTTTTATTCGAATTATGTAGTGTATAGATAACCTTTCTATATTGCAGTTTTTCCATTTATTCTCTGAAGGTTTATCTGTATACTATAGAAAGCATTCATCTCGTTGCTATGGAGTTAAAAGGAAAAGCAGTGCAGCGTGGAGAAAACAGATATTGCTAACACCCCCACAAAGCTGTAGACATGAAACCATGCAATATCTCAAGGTGCCATGCTTTGTTATATACCTCAAAAGAGGTCAAAGCAAAAACAAGTTTCTGTGTCTCTCCATCTGCCTGATATTAAATACTCAGGTGCCTCTATTCATGTAGCCAGTGAAATTGCTTGCCTTTGGTTTCCAGTTGTTACCAGTCTACAACATTTATTGTGTATCATATTTTGCTGCATGCTGGGAGTTTTAATCCAGCAGTACCTAGAGATCCCAAAGTTGCAGTCTGCACATGTGCCATTTTGGGCTATAAAGTCACCGTGGGCCAGTGCATATTGTATTCAAATTCCTGCAGTGTTCATAAATAAAGACATCGGGGGTTGTGTGCATCTCAGAAATTCAGAGAATGATGGAAGGATGAGAAGTGTGAGTAAATCCCCCATCATTATCAAGGGTAAGACTTCAGATGACAAGATAGTTTAATACATCACACAAAGCCTATCACTGAGGTGGCAATCCATTCCCCAGACAGCGTATATATGATGCCAAAAGACTTACACCTGTCACCCTTCCAATGCACAAGGTGCGTTCCAAGGAATTTCTGGTATTTATCAAGCAAGCTCGTAAACCAATTGACATATGTAAAATGCTAGTGAATTTGTGTTCTCCCGTTTTAATTCGAGTTTGTAAACTCAAAGAAGAAATTCAAGTTTATAAACTCGAAAGTTTATAAACTTGAAAAATTCAAGGTATTCAAGTATTTTTCATGATTGTATTCAATCGAGTTTTTTACATTGAGATTTTTTATAAACAAATCAAGTTTTTTTAATTATGAGTATATTCAAAGTAGAAAAAATCTCACAAATCTCGCAAATTTAATTTTTCATAAAGAAGCCCATTAAACTCAGACCTCAAAATAACCTTCTTGGAAATGGGGATTCTTTTTCATAATGTTTAATGATGTCCAGCGCCCCAAACAACTACTATATAAAATGAACTAATTATCCCCGAAATAATAAAATAAGACAGCTATTTATTTCAGATAAAATGGAATCAATGGAAACCTAATTTCTAAAAAGAGCTTTAAGGCTTCCAGTTGGAATTGGGGTTCTGGAGCAAGCAGCCTTTATTTATACACACAAAAGATGTCAAAGAATTGTAGGGTCAAAAGATGAAAGCAATAAAGACCAGCATGCTTTAATAATCTCAGGCAAAATAAAACAATGTTTTTTTTTAGTTGAGAGATGTCAGTATTACTTTAAACCTGTATTGCTATTGAGAATAATAAGTATTAATTTCTAACACTGCATTGAAATTCTTCTTGGCTTTTTATAATTTTTAAAACTTCATTTATAAATCATGTCATGCCAATTGATCACTGCTGTACTTTATTCTTAAAACATAAAAAATTTAATATTATGTCCCAATTTAGCAAGCATTGGCTTGTGGAGGAAGACGTACTGGCTCATTTATAAACTTTGCACAGAGCATAATGATTCACATGGTTAATATATATTGCCCTGCGCATGGTTATATTTATAAAGCTGGATAAGGGTGGTGTATTTAATGTGCAAACAGAATTGCAATTTTGTTTGCAAACTGAAAATGTCTATAAGAGCTTTTTAAATATGCCAAAAATCTCAAAATACGAATATATATGCACACACTTACACCACAACTTTGGTGGTTGAGAAAATATTCAAAGTGCTGGGTAAGCATGAAACGCGTTAGGCGTTAGAGGGAATACTATACATGTTTTTTAATTACTGATGTGAATAAAATATATTTTTTACTTAATAGCATGCTTTGGAGAAATTATTGAAATTGAGAAAATATTTGCAAAACATTTTAGCAAATTGCGCATTAAAATTGGTGTCAAAGCCATCTCATTTACGAAAATTTGTGCAATATTTTAGTGTTCAGGAAAAAACATCGGCAATACAACCATTTGCAAATAAATATGCGCTGTGTGAACTTTATAAATGACCCCCATTCTACTCCATTATTTCCCTAAAGGGAGATTTATGAGACACTCATAAATCTAAAATATTAAAAACATACAGCACAGCTTTTTACCAGTAAAATACACTGAAAAATTGATATCATCTGCGTCAGTTTTTACATTTGCTTCAGACCTAGTACCTGTGTCATGCTCTGGTGATCATTGAGTTCAATATTGCCAGAACTGGACCTTCTTTCAAAAACTGTGTCTGGACATGCCCAAATGTATTATGCAAAAATAATCAGAATAGGTAGGGTTGTCACCTGTCCAGTTTTGACCAGGACAGCCCAGTATTTTGAAGGGCTGTCCATGTCTAAACTTCTTGCCCGGTTTTCCAATTAAAAAAAAAAAACGGGCAGGATTCCCTTGATTGACACGGCGATCGGCGAATCACAGATCGCTGTGTCATAGCCACGCCCCTGACGTCACACCGACCTATGTCCTGACCCCGCCCACTGATGCCACGGCCCTGTCCCTCTGCCCAGTCTCAGCCATATGGCAACCCTAAGAATAGGGGAAAAACTAATCTGGAAGGAGCTGGGCTTACCCTTTAGTTCTTTGTGTAACTCAAAAAAAGTGTATTGTGTGTAAGGGTCTGGTAAATTAGCCACCCCTAATAATATTGGCAGGAAAATCCCCAGTGTCATAGATGCCTAAATGGGTCCTAACAGGGGACCCATTATTCTGTATATCATTATTCTGCCGTAAACTATGCTCTTGTTGTTCACAGTATAAAACCCAGGGTCCATCTTGTGCTGGCTCTAGCCTGAGCAGGCAGGAAAAGCTCAAGTAGAACCTAGACAGGTCAGGTCTAGTAAGGATCGGCTACTCACCATAAGAGATCACTCTAGGAGTGACAGATAGACAGGATATTTAGCTGATTAGCTAAGGCTCTGACGAGGAGAGTCAGAGGGATTAAGATCCTGGGTACTAATTGCCCAGAAGTAGGGACTAAGTGTACAGACTTTTGACTGTAGATGCATGATCCTGTTTGCTCTTATGTACACTCCATTGAGGATTGTATTCAATAAATATGTTCATTGGTTAAGTTATAAGAACCACTGGAGCCTAATTATTGCATCCTGCATACAGTTACAGTTAAACTATACCCTGCCTCCACACCGTTTGTGAGGGCTTACGCCCTAAGATTTAAGGATTAATCCAGAGCACAGTATTGGGAGTGGTGCTCATAGTCAGAGAACGGTGCACTCAATTTACTATAACGCTACATGTCCAAAAAGTCACAACTAGTTGTGCATTTTTTTCTTTGCAAATATGGCATTTTGTATGATTTTTTTGTAGACCCCTTACTTCCAGATATACAGTCCTCTCACATTAATCCTGAAATAGCAAGTAGAATGCCAGACATTGCCTACTGCTTTTTGTATATTGCTTATGGCTTTGTATCATTTCAAATTTTGCTCACATTAAGGGGCCGATTCACTAAGGGTCGAACATCGAGGGTTAATTAACCCTCGATATTCGACTAGGAATTAAAATCCTTTGACTTTGAATATCGAAGTCGAAGGATTTAGCACAGATAGAACGATAAAATCCTTGGAATCGAACGATTTGAAGGATTTTAATCCAACGATCGAAGGAATATCCTTCGATCAAAAAAAGTTAGGCAAGCCTATGGGGACCTTCCCCATAGGCTAACATTGACTTCAGTAGCTTTTAGATGGCGAACTAGGGGGTCGAAGTTTTTTTAAAGAGACAGTACTTCGACTATCGAATGGTCGAATAGTCGAACGATTTTTACTACGAATCCTTCGATTCGAAGTCGTAGTCTAAGTAGCCCATTCGATGGTCGAAGTAGCCCAAAAAAAACTTCGAAATTCGAAGTTTTTTACCTTCGAATCCTTCACTCGAAGTTAGTGAATCGGCCCCTAAGTCTGTAGCATTAAAGATCACTTGCTTTTAGATGGGGTCAGTGACCCCCTCATTTGAAAGCAGGAATGAGTCAGAAGGCAGCAAATAAATACAAAAACTATTTTAAAACATGAAGACCAACTGAAAAGTTACTTAGAATTGGCAGTTTTATAACATACTAAAAGTTAACTTAAAGGCGAACCACTCCTTTAAAGCAAGCTTAGACAAACAAGGTGCTTTACATTTTTACAGTAAAGTAATAAAACAGGCTCTTCCCAGAGATGCAAATTAGAGAGGTATAGTCCCATGCCTTCTTGGCACATAGTACCTGAATGCAAGGAAAAAATGTAAACGCCACATTCTAAAAAATGTTTTGCATTGGTCAGAACTACATGAATAAGAGAAGTTAATTAGTGTTGAATAGCATTAAAAAGTACAAAAATGTAATTATGTTTGTAAAAACAAACAAAAAATAAAAATATACCTACTTTGACAACTTAGAAAGAAAGCATTACATCTCTATACATTTCTCTTTTAGAAGATATCAGATTTTCTCCCCCACTTGTCATCATGTATGAATGCCTTAGCAGTCAGTAGTCAGTTTATTGGCTTGAAACAAGGTTGTGAGAATTGCAGATTCACAATCCACTGGCAGTTTTATTCATATTATGGTTCAGCAGAGCAAGACAAGCTTAGTAGCTCACATGGCTTTGTGTGATTAAATATTGTCAATTTAACACACACACTACACTTCCAATGCATTTCTAAACTACATTTTGCCAGTTTCAGTTAGTGGCTAGATTGTTGCTTTTCTTGAGAACCTAGTGTGTTTTTGAACAGGTTTCTATGTAAGAAATGACTGCGAGTGAGAAATGAAAATAAAATACAGCTGATTGTTCTCCTACCTCTGTTTTCTCCTGATGGAGGTGGATAGCCAATTGCCTTCAGCACTGAAGTACCTGTTCCAAGCAATAGCTAGTGAAGTGTAAGAACCCCTAAAGTACATATCTGTCAGTATCAATTCAGATGAATTCTTTTAATGCTTTAAAAAGAAATTCCCATTGTTTTTGTAAAAAATATATATACACACACACTTAGCTGGATTTAGCAGCAACGTCTGTCTTAGTGAGTGTGTCTTAGAGATATTCTTTTTTTTATCATGACTGAAACTTAAATTACTATAGTATTACAGCACAGAAATGCATGTATTTTGCAGGTTGCATATAGGATTTGTAGATATGAGTATGACTCAGGGTCGTCGGTGGGTCTCTGGGTTGCTATTGCAATATAAACTTATTTTTTACCTCCCTCATTTTATGATGATGTAACTGGTGAGATTTTCAGTAAAACGGTTGTTGGTTGGATTGGGTAGAAGGTGGGTTTGAATGGATAAACATGCAGGATTGTGGTTCCAAGACACAAGTCTGCAGATTTGTGCAAGTATATAGTTTCTGTAAATATTCAAGCTTCTTATTGAGATTTTGGAAAAAATAATACATACTTTTATAGACAGAAAATAAAGAAAGCTTCCACTTGACTCTCGTTAAAACTGAACTTGACACTGATAAGAGGGCTGGCCTCAGAGTGTAACAAACACTGCTATAACTGCTCTAATAGATTCTCCATAAAGAGAAGCCAGACACCCACAGTTCCTTCAGGAAAACTGAAATACACCAAGAAGGGTTCCAAAGAGGGATCATTTAGATGACTATTTTTTTGTAAACCTATTGGAATTTTACATGTATTTGCAGACCTGGATTTGAGGAAATGCCACCAAGGCCGGGGCCTAAGGCAGCAGGATTTGTTGGGGGCAGCATGCCCAACCACAGCCACATTGGTTCAGAAACACTGGGGATGTGCAGGAGATACAATAGTTTTTTAAATTTCTGTGCACCAAACCCCATTGCTCTGGTCTCCAGGCGATGAATGTCAGCGGGCAGAGGGGTGCCCACTATGTAAATCCGGCCTTGTGAATTTGCATTGATGCATCTTTCTATTTATTGCATTTGCTAGCTTATGCATAATGTTGTGGTTTTCCATTACCGTTTCTAATAGCTGCAGGTCTTACACATTCATTAGCATTATCTTTCTCCTTTTGTATTATGCATGCCCTACCTATACATCTTTTATAATGTGCCAGTTTTCACATACTAGACACAATAAAGAGATGAATGGTGCCTCTTCATGTCTTGTCTTCAGTCATTAATGATTTCAGGCATAATTAAATGGTGTTTCTGCAATCTAATTTCAACCAGACTAAGGACAGCCACAGGTTAAATAACTAGACAACGCAGAGTGCTTGTGCCTGTAATGAAATTAGGCGGCACAAAGTATTTCATTAGTTAACTGCTTTAGCAGGAGTTTACAAGCAAGCTAAGATAGCTTCAGCAATTAATTTAGAATTTTTATAACCTTACAGTCTAGTCACTTGTGGAAGGAATTTTCTTGATTGTGTATGTGTAAGTAAGAACTTTAAGTAAGACCTGTTTCTTGTAAGGATTTTTTTTTATTATTTTCCTAGTTCCTAGTAAACATTTACAGACTCAAGGGGCCATAGACAGCAGGTTCTTTACAGGTGCCCAAATTGTAATATTGCAGAAATACAGACAGAATCTGTAAGAGTTAGGTAGTGCAAAGTGCTAAAATACAAGCAACATTTTGTATGCTTAAATGCTGATCACAAAAGTAGGGTGCTTAAACATCACAGTGAGCACCAATTACCAGATTCAGCCAGCTCTAATGATTTGTCTACAGTGTTATGCAAGTTGCAATAAACAGCGCCCATGTATTCAAGGGAGCATTAAAATAAAACCCTGCTGTAAGTTGGTGCTATTTCCAGGGTTACCTTAGAGTGTTGTGCCTACACATGCAACTGATTTGCACCCAGAGATTTACGTTATGTGTGTCAAAAAGCTGGAAGTGATGACAATGCATAAAGGGCTTAGAAAAACCTGTGCATGATTCAACAAAGCCAATGCTACGTTGTACCCGCATCTATACATCTTGTGCAAGTTCTAACGCATGCTGTTTTGTGTCTGTTCAAAACAATGCTAGAATTTTTAAATAAAAATATTGCATTTGGAGTCAAAATGGTGATTTGCTTAATTTTTTGCATTCTGTACATTGGAAAAATGGATTTCTGTAGTAGCTCAGCTCAGCAGCAGAATCCTCAACAAGCATCTAGACTGGAATATGATTACTCTTTTAGATTGTATTGAGAGTTTATGAACTAGCTTTATTAACATGAGCCGAGAAAATACTGAATTCCATTGAAGCAGCTCTGTCAAGTGTCAAGCATTTAGCATGACAGTCACGCTCTCCTACTGAGAGAACTAAATGTCACACAAGGTAGCAATCCTGATAGGCCTACAGAAAACGGAACTGATACATTGACATTTAGTTTATGCTGCTGTGCAGCACTAAGAATAAATTTCTGCAGTGTAATTTCTGGCCTATAGTCATGGCATGGCAGGTATTAGGCTTTGTAGTGTCACTGGCCTCTAGTCATTGTCTGCTAAGTGCAATTTTTTGCCTTTTTCAGGTCCTGAATTGTCTCTGTTCTCTAGTTTACATTACAATAGACCCATTGAAAAAATCAATCCCAAATCCTCTAAAACTTGTAGTTTGCAAAATTAGAGATGTAGGATTAAGGAAAAGAATAAAGTTTAAACCTCTTTTGATATAAATACCAACACACACACACACACCTAAAATATCCATACACAATAATTACGACTAATCGTATTTGTTTTCATTCCAAGGAATGGGTGACAGTATCCTAGACAGAAAAAAATAATGAAAATATTGCAAGTTATCTGTTTCTATATTTTCATATGAATGTGACCTAAAAGATCATCTGATTTTCAAACAAGTCCAAAAAGTAGATGAAGAAAGCCTAATTAAACAAAAAGTATTATATTTGGTCATGTAAAAAAGATCCAATTACATATCCGCATGTGGCAAAGGTAAGTAAATCCTTAGGATTATCATATAATTTGAAGGTGAAATCAGAGTGTGGTGTTTTTAGTCAATGGGATTGCAATCATGTGCACATGAGAGACCCTGTTTAAAGAACGAGGATACAGCAAAGCCTGATCACACATACTGCGGCTGTGTATCATGGCTCAAACAAAGGAGTTTTCTGAGGACCACATAAAAAGGGTTGCTGATGCCCATAAAGCTGGAAAAGGTTCTATCTCTAAAAAGTTTGGACTCCACCAATCACCAGTCAGACAGATTGTGTACCCTACCCAGAAGTTTACAACCATCAAAGATAACTGCAACTGCAAAGAGTCAAATAGGTTACAAAGGAACCCAGGGTAACTTCTAAGCAAAAAAAAAAAGAAAGCCTGTCTCACTTTGGCGAATGTTGATGTTCATGAGTACACCATCACTGAATAGCAATGGTGTGTATGACAGGGTAGCAAGGAGAAAACCACTGCTCTCCCCCCAAAATATTGCTGAGCATTTACAGTTTGTTAAAGATCATGTAGACAACCAGGAGGATACTGGGAAGAATGTTTTGTGGACGGATGAAGCCAAAATAGAACTTTTTGACTGAAATGAGGAGCATTGCATTTGGAGGAAGAAAATACTGCATAACCATATCTCATCTGTGAAACATGGTGGTGGGAGTGTTCTGATTTGGGCCTGTTCTGCTGCATCTGGGCATTAACAGCTATCCATCATTGATGGAACAATAAATTCTGAACTATACCAGCGAATTATAAAGTAAAAATGTCAAGATATCTGTCTGTGAACTAAAGCTCAAGAAACAGTGGGTCATACAGCAAGACAACAATCCTAAACACACAAGTTGTTTAACTAAAGAATGGTTAAAGAAGAATAAAGTGAATGTTCTGGAACGGCCAAGTCCTGACCAGCGCTGATCAGTATCCTAATTCTACATGGTACAGTCATTGTTAGCCCTTCTGGGCAAGATACACTTTTCTGGAGTGTTTACAGTGGCATTTCATTAGAAATCAATCCTTCTTTCAATGATTTCTTCAGCCAGTACCTGTGTGTGAGGCAAAGTTAAAAAAATGCATTGTCTAATTGATTAACTGGTCTACTGAGGTTTATCATTTCAGTAAATCAGTAAAAAAAAGCCCATTAGGTTTGTCTGACAAGTTCATTTCACAGAAAGCCCACCCAGATAATTTCTCCTAATAATAAACGTATGCTGCTTTGTTTCTGGCAAGTAAACTGTTATGTTTTAGATAGCCGAGGATGAGTACACTATAACAGTGCTTTATTAGCAGGCTCATGCAGCTCTTACACAACAGTAACTTTCACTTTTAAGCTGTCCAGGAAGCATGCACAGTATAAGTCTGAACACAGTGACATCTACAAGCCATTTGTATAAACACCACATATTCCCCCTATAGTAGGAAAGCATTTTGGCAAATGTACTAAACAACAAAAATGCATTTTAAAGCAAAAATATACATTCTTCACATCACATAGTCCTTGGTCCATGCAGTTTGTTTTCTGATTCTCTCAGTAGACCTTATAGGTTCACTTTCTTCAGGCCTATTGAAGTTGGCATCGGTAGTAGGAAAATGTCCTTCATCAAATGGTGCTTCTCCAAAGCCATTCCTAACAGGAGCAAGACGACTCGCATTCCATATGTGTCAATCAGAAAGTTCATATGTGTATGGTCCTCGCTGGCATCTCTCTTCAAGTGGTGTAGTAAATTTAGATTGTCTTTGTTTCAGTATTCCTGGTTTCTTAATTCTGACTAAAGATCAAGGTTGAAAGTGTACTTCTCTGGCACCACGTTTTCTGTCAGTATAAGCCTTGCATTTGGCTTGGTGATGTTTCACAATGTCAGCAGTAGATGATTTCGTAGGCACAGTATTTTGTGGAAGTTTGATGTCTGCAACATGTAACTTAGTGCGCATCTGTCTGCCATGTAATAATTCAGCTGGAGATGATTGGGTTGTTGCATGGCACGTTGCTCTGTAGTTATGTAGTAACTCTGTTGTAAATACTTTCCAAGATTTCCCAGTAAGATTTGCTGTCTGTAGTGCTTCTTTCAGACTTCTGTTGAATCTCTTGATTTCTCCATTTGCTTGTGGGTATACCGTGAAGATTTCCTATGCACAATATTCCTCTCTCTCAGAAAGGATTCAAACTCATATGAGACAAACTGTGGTCCGTTGTCTGATATTTACTCCTTTGGATTACCTTCTCTGCTGAAGACTGTAGACAGAAATGTTATTGCTGTAGCTGATGTTATATGAGAAACAAATGCAATTTCAGGCCATTTACTGTAATAGTCTATTAAGGTTATAGCAAATCTACAGTCTATAGGAACATCTGTAAAAGGACCGACAATATCTATAGAAATTTTTTCCCATGCTGAATCAGGGAATGGTACTGGCTGAAGTGGTGGTGTATGTGTGATAGCTATTTTGTCACGATTCTGACAAGTAACACAAGAATGAATGGCAGTTACCACATCAGCATCCATTGCTGGCCACCAGTATAGTTCTCGTAGTCTTTGTTTTGTACATACAATTCCTTGATGACTCTCATGTGCAAGTTGTATGAGCTTTTCTCGCAAGGTCTCTGGTACCAGTAAACGATGAGCTCCACGGACAACATAGCCATCTACTAAGGACAGTTCCTGTCTAATCCTGTAGTAAGGTTGAAGATCAGGACTGAGTTTCTTCTCAGCATTTGGCCATTTGCTTTATAAGATGTCCCGTAATTTTATTTGAATTGGACATGTGAGGCAAGCTTGCTTAAAATCAGCAGCTGTAACTGTAGATGATAGTAAATCAACTTCTATGTCCTCATTCAGTGTATCAGAAGCTGCAGGTAAAGGTAAACGTGACAAACAATCAGCAATAACATTTTTCAAACCTTGTTTGTATTGCATTTTGTAGTTGAAATTCAGTATGTTTGCTGACCATCTAGCTACACGCATTCCAGCTCTTCCTAGTCCCTTTCTTGTAAGCAGTGTTGTTAAAGGGCTATGATCAGTGCATAAGGTAAATTCTCTACCCCATAGGTAGGTTCTCCCCTTGGTCAGCAGCAATAATGTAATTTTCAAACATACGAATCCAAGCAGTATGGTAGGCTCACCAGGGTTTGGAAGAAAAAGGTGCAGGCTGCTGCAGAGGTAGAAGAGACATCCTGTTGCCAATTGTTATGTTTTAGATAGCCAAGGATGAGTATAGTATAACAGTGTTTTATTAGCAGGCTCATGCAGCTCTTACACAACTGTAACTCTTACATGCACAGTGTCAGGCTTGGCCACAGGTGAGTGGCTGGTGGTTAGGAGCCTTGGTGCTGTATAACACGAGTACATCGGGTATTTGAGGTTTTGATAGGCCGGAAACATGTTATGCAGAATAGTCTTTTAATAATGAAAAGTATGGCAATATAACTTATAACAAAAGATAAATAATATAAGTTCTTACGCCAGGTTGGTGGTCAAGGGCAGGCAACAATAAAGCAAGTCCAAGAAACAGGCTGAGGTCGGGGGCAGGCTGATAGCAAAACAAGTCCGTATGGCAGGCCGAGGTCGGAGGCAGGCTGATGGCAGAGGGTAGTCCAGAAAACAAGCCAATGTCAATAACCAGGAGATCAAACAGAGAGCAGGTAAGGGGAACTGTAGCAGAGAACAAAGGCACAGGGAACAAGGCAGGAATCTCAGGAACAAGCAGGAATCTCAGGAACGATAGCAGGAATCAGAAGTCACAGGAACAAGGAAAACGCAGGATCTAGCTTGGGAGCTTCAATGATCAAGCACCGGAGTAACATTGGTAACAGGCTTATAAAGGCCCTTAATTAACATATTACCAACACCTGGTAGAACAAGAAGGAGGAGGAGGAGGTGAGCAAACGTAAAAGGTAGAACGTCTTTAATCATACCAATAGAAGCAGGTTCAAAAGGTCTCCAGTGGCTCAACGAAATAATGCAGGAGCTTGTGAGAGTATAGTTCAGGGTTCGATCCCAGTTATCTCCTGACACACAGTATAAGTCTGGACACAAATGACTCTACAGGTCATTTGTATAAACATCATTATTAGTATAAGAAATTATTTTTATTTCTTTATCAGTCCTATTGTAATGGTGGAGTATATGGTTGAAATGTATCACAAATAGTACTGATACTTTAAAGGAACCCAGTTAAGATGAAAAAATACTACACAAACACTACACAAACAAATGAACCGCATTTGACCTAGCAAGGAAATGTGATATGAGGAAGCAGATTTATGAAAATCGGAATTTTCTAGATTTTTATAATTAAATTTTGAATGTGCGAAATGTGAAATTAGTTAAAACATCTAAAACAGTGAAATTACATTTTACCCTTCATTTTCAATAAGAGTGTCACATTCAAAATGACTCTCAAAAACATGTTTTGATTTTTGCAGCATAAACCTGAGTTGTGGTAAAAACGTAAGGTACAATTATTTATATATATATCAGCAAGCCCAAGAGGAATAGTTATCAAGGGTTGAATTTCGTGTCTGTGGGTGTTTATAAAAACTCTCATAAACTCAAAATTAAAAAAAAGACAGAGTTTATAAAATGTATTAAATAAATTTAAATTTTTAAATTCAGGTGAATAGGACTGACCTGCAAACTTAAATTTATTTGAGTTTTTTCACCACTGATTTGAGTTTTTTTTTTAAAAACTTAATTTTAAAAAGTCCACCAAATGAGTCCAAATTGATTGTAGGAGGTCCCCCATAGGTTAATGCACCAATTTGGCATGTTTTAGATGGCAAATAGTCGAATTTGAATTCTTAAAGGGACAGTACATGATAAATTTCAAAATTCGAATCTCGATTTTTTTTTAAACTCGATTTGAATTTGAACTATTCCCTAGTGGAATTACACTAAAATAAAAACAAAATAATTAGAATTTTTAATTTGACCCTTGATAAATCTGCCCCCAAGACTTCACTTTCATCTGTGTATTCTGCGTTGAGAAAAGAGGACTGAAATGTCACTTCAGTCGTACATAGACCAATGAAAAACAAAGTCCAGGAGTTGAGATAAATATATGTCAACACCCAGGCAATTGCGCTCTCCGCAATTAGTTCCTGAATCCTCTCCCGATAGGTAAGCCGGCGAGGGGGGTGGCATTTAAGGAGCCGCTTCAGGTGGCTTCTTCATCAGAATCAGAGCTGCCTGTGGGGGCAGCTAGGCTGGGGGGGAGGGGGGAGGTTATTAAGGTTTTGTTTCTCCTTTAAGAGCCTAAATAAAAGTTCACATAAGTTGGAAAACTGTAGTTCAATTGAAAGCAAATTAATTCTCTAGTATTATTAACGACATTGTAGACAAAGGACATCTAAAAAACATTTCACAAATCCTTATGTCCTTATACATAAATATAATGTGGAAAGTGCTTTGATTCTATCTCAGGAGAAATTTAGTAACAGACAATTAGCCTGAAAACAATGCCACATTTAACAGTAGCAGCCATATTGGTTTGGGAGAAGTTTTGATTCTTTGCAAGCTATAATGGCAGTTAAGGGAACAATATTCAGCTTTATCACTGAATTTATGAGAAATGCATAGAAAAGACTAAACCTCCTGGATTTTTTTCTGTGTGCTGGGTAAATATACGTTTTCAGCATTCAGTGAAACCGTTACTTTACAAATCAACGTTTTTAACTGTGCCCTTTCAGAGATCAAGTAATTGGATAGTTTTTGTTGGTGTAGAATTCAAATGGTCTTTATTTATTTAATTTTGCATTTTATCTAGCAAATCTGATGTATTATATCAATATTCTCCCAACAGCAATTTAAGTTTTTCTTTAATCTGTTTGACCTAAATGCTTTACTACATAAAAAATCTATTTCATTTGCACATCTAAGACTTAAACCTGAAAAGACTTTTCTGATTTATGGAGTAACAGTTGTTTCGCAAATGGAACACTAGTCTATTTTACATAAACGACAGTCATCTTTTGTTTGATGTCAACTCTTCAAGAAAAAAATCATTATGTATAAATATTCATCTCTACACCAAATTAAAAGCATATGTCCCATGATGGTGGCAAATCTGAAGAGCAATTACAGACTTTGGTGGTAAATCTAATATTCAGAAAACTCCAAACATGTAAAATAAAAGGAAAATCATTAGCACAATACATGTAAACAAGAAAAAACTTGGGAAGATAATTACACAGTTTTATTAATTTAGAGAAAATGACCAGTTGTTTTTGTACAGTAATGTATTCAGAGTGCTATCTGTCAAAGGCTGAACAAACTGACAGCTGTTGCAGAGCAGAAGGTCACTTTTACATGCAGGAATACATTTCAGAAGCTTTAAAAAGCCGGTAACGGTGAAGCAAAAAGTAGATCAGGCAAGAACAAAAGTGAATGGTCTATACAACAGCACGGGTAGCTTTCTAACAGCACTAAAATAATCAAAGCATGTCTTAGCCTATGAGGAGGAAAAACTGCATTGCTATTCCAGTTTGCTGAGCCACCAGTTTAGAAGTCAAACAGTAGATATCATGAATGTAGCAGCTGTGACTTCATAGGGAATGGGAGAGTTGTCTGCTCTCAAAGGGTAGGATGTTCAGAAGACTTTTTGTATGGATTAATTAACTGCTACGTTATAGAAGTAACACGTACTGACCATGTGGATATGTGAAGAATAAAAAAATATATATTTCAAATCTTTAAAATAGGTACACCTGGCTCTGCATGTCAATACATCATTAACAGTGAATCTGAGGGTAACTTTTCACGACTGGTGTCACTTAAGAAAAGTAACAGGATAAATGAAGAGATGTATGCTTACATGATGTATATGTGAAACTGCACAGCTTGCTCAAAATTAAAAAAAAAATAACTAAAATGTCCAGTTTATATGGAGGCATTCAGTAGCCATCTTGCCATATTTCAAGGAAAAATAATATATTTTCGGTGAAGGAGTTTCTAAATAATACATTTATAATAGGGGGAAACATGTATGA
This sequence comes from Xenopus petersii, assembly GCA_038501925.1. Lineage (NCBI taxonomy): Eukaryota > Metazoa > Chordata > Amphibia > Anura > Pipidae > Xenopus > Xenopus petersii. Next base: position 50,125,995 of record CM076677.1, read on the forward strand.
CTGTTCATATTTAATCAAAGCATAAGCATTCAGTCTATGCTAACCCAAAGCTTTAGAAATGTAGTGTACAGCACACAATAGGGACTTCCCTATACTCATCAGAACAGCAGAAAAATCATTGTGGTAACTGGGAAACAGACATTTGTTCCATACATGGCATACAGTATAGAACATGTGAATAATAGGCTTTCCGATGTACATAATAAAAATGTCATTTTCGCATTCTGTTGCCAGTTAATTCCTCCAGTGTGACAGTTTCTCCCCTACTCTATATTTTAAACACATGTACATGCTCACACCTATAAAATGTGAATTTATAGATTCTTTATGCGTATGTCACTGCAGAACCCTGTTGTATAGTGCTTCAAATTGTATATAGGCTTATTAAAAAAGAGCTAGTATTATTGTGCTAATGCTATAGAGCAACTGTGCAATTAGCTACTGAATATATATATATATGTATTATATAATATATATATATATACGTGTATATATATATTTACTTAACTGATTTACTGGATTTCTCTTCTTCATTATAGCTGTCTGCATGTATCAAGGCCAAATGTATTTTGAAGGGGAAAGAGAAGCTGTCTACTCTAGCTCAGGACTATGTGTGCTATTTCAGTGCAAGGTAAGTGTCTTGCAAATGCTGAATGCTTTAACGGATTCAGGATTTTAACTTAAGCAAAAACATTATCGTTTCTGTCCTTAAGCAAAATACCATGTAAATAACTGTATGGTTTATAATAATGAAGTAAAAAAAATAATATTTTTTTCTATATTTTTCTCCTGGGGCAAGCCAAAATGGATATGTATATATAATCCCTAGCCAGTGGATTTTAGACTGTTTTGAGTGAGGTTCCCCTTCAGGCCAGGTTCCTTTTTAATGCATAACAAGGTTGCAGAATATGTTGCTATATCATAAAATAAAAAACATTATTCCAAGTGGACCATATACAGCTCCCAAAATGTTGCTCTTTTTGACCTTCAAATGGCTTTCAGCAGTATCTAGGGGAACAAATAAGCATTCTAATCAAATCTTACTCTTAATAGCCTCCCATGGAGGACCAGTCACACAATTTAGCATATACTGTCCATACACTTTCTTTGGATAATAGAGTATGAATTATTCTAACTATTGGCATCAATTAGTTTTATGATAGCTACGTCGGATTTTGCAATATGGTGCTCTGTTGTTTAGAGTACTAATGTGTGGTGTAATATAATTGACAGCATGTAGTTTGCCCAGGTCTAGTAACCCAGAGCAACCAATCAGATATTTGTTTTCAACCAGTTGACCAGTAACTCAGTATTAGATTTTGCACATTTTTATTACAGTACCTTTTTATCATAAAGCTTTAAAAACATTAGCTTAGAAAATTCTCAATAGTAAACCAGCTGACCAACAAATCAACTGACTAATGAGTTTAAAGGAGAACTTTGCCTTCTCCATTGGGCCCCCTTCCTGCTTCCTACCCGCATATTGTTTAAAAAGAATATGTGCCCCATCCAGCAAAACTGACCTAAATTTGTAGAGCAGCGGAGCTCAAGAGCGTCATGTTCAGACGCTTCCATATCTTCATGATGTGAGTGCCGACACTCCAGCTGTTATCACATGCGCAGCTGGAGTAGGAAGATACTGAAGCAACTGAACATGATGCCCCTGAGCTCCACTCCATTATTTTAATGTCTGTGTATACATTCTGGGCCTTTGATTCATGTAAGGTTCCTTAGGAAAAAATTGCAAAGAGAGATAGAGAATATTTTCATCCTTTAACAAAGATTTTTCATGGAAAGCATCAATCATTCTCCTCTAATGGTCATGTTTAAATAGTCATGGAAACAATATGGCAAACAAAGAGGAGCATGCTACAAAGATAAGAATCAAATCTCAGGGATTTGTATCCGCTAATGCTGGAAGAAACAGATGGTTTTGCCATGTATTCTGAAATGCATTCATTTTATAAGAAGCTGAAGTCTTCTTTTTAGTTTATCTAATGGCAATAAAAAAATCCACTTGTCAGACCCATATGTTGCCTTTGAAAGGTATAGTTATATGCATACACCTATATGGGTTAATGTAATAAAAATTGAAAAGTTTGCTCGCTCCAGCTCTAGTAACCCATTGCAGCTAATCAGCAGGTAGTATTTACTGGTCAACTATGTTATATTTCAAAGCAAAATCTGTCAACATTTATTATGGATATCTGACCTGGTTCAAACTGTAACTTTTAAGTTATTCCAATACTGTCTCTTAAACGTTATGGATTTGTGCTTAGAACAAAATCCTTAAAAGGATCAATATGTAATGAAAGAAATCCCAACACCTACCTGTAATTTGTATCCTAATATGTCACCTATCCACAAAGTTTATTGCTTTGGCTTATACCTATTAATACATATTTCTGTTTTTATATCTTTTAATTTTTGTCAACATTTTAGGATAGCAAACAATGTGTTGAGTAACATGCAGATTATGTGGGCAACTGGAGTGGTTTACACTTTCGATTTCAGAATTATAATCAAGCAGATCCTTAAACACTGACCCTGCTGATAGGCAGAGATGGGTTGATGCATAATGAGACAGGGTAGGGTTCTTAAAAGGCAAAAGCTAGGGAAAGCCCAATAACAGTCCAGTGGTCAGGGCAGAAAAAATAGCAAGTAGAGTCTAATGGACAGGCTAGTGGTCAGGGCAGGTAACAGTAAGATTGCCACTTTTCCAAGTAGCAAAATCTGAAGGGTGACAAAATAGAGGTGGTGGCAATTTTAGAAGGGGTGGATTGGTGTAATTAGAACTTGGGGCAATTACAGTATATTGTGGGACGGGCTGATTATATGGAGGGTGGGCAAGTGATATAAAGGTGTAACTCATGGCATTTGTTCAGATTTCAGAACTCTGAAACCTGAACAGGCAATTTTGCATTGTACAGCCCAAGGTAAAAGTAATATAAGCAACAACCTTAGGTTGCAGACAGTAAACAACAGTCCAATTGATGTTGAAGGCATGCAGCTGGTGGTAAACATAATTTAACAGATAGGACTGTGGTTAGGGAAGGTGCTAACTTTTTTGTAACTTCTTATTGGTTACTAGAGGGAGGGAAGGACATTTTCTTGTCATTAGACGTGAACTCAACTGTTATACGTATTTCATAAGAAGAAACAGCTTGTTTTCTGCTTAAGTTACAAAATATATATCTTTGTAATGTGTGAAATATAATTTTTAGCTTCACAAAACAAAACAGCAATCTAAAGACCTAAATGGCCTTATTTGAATATAGTTAGAAATAAAGTTGAAAAATGCAGCTTTTCTTGAATCACAGTTTTCCCTGATTTAACTGAAAAAGAAAATCTCATCAAAACAATATATTTTTCATCAATATTTTTATTTCCACCTCTCATTTCTATGCTTGTATTCAACTACTGCCATTACTGGGCTAACTATTACTTCTTTCTTCCTTATATTCTCATGAAAGTGTATGACCTGTTTAAAAAAAATATAAGTGTATACAATGTACACTTACTTATTACCAAAGAACTACAGCAGAGGTCTCTGCACACAATGGTATGTACTTGGTTGTTGCAGTTACATACATTGTTAAGCGGAGTTGAAAAGAACCAAAGTCTATCAAGTTCAACCCATCCAAACCCAAAATAACTTATACAGACTTATCTATACACTTGCATATATACTATATATACCAATATGGATGTCTGTATACCAATATATTTATTTTATACTGTAAATCTTAAATTGGAAATATCGCAAAAAAAGAAAATATAAGCTTCATCTCATTGAAATAATGCTCTAAATATAATGAATAAATATTTGTTTAAAAAAAATATAAGTGTATACAATGTACACTTACTTATTACCAAAGAACTACAGCAGAGGTCTCTGCACACAATGGTATGTACTTGGTTGTTGCAGTTACATACATTGTTAAGCTGAGTTGAAAAGAACCAAAGTCTATCAAGTTCAACCCATCCAAACCCAAAATAACTTATACAGACTTATCTATACACTTGCATATATACTATATATACCAATATGGATGTCTGTATACCAATATATTTACTTTATACTGTAAATCTTAAATTGGAAATATCGCAAAAAAAGAAAATATAAGCTTCATCTCACTGAAATAACGCTCTAAATATAATGAATTAAAAATTCTGTACTGTTTCTAAAATAATCAAGTTATTCACTCTCCCATTCTCAGATGTCTGTCTTCATTTTCTATTCATGTAGCAATGAGATTTTGGTTGACAGTCAACCTAGTACAGCCTTTGGGGGGGGGGCTACTTTTGCCTAGAAGGTGTATTAGAGCTCACTGTTATAAGGTCACCAGAAATCCTGTCTCTTTACATGCAGGATGTGTACTAAAGTCAGTTATTTTGTTTGTTTTGGAGTCAGTTATTTGAGTGAGCTCTAATATATGTTATAGGAAAGGGAGTCTAACATTAAAATAAATATTAGACCTAACTGTCAATCAAAATCTGACAACCAATTCCTGCACGAGAAGAGAATAAAGATGCTATAAGCTTGGTTCAAAAATATCAGAAATGGTACATCCTTTTTAATTGATCTTTAATTAGTTGAGAAGAGCTTATATTATTTTTTAATTTTTGTGATAGTTCCCCTCTAAATAGCCTTGGATAAGGGATTACTTATTGGACCCATTCCAAATCTTATTTCCTTAAGTCATTCACAATTCTAAGCTATAGGAAATGCATACTATATTTTATATTAGACAATTTATTGGTTAATTAGCAGCTTAAGTAAGGAAAATTAAAAGATAATTTAAGATGCATTTAAGATTGCTTCCAAACATATTTCAGCAGCAATCCAATATAGTGAAAATTCAATTTATTTGTGCAACAAGTAAAGAAACGTTGCTTTACTTGTTGCACAAATAAATCGAATTTTCACCATATCGGAGTGCTGCTGAAATATGTTTGGATGTTATGGATCAGACCTGAGCAGACAGAATAACAGTCAGCACCCGACTACAAAAAGCGGTAAGGATTGTGTAGCACTACTTTGTGTGTTTGCATTTAAGATTTCATTTCAGAGCAATGAGTCAAGCCAATTGCATAATTACTTCCTTATTGATTTACATTATATTACTAGGTAATGGCGGGGACATTTTTACATGACCCTGCACACAGGAATAATGATGACAGGGGGTGCCCTGAAGTTTTAAAATAGAATAGCGACATGGACCTAATAGGTAGAGAAGCTGCTTTTTATGGGGTGCCGTTTGTCCCAAATACATTCTGTATACAAAACTATCCCTAATACACAGAATGAATGTCTCTCATGTTATATAAGTATTTGTGACCATACACAGAGAAAACAAATATACAAAAGACTTATTTCTATTAAAGAATGAAAACAAAATCTGGTTAGTGCACAAAAAGATGTCATTATATCACAAACTCCATTCTGTACATTTTAACAAGCAATCTGTCGCACAAATGTATAACCTCCATGTAACGGACACACCCCATAGCTTTTTACTATTTGTGGAAAATTTGTTAAAAAGTTGTACAGTAGGTGGGTGGGCAGGAATTTGCTAATCCAAACACATCACAATCTGAGCAGAGTGGCATTTATGCAAAATAGACTTTTAAAAATATTTTCTAAAAATATCTTTCTGACCTTTCTTGATCTGTGCTGTGTAGCACATGAATAAATTACAAAGCAACGTAGTGCCTGCCTATTCATGCTAATGAAAATTGCTCCCTGGTTATTGTCTAGAGGAGGAAAGAACTTGGTACTGAAATTCATTTGTAGTTCTCTTTGTATTTACTGTATTATAGCATGGAATAATTGAAGGCCAAACACACCCAGACATGAGGATACCCATAAAGAAGATATGTTATTGGGATACCATATGTACAGCTCAGTAAAACAGCTATCCTTGCCTATTTTTGTGTTTTTTGTTTTTTTTTGCTGGTCAAGATTCATTTTGAGGTTGATGTTTATTGGACAGCTTAGTTGGCTGATTTGTAAACAATGTTCAATTCACTGTGATATTTATTGATGTATTTTGAGGTTTACAAATTTCAACCCCCTTGAACTGCCACCCCACCTTCATCATTGTTTCAGAGTGTGCACTTTCTAACCTACAGCTAAACTGGCAGCAGTAGCCAATTATAGCATATCTACTTCCGCTAGCAGAATCTCAAGGCAGAACAAATTAGTTTACTTATACCAATCAAATGTTTTTTTTCCCGGACAGTGAATGCATTTTACATCTAATGATTTTTTTAAGCTGCTAATATAAAATAAGTGCCACAGAATAAAACTCTTTCCATGTTATCTATACTTAGCATATGGAACAGGTTTTTCCTGGCAATTTAAACTTTAGGCAACAAACCAGCCAACCTAACTAACACTTCGATCAAAATATAGTGACATTATACTTGTAAAACTGTACAGTATATAGGAGGCTGTGAGGCAATCTGGACACAGATGGGGCCATAATACTCACACATCCAGCTGTGTGGTTAAATGCTGAATATTTGGATAACTATAAAATAAAACTGAATTTCTTTTAATACATATTAAAAAAAAGAGAGATTTGTCTACACAATAATATTCTTGTTTGTGTAGCTTTCAATTTAGCTACATTTACCTTGAAAGTTATATCAGCTACAGATACTTGGCTAATTGCCTGGATTGTATACAATATGAGTAACAAGCTTCATACGTTCTGAAAATAATGTAGCAGAAATGTTTGTTCTTAGCATTGCTGGATGTTTAGGCAAGCAAACAGAGCACAGACAATGCTAGAGTCAGTATCCAGTAGCACTGTTTCTGTGATATTCTCAAGTATACATAAAGCACAGCGTATGTAGTACAGTAGTTGGTTGGTTCTAGTGATGGCAATTTTATATATACAGTGTATCTGGTTGGGGTTTAATACAATTAACAATGTAAAAGTTGTTCTCAAGCTCACAAGGATTAACCATGTTTAGTTTGTTAGGGTTACTTGTTAGACAGATATTATGAAAACCAAAGTGAATTTCAATTTATAAAAAATGTTTAGACTCTAAGGGGGTTATTTATCAAGGTCCGAATTTATCTGAGCATTTCTAAGTTAGAAATCTGAGCAACTCCAAATGGACCTTATTTACGAAGAAAAAAGCCCGAAAAAATAGTGTCGGGCAAACTTCAGAGCTTTCCCCGAAAACTCTGAATTTTTTGTGGTTTCTGCGCAAAAAACTCCGGAGTTCTTTCGGCAGAAACCACAAACTCATTTCGCTATGGACATCAGCGCAGACACTGGGACCTTCCTATTGACTTATACAGGACCTTGAGAGCTTTTAGATGTCCGGGTTTTGTATTCAGAGTTTTTAGACCATCGGACTTTAATAAATAACGAAAAATTCTTAGTTTTTTTTCCCTCCGAAAACCACAAATTATTCGGGGTTCGGATACTCGGACCTTGATAAATAACCCCCTAAGGTTTGATGAAAATGCAACATTTCAGGTTCCCTCTGATAAAGTGGCGCCAGTGGTAAAACACCTGTCCCTTTGGCTTTCAGAAGTTGCCTGATGTTTGCTCTTGAGGCAACTACTTCAGAAAGCTGAAGCAAAGTATATGTTTTACCACCAGTGATTCACTTTAAAGACAATGGGAAAGCATTTGAAGGAGATTACTCGTCTGCAGAAGAGGAGAATTGTTGCAGACAACTAATCTCCTCATCTATCATTGCTCTTACTGTGGTGCAGGATATCAAGCCAAAGATTAAAAGGACCCACCAAACTGTTAATGGAATACAATATAGTAGTGTATACGCGGCTATCAATACTATTTGTGTATATGCAAAGTCATTTCTAAAATCAGTATAAAGTAACTCCAAAGCTCAGAGATTGTACCTAGGAGAGACAGAGACATAGCCAGTTATTCTTTATACTGTACCTCAAAAAAATGAATGGATTACGTTTCTGAATAAAAACAACACCTTGTGAAACCTAACTGTGATGTAAACATTAAACAAGCTGATATGATCACGCAATACAAAATTATTGTTTTGACATTATATTTTTCTGATGAATCCCTAATGATTAATTATACAGCATATGAGCCCTGTTGTCCAGTTAACCCTTTTTTTCAAGTTCCAAAATAATAAATAAATTAAAATTTTGGATTACTACTTAGCAAAAGGAATAACAATTATTTATCACTGTATTCTCCATAGAATGGTCAAAGCTGCCCTGTACTTTGATTTGAACAAGAATTATTGCTAAACTGGCCTTCATAAATTGTTCTTTTTTTAATGAAATTCACATATTCACATGGAATTTTACATTATAGTGTTCTCCTGTATATCACAGTCTATAATTATACAGTTATGTTTAAGGTGAGATCACCACTGTCCCAGGCTTTAACCCTCCAATTGGAATTCTGGTTAACCTGAGCTGAAAACATAGCATAGGTTTTTTCTGCTCCCATTTTTCATTTGGTTTCATTCCTTTTATTATATAGCAAAGTCATAAATATGTGCAATTTTAAGTCAGTTCATCAACCTCTGACCCTGTAGAATGTGGGGCCCTTGAAGGAAATTCCCTCTTTACCTACAGTATTGGTTTTTATATTTATAAAATGTTATGTTCATCATTGTGGAATAATTTGGTGCTTTATAAATGAATGCAATCATAATATTTCCAAGAATAATGAAAATAAATTAGCATTCACCTTTAAAATTTACATTTATGTACCCTGCTTCATAGTAAAGTTTTGGTGACAATACTCCTGCAAGTTTTTAAAAAAATTATAACAAATATAATTGTGATTTTGCAAGCCCTGTTTGCGTATTGCTTCAATATGTGTGAGCTGTTTTTTTGTTTTTTATTTTTTTTTATTTTGTAGCTGTTCCTTATGTTGTACATTATTTTGCAGGGTAATACAATGCAGCGCGTTGAATCACCAGAATGTTTGCCCCTGAACTGTCCCCAGTCACAGCAAATCACTTTGCAGAACAGCTGTTGCAAGGTTTGCAAAGGTAGGGCATTGTAAAATACACCTCCTGCTCCTACATGGGAGCATTCACTATGCTCTGATGGGTGGAATTTACATTATTTGATTTCAGAATTTAAAAATGCTTTTGTCTAGCCTAAGTCCATGGCAGTACCGAATTTGTACGAAAGTTATGGGTCCAAAAGAATACATTGCTAATAGTTAGTTTCACATTATGTTTTATTACATCTAATACACAATTTACAGGGACAGGGAGCAAGACAGCAAATTTATAACCCCTTTGAACTAATGAGCTCAGTGAAATTTTTCTTCGTCCTATAGCGTAATTGCACATTGAGGTGAAAAGAATCTGCTTTTTTCATCCTTCTCTACTGTGCTTCACCTCTGTGCAATTATATCCACTTTTGGATCATTTGAGCATTAGGATGATATTGAGAGCTACAACAAATAATTTTTTTTAACTTGCAGAGTGGAAATACTGGTATCGGGAAAAGTCTAATTTAAAGGATAAGTGAACCTTTAAAATAAATGAATGTAAAATTGATGAGAGAGCTATTCCAAGCACTTTTGCAATTTACATTCATTTATTTTAATATAGATATTAAGGATTAGGTGTACTGTTAATCTGAATGAATTTTGTTACAACAGCAAAACCTGCTGGTCAGTTCCCGACTATGAATTAGTCGGGGAAGTTTTCAGATGAAAGAAAAAGGTTGGTCTAAATGTTCTTCTGATAAAGAAACATACGAGATAAGTTATGTGAGGTTTCTAATGTTATTCCTAACCAAAAGAAAATCAGATCAGCCCTTTTTCTTTCTCCTGACAACTTCCTAGATAACTTCATGGTCAGAAACTGGCAGGTCGCACTGTTGTAACAAAATTCAATTATATTAACAGTAAATGTATCCCATAACATCACATAATAATGCAATACAAATTGCAAAAATACTAAGAATAGCACTCTCATAAATTTTACAATCACTTAGCCTTTAACGGCTTATAAAAATACATGAGACCTAAATTCTGCCATACTTTCAAAGCAAACTTATCTCTGCTGTAGTTGTTGTAGGGTGCTATAAGCCTCTCACAGCCCAATCCACTGTGCAAAAGTCCACATGCAATAGTATAGGGGCAAACATGCCAACATTTCAGTGGGGGTCACTCCATCCATTAAGATCCTTTATGGTAAATTATACTTAGTAAATGGTATGTGGCATGCACAACATTTCATTAGGCCTCCCCCTCACTTCCTCAGGGAGCACAATCAGTACTGATTAGATATATGTTAGATATATGGTATATTGTCTGCTTTATGGATAAAATGAACATATGAAATCTGGTATGCAAAAATGTAAGATGGTTTACTATATCCTGTACCACAACATACAGCACAAATTTATTGTATCTAATACACTGAATCCAGGATGCCAAAGCACCTCACTAATCCCATTTATTACCATCTCCTGCTGAAAGAATTCTTCTTCCTTCCCATTAAGTATAACCTGCAGTGCCTTTTATCTGCTTAACTGGTTCATTTTTTCTCATGAGGTAAACCTGCTCACCTCTTGTACTCAATTAAATATGTCTCCTATCCAACATTTATTTCTAATGTGCCTTGATCATGAGCTTGCCCCTTCCTCATCTGCCTCCTCTTATTTAATACAGTTTTATATTGCTGCCTAGCAACTACTGGCTTCAAGGGACAATAAGATTAAAATATATATTTCTCATTTAGCAATAGGATTGATATAAAATCACAAGATAAATATGTAAAGCATGTTCTCTTTGAAAAGTCAACACATGGTTATGTGAGTGTAAAATAACACTGAACACATTGTAACCTCAGTGTATTAATGGCAGGGATTTGCAAACCAATCCATTAACAGATTTGGTTTCTAATACAACTGTAAAACACATAAACACATCAGCATCTCCAATTAAAAAAATATTTAGACAATAGCTAAAACATGATTTAATTTGATATACTGTATGCTTTTGTAGTTTATGAACATGAAAAATAATTCTATAATGGTCAGCTCAGGAAAGCTATAAAGAGCAACATAATAAACGATAATTGGTTGGTTGCACTGGCCTAGGTAATTGCTCACATATCACAGAGCCTAGCAACACGCTGTAGCTGTGTTTTCCAAGTGGACTGGATTGTGCATTCAGGGGCTGGAAATATAGCGGCATGGGGCTCTATATATTAGGCTTCACAGTTCAGCAACAATTTAGCCAAACAGTGATAAGTGGTGAGTGTTGCACTTGGTGGGGAGCAGGAAATAACTAATTTACAAGTACTGCTCAAAGCTGTCCATAATACAGGCTCCAGGACTGGGCATAAAACATAAACATTCCTTTGGAAACAGTTCTACTTCTGTAACTGCTACAGAAGTAATTGTAGCACATCAGGAGCATTAGTATTTCAGCTGATTTAGTATTATAGCTGTGGAGCACACAAACACTGGCCTGCACCTAAAACCAGACAGACAGGGGTTATGCAATTGCCAGCATGATGTATCAGTTGACCTAAGGCCATAATGAAAGTTGGTTTAACTGCAGCTGAGACTGTCACCTCTCCCAAAGGTTTATTGAGAAACTTTTCCAAGTGCAAATATTAACCATTAATGCTTGCTAAAAGTATTTTGCCTTGGTTTATTCCAAATATTCTGCTTTATAAAATGAAGCAAAGTTTTCTCAAAGTCAGTGACGAGTGTCTTTACAATTCGTTGATTGTAGAAAATACAGTAACACATTTCATACAGATTGCAGGTTAAAACCACTATAATAATAACAAAAATAATTGCACACAGTTTATAAAAACATTGTAAGCTTAGTCCTTGTATTTCATTTAATGCTCTAGGAGATAATAAATGTTATTTCTTAATCCAAACTGCTTCTCTTTTATGGAGATCCAGAATCTTACCTGCACTGCTAAATATTTGCTATAATAAAAATGCTTTGTCACAGAGATAAATGTTCCTTCTTCTTTTATTATTTTTTTTTTATTATATTTTATCTTCTGCAGCTTTTATGTTTATTAAGAAAGGGATTTTATACTTACTGGAAAATCCTTTTCTAGTAGGCCCGAACTGTCATTGCAAACGAATTGCATCTCTGGAGGCAGGACAGAAGAATAAGACTCTTGACCCGTCCCCTGGTATATAAGTTGTGGCTCCACCTCCCATTGCCAGTTCATTTGTAAAGCTTAATGAGGTGGAGTGTATTAAGGAAAGCAGAAGTAAGGTCAAGAGACAGTTATTAAGATATGGAAAAATGTTATGTCCACAAACCCATACTAAAATCAGCCTGGGTGGGACTTATTGCACTGACAGTTCGGGCCTACTAGAAAAGGATTTTCCAGTAAGTATAAAATCCCTTTTCCTCTAGTCGGCCCTCCTGACAGTGCAAACGTGTGGGGACGTCCAAAAGCTGTCCCTTAATTAACGGTGGGTATTGAGCAGATTTTTGTAGTCTCTTAGTGTTAAGTGTACTGTATAATGTAATATAACATGCAACTATCGTTATGCCCACAATAACACAATGAAAGAATACCGTTTGCAATAAAACAAAGCAAGTATTATTATTATTTCAATCATAAAACTTTGTAAATATACTGTTTGCAATAAAACTATGCAAGTAGTAGTATGGCAACAAACACATTGAATAAAATACTGTTATGTGTAGTCCTTTAACCACGGGGGCTCTACTGCGCCATCACAGCCTGTAACACTTTGCGGCCAATACGGCCGAGGTTGAAGCAAAAATATGTAGTTTATAAAACTTTATGAAGGTATTGGGAGAAACCCAAGTGGCTGCCTTGCATATTTGTTCAGGTGCAGCCAAGTTGTGTAAGGCCCATGAAGTGCTATGTGCTCTAGTAGAGTGAGCCTTGACTTCAAAGGGCTTTGGATTTTTGTTACTTTCGTAAGCAAAATGTATTGTCTCTACTAACCATCTAGCAATGGTTCTCTTGGAAACTCCTTTCCCTTTGTGAGTTGCAGAATAAGATATCAGTAGAGAGTCTGATTTCCTTAGAACTGCAGTCCGTTTTAAATATATGTGAATTGTTCTTACTACGTCTAGCTTGTATAATTGTTTTTCTTTATCATTCACTGGATTTGGGCATAGAGATGGTAATACCAACTCTTGGTTAATGTGAAAGCTGGATACTACCTTTGCAAGAGAGGGCCGCCATTTCTGATAACCTCTTAGCTGATGTTATGGCTAAGAGGAATGCCACCTTGAGTGACACCCTGATTTAAGGTCACAAGAGTGTATGGGTTCAAAAGGTGGTTTCTGTAGTGTGGCGAGCACTAACGGTAAGTCCCAAGGCGGAGTAGGATCTTTAAAGGTGGTTTGACATGTAAGACTCCTTGTAAAAAACGTTGTATGATGGTGTCTTCTGCCCACCGTATATTTGAAAGTGCTGATAAAACCGAGATCTGAGACCTCAGTGTGTTTAGTGCAAGGCCTCTAGTAAAGCCATCTGTAAGAAAGTCTGTGATTACCTGGGTTGTACTGTCTGAACATACTAATTGTTTGGCTGAACACCAGGTAAGAAACGTATACTATACCTTGTGGTGGAAGGTTTTCGAGAATGGAGCAGTATTTTTACAGCTGCTGGTGAAAAACCTCTTTGTTCTAATAATTGGGACTCAAGAACCAGGCCATCAAATTAAGCATGGCAAGGTTGTTGTGTCTGGCTGGACCCTGCATGAGGAGGTCCGGTCGTGTGGGCAGTCACCATGGTTTGGACACTGACATGTTGACCAAGTCCATGTACCATAGTCTGTTCGGCCAGTCGGGTGCAATGAGAATGGTCGTGGTCTGTTCCTGTTTTATCTTGGCAATTATCCTGGGAAGAATCGCCAGTGGTGGCATACACTTTGTTGAAAGTCCATGGGATCACCAGTGCATCTGTATATGCTGCTCCTGGGTCTTTGGCTTGGGAACAGTAGCAAGGAAGTTTGAAATTGTGTCTGGACGCTAAGATATATATGTCCGGTAGACCGCATTTTTGCACTATTTGTGTGAACACCTCACCGTGTAGTTCCCATTCCCCCTGATCTCTTGTCTGCTGAGGAAGTCTGCTTCCCAGTTCAGGACTCCGGGAATGAACAATGCAGATATGGCTGGAACTGTGTTCTCTGGAGTATTTGTTGTTGTGAATTGAAGATTAGTCCTAGAAATTGAATGGTTTGCGACGGTATGAGAGAACTCTTGCGGTGATTTATTAACCAGCCATAATGCTGCAGGACTTGTATACAGGTCTCTGTGTCGGTTGATGCCTGTGTTATGAACTGGGCTCTTAGCAGTGAATCGTCCAGGTAAGGCAAGATATGAATTCCTGAGCGTTGTAGGTAAGCCATGAGTGGTGCCAGGACCTTGGTAAATACCCTTGGAGCTGTGCAGAGGCCAAAGGGTAGTGGTGTGAACTGAAAGTGCTTATCCTTGACTGCAAATCTGAGGAATGGTTGTGACCTTGGGTGAATCGGTATGTGCAGGTAAGCATACTGCAGGTCTATTGATGTCATGAAATTGTCGGCTTCCATGAAGGCTATGATGGAGCATACTGACTCCATGTTGAATTTTTGGTTGGAAACAAATTTGTTTAACCTTTTTAGGTTGAGGACTGGTCTGAATGAGCCTTCCTTTTTTCTTACAAGAAAGAGGGTGGAGTAGAAGCCGCAAAACTTCTGAAATTCCGGCACTGGAACAATGACTCCTGCTTGTAACAGGGAAGATCCAAAGCCTCTCATCTTTGTGGGGAGGGCATAGACAGGACAAATTGTTTTGGAGGAAGGGTTGAAAATGGAATTTTGTATCCGAATTTGATTATTTGCAGCACCCATTGGTCTGTAATATGTGCTTCCCAGTAGGAGAGGAACTGTGTTAGATGACCTCCTACCTGGGGCTGTTGCTGAGATGAGTCATGAGGAGTTGGGTTTTGAGGCAGTTGGTTTTCTGGCCTGCCTCACTGGTTGGTGCCATTGGGGTCTATTTCTCCGTGTTCCGTGATCAGCATTGGAATTACGAAAGGAAGGGTTTCGAAAAGATTGGTAACTGCTATGTGGAGCAGACCATGGCTTTTTTGGTAGAAAATCTATTTGTTTGCATTAGACGACCTCTCTTTCCCGTTGGAAGAAAAGTGCTTTTGCCCCCTGTCACCTCTGTAATGATTTGTTTAAATTTTGGTCCAAAAAGGGATTCACCTGACAATTTGTGGTTGGTCAGTTTGTTTTTAGAAGCTATGTCATCTGACCAGTGGCGTAGCCATAGAGCTCTCCTGGCAGCTACTGTACTATCTGTGGATTTTACTGCAAGTCGAGCAATATCTAGTGCAGAATCTGCTAAGAAAGCGAATGTAGAATGGAGTTTTTCCACCTCTGCAGCTAATTGTTGTGCTGATTCAGGTGGTTGATTACATTAGTTCTTGGGCCCATGGGAATGAAGCCTCCGGTTCAGAAGAGTCTGACATGGCATCTTGAGCTCTCCTCCTCTTTCTAGCATGTGGTGATTGCTGAGGAGGAGGTTGGAAAGTGGCTTTTATCCATTCCAAAAAGTCCCCTAATTGCAGGGGCATTTGGGATGTGGAGGGTTGTTTCCGCAGATTTGGACCTGGGCGCTGAGTTAACCCTGTAGAGGAGCTGAGAGTAGCCTTTTGTTGCCCCTCATTATTGTCAGTAGTAAACATGGGGTTATGCTCTGGGGTAGCATTGATCTGTGGTGACAAGATCAGTGCCTCTGTTGGGGTACAGTCAGAACAATCATTTTGTTCAGATTTTCTTAAGGTGTTTTGCATTTTTTGCATTTCACCACTTTCTCTGCCCTCTTTGTGGGCCTCTTAGAGGATTTTGCAGTTTGGATGTGGTCCCTGAGTTCCTTAGGGAATCTGATCTTTCCAAAGGTTCTGTTAGGACAGGGCTCTTATGGTGGTAACTCACTTGGAAACAGTAGGGCCTTATTTTAGGCTTCTTTGCTTTGGTGCAGAGTGTAAGCTACTCTTTGCGCTTGCTGAACTTCTCCAGAGTGTGTGACACAGCGTTGAGAAGGCTGTGTCCATATTGTGTCCATATTGACGCCTACGTCCAAAACAATACCACAACTTATATACCAGGGGAGGGGTCAATTCTTCTGTCCTGCATCCAGAGATGAGATTGATATTAACCCACATGTTTGCACTGACAGGAGGGCCGACTAGAGAAATATATAATTAGAACTGGCCCGTTGGGCTTCACTTGTCCATTCTACTGTACTATGCACCTAATATGGAGAATAAAAGTAAAAAGGATTGTAATAAGCAGCTTTGTCCTGAAATATTGGTGGCCATGTATTTTAATTGTAGTAAACATCCAGCAGCAGAGGTGAGATACATTCTGGAGGAGGGAATCTATGTAAAAGATAGAAGCTGGTTTGATTTAGAAATTACAGTACATTTATTGTCTCCTAGAGTTCTAGCTTACAATGTATTTTTGTAAAATATGTGTAATTTATTGTGGTTTTAATGTGATAGATAAAATGTATTATGATTAAGGGATACAATCCCGAAACGCTTTAAGCGGTTTACAGCAGTGTTTCCAATAAACATATCCAGAAGTTACTGTGGGTTTTTATAAGATTGCGATGGCCTTTTTTTCTATTTATATTTGATTACATGTACAGAGTTAACTATGACTGAATGAAGATCCCCAGTTCCAGTTTTACATTTTGGGGAAATCCCAGTATACAATTTCATATCCATAACCAATATCTGACTGGAGTCTCCCCCAGAAATACACAATATTTTGGAAGTAAATGACAGTAGGCTGAGGATGGATGAAAAGTCTTAAAATGTACTTGTGTGTTTGTGAAATTCCTAGCTGTAAGATTTATCATATGTATCTGCTGACATAGAATATTTTTTATATATAACGTTCAATAAATATATAAATATTATGGGAAAGTAGGGATGCACCGAATCCAGGATTCGGTTTGTGATTTGGCCAGGATTCGGCCTTTATCAGCAGGATTCGGATTCGGCCGAATCCTTCTGCCCGGCCAAACCGAATCCTAATTTGCATATGCAAATTAGGGGTGGGGAGGGAAATTGTGTGACTTTTTGTCAGAAAACAAGAAAGTAAAAAATGCTTTCCGGATTCGGTTCGGTATTCGGCCGAATCCTTCGCGAAGGATTCGGGGGCTTGGCCGAATCCAAAATAGTGGATTCGGTGCATCGCCACGGGAAAGGTCTGAATATGTGACTGAAACGTAGATTTTGCACAATAAAAAGGATTTTTTATTTTTTTAAGCAAAGTCCTGTGAGTGCTGAGTTATTGCTGTGGATGTGCTTGCTGTCTATCTATCTATCTATCTATCTATCTACTCTGTATAAAACATACAAAGGAAAGATGTACTCACCAATTATTTTTAAACCATTAAGTGGCGGTACAAAATTCAAACAGACAAATACATTACAGACAAATACTTAGAGACATTGAGACATTTTTTGCTTTAAGCTACCAAAAAATGCCTTACCCTTTAAACAAAACAGGGAGTCACCAGTCGCTTACAGAATTTGGACACTTACTGGTTAATTAAAGTAAACCTTATTCTTTTTCAGTGTGAGTGTAACGGTAACTGGTTCATGTAGATTATAGGTGAAATGTGGATTCCATCACTTGTATGCAATTTTTGTTGCGATGCATCTATTGCTATGGTAACTGGCTACAGTAATGTAATTGTACCAAGTAACATTTTCACACAGTGTGAATAATAGAGTTGGCATAATTGGTTTCAGTGATCTAAATAGGAAGGAATATTAACATTTGCTGCAAGAACTAGAGGCAGATTAAAAAAATCGAGTGAACCAAGTTATTAGTTGCCTAGTTAATTTGGCTTATATTTTTAGCAGTTTTCATTGCAGTCTGGTTTACAAAGAAAATAACACTTTATTCAGAAAATATGGCATCCGGGTTTCATGTCTGAACACAATTAAGAGATAGGTACATAATATAGAATTTTTTATATATTGTCATTGTCTCACTCTTGATAAAATAAAAGTTATTTTTATGTTTATGAAAATATAAACAACATGCTGGAGGATAACTAACTCTGCATAACGTGTGCTATTCATAGGACATGACTTCTGTTCGGAAGGACACAACTGCATGGAATATTCCATCTGTAAGAACCTAGATGATAAAGCTGTTTGCATTTGTCGGGATGGCTTTCGGGCCCTTCGAGAAGATAATGCTTACTGTGAAGGTATGTTAGCCAAGTATGGATTGGGTTCAACTCGGTATGGATTTACTAAAGGCTGGACCAGCCAATATGTTTGGTAGCAGGTTGTATATTTTATATTTTTATATTATCCTAAGCTGTTCCTTCTATCAAAATTCTTTTTTTTTTCCTTCTATTTGTTATACTTAAAGCAGGTAAAAAGGGGAATATGCTGTTCTTTGTGGACCAATTTTTATGTGCTGTCCATATAAACATGAATGTCTAATGGAATCACTGTAAAATGAATATTCCTTAACAGAGAGACCATCCTTTTTGCCAGCTCCAATAGCTTCTCAGCATGATTTTCTACAAACAAAAATCTTTAAAATAAATCACTTGCACAGCTAGTTCACAGAATTAGTTAGCACTATCCATACAATAGGGGGTACATTTACTAAGTTAATTAACCCTCGATATTCGACCATCAAAGTAAAATCCTTCGACTTCGAATATTGAAGTCGAAGGATTTACCGCATTTAGTTCGATCGATCGAAGGAAAAATCGTTTGATCGAACGATTAAATCCTTTGAATCGAACGTTTCGAGGATTTTAATCCATCGATCGAATGATTTTCCTTCAATCAGAAATTGCTAAGAAAGTTTATGGGGAAGGTTCCCATAGGCTAAAGCTGGCCATAGATGTTGAGATTTTTAAAAGATCCGATTCTCATCGTGAGACCACGATTTTCTCGGAACGATCATACAATCGTACGAATTGACCATCAACTAAAGTTGGCGAAGTAGGTAGTCAAAGTTTTTTTTAAAGAGACAGTACTTCAACTATCGAATAGTCGAACAATATTTATGTTTGAATCGTTCGATTCGAAGTTGAAGTCATAGTCGAAGTCAAAGTAGCCAATTCGATGGTCGAAGCAGC
Organism: Xenopus petersii; assembly: GCA_038501925.1. Lineage (NCBI taxonomy): Eukaryota > Metazoa > Chordata > Amphibia > Anura > Pipidae > Xenopus > Xenopus petersii. Next base: position 50,145,122 of record CM076677.1, read on the forward strand.
CCAAAAAAATATTCGAAGTTTTTTTCATTCGAATCCTTCACTCGAGCTTATTAAATGTGCCCCTTGGTGTGGTACTGGTATGGAATCTCTATTCTATGGAAACCCGTTATCCAGAAAGTTCCAAGTTACGGGAAGGCTGTCTCCCACAGACTCCATTATATGGAATTACATTTTAATACTTAAAAAATATTTCTCTTTTCTTTGTAATAATAAAACAGTACCTTGTACTAATCTGCATGAATCCATATTGGTTACAAACAATCCTATAGAGTTTAAATGATTTTTAGCAAAAGCTCTGGAAAACCTTTCCGAATAATAGATTTTATATCTGTATAAGATAAACACATTTTCTACTGGGGAAAATGTTCATATCTATTAACCAGGGCAGAAGTTCCAGTCTACCAAGAATGAATGGCAAATATTATATTTATGTTACTCTCCACATAGCTTTTATAAAAGGGTGAGAGCAATGCATGCACATTGGCACATGCACTTTGCCCTGCCAAGATAGGTGGCCCTAGAAGATCTTCTATATAAAAAAACAGCACTGCATGTTGTGCCTATCATGGGAATGGCAGATATATATTTTGGGGGTGCTTTGATTCAACTGGGAAAAGGACTTGGGTAAAGAAGTATGCATTTGTTGGGGTGAAGTAGAACCTGGAGGAACAAATAGAAAATGGCCAAACTCAACACTGTATTAAAACTCTTCTGTTTTAAATTGTGTTTTTGGATCAGAAAGCATTAATATGATATGGGCTCTACAGCCATTCAAAAAGTAGTGCTTCACAGATGTACTATATGTGGAGAATAAATAAGGTATGTTCAAGCAACATTCCAGGTCTTATCTTATCTTGTATAAAGGTATATATAAAGCTAACAATTTTAATTTGATTTAACTACTGTTTTCTAGTTTTATAATCTGACTCATGGGTTTTAGCTGGCATTGTAGATGCAGGGAAGAGGAACTGACTGGTTCCCCCAAATTATTATGCTACAATATGTTCAGTATGATAACATTTCTAGATCAGAAATCATTACTTACAGTAATTTAGCATGAGTTGTCCATTCTGCAACATAATTATGTCCAATTTGTAAAACTTATACGGTATGCCTCTTCCTTTGTACATATACACAAGTTGTTTTCCCAAATTCCTCCATTTTATTTCCTGTTTTTCATAACATTTGCTATTTGACCCATAGAGGCTTGCGTTGGGTTAAGTGCAGTGCCCTTAAAGTGCTTGTAACAAGAGGTGCTGACCTTCGGCATATGAAAGTCAGTGGTAGCCTGGTAGTAATGCAGGGTATTTAATATCAACTGCCACTTTTATAAACATGTTTACTTTGATTGATAGCTATCCTGCAACTGTAAAATAAAAATGGCATTTCATTTACAAAATCATACTCAATCATCATCATCATCATCATCATCATCATCATCATTTATTTATATAGCGCTGTCAAGATAAGCAGTGCTTTACTGCAGTTACAGCAAACAGGGAATAAATGGTGAATAACAGACAAGGATTACAGAATACAATCACACATATCAAAAAGATATGCAAATAATATTTGAAAACAAGAACATTAAATGAAACTTAATGACGTTTGACTCGACAGCTGCATCTTTGAGATGTTTCTAATCTCTTTTGATATTGAAAAGATAGAAAAAGATGAATATGTCATCTGAGACAAAGCACTGAGTTCTACTCATAGCAGAATCAAATCACAGCTATTATGATATGATAATGAATTACAGTTTTTATTATATACAGTATGTGCATGCAGATAGGCAATGTAGTTTTTTCATTTTTGGTAAAACTTTGCCTGTCCTTTAATTAATTAAATTAATAATTCTAGAGCCAGTTACAGATTAAGATGATTTATATAATGAGCTGACCAAGGACCTAGGGTACCTCCCCTCGTCGTTCAGTGCTTTTTTCACTCACACTTCAATCACATTCGCGGTTTTAGAGTTTGTAAGTTTAGTCATGGTTTCACAAACCTCTAAAACCATTAAAATCTGACCTTTAATAAACAGGCCTCCAAATGTGTGCAGGGGATAGGCAAGGATCCAGACACATATTTGTTTTTATTTTTTCCACCCAGGATTGAAGGTTTAATGTATACTTAAATATCTAGTTGAATTTGGCCCCTGGCTACATGGTAGGGTCAAATACATATTACACACCTCTACCACACAGGGCATGGTAGATTGCACATAACCACCTTCCCCTGGGTGGGGTAGGAATCATCAAGGGCCTCACTCTACATGATTAGGGGCAGGGTCAGACTGGAGCATTGGGGTCCACCGGGTTCCAAACTTCTGAGGCCCCGTGCGAATGTCATTTTTTTAGGGGCAGCTGATTGGGAGATTGGGTCTGGGCCCATAAGGGCTGGGGCCCACCGGGTTTTTTCCCAATTTCCCGCCGCCAGCCTAGTCCAACCCTGATTAGGAGAAGGAGGTCAAGGATTATCTTGGAACCCAACTACCATACTGCATGATCCCCCCCGTGAATAAAGTAACAATCTATAGTTATTTGATAACACGTTTTAAATCAGAATGATATTGTTACTTCTGTATTAAACTTTTACATTTAAATATTGAAGACTGAAACAAATAATGAAGTCCGGTTAAAAAGTTGCTTCGAATTTAGCCATTCTATAACATTCTATAACATACTACCTATAAGTTAACTTTTAGAGTGTTATAGATTGGCTAATTCTAAGCACATTTTCGGTTGGCCTTCATTTTTTTTTTTTTTATAATGTTGAATTATTTGCCTTCTTTTTCTGACCCATTCCAGCTTTTAAATAGGTGTCCCTGACCCCATCCAAAAATCCAATGCTCAGTAAGGCTACAAATGTATTGTTATAGCTACATTTTATTACTCCTCTTTCTATTGAGTGCCTCACCTATTCATATTCCAGTCTCCTGTTCAAATCTATACATGGTTGCCATGGTAATATATATAAACAATAGAATGAAATATAATAATTATATATATAATGAAAATAATGAAAAATAAAAACCAGTTGGTCTCAGAATATCATGCTCTACATCATACTAAAAGTTATTTTAAAGGTGAACAACCCCTTTAATGTTAAACTACAACAATAGTAGCAATTTATAATTCCCCAAATTATAGTATATTTACATGGTTGCCAATATATATAAATCCTTTCTGGATTTAAAAATCTGCATTTTTTATAAGATGTCATGTTCTTATGCAATTAATACTTTTTAAAAATAGTAGTAATCTATTTACTACCTTGTCTGATATGACAGTTTGTTTCAGAATTATATATAATTGCTTTTATTACTACTAATAATGAGATTAAAACAGCCTTCTCAAGAAGACTCATTTGCTAATAGCATAATTTACACCGGTGTAAGTGATTAAAATTGAAGCTAAATTGTCTTGTTCAGAGAGACATGATAATTACGCTAAGCATGCACAACTGGTTGTCTAATGAAACTTTGATGTAAGGAGAGGGTCAAGCCTTTCCAGCACATAAACTGCAGGATGAACCTTCCCTCCTTGTCTACTTAAGTTGCATATAAAATATACAGATATGTGTTGTTTACTATAGGAATGTGGAAAAAAAATAGAGGTTCAGAAATGAAGTAGATTATGAGCAAAATGCCACAGAATATGTACATATAAATAGACTGTATTTAGGTCTGATGCCATGCATATTAAAATATACACTATCATCAAAAATAACTTTTGCAACAGACCTGGACTTAAGTGCAAGATCCCTTAGAGGTAGAAAAGTAAGCCTTTTACCGCCTTTTTCCCAGCTACTGCATATCCTTCTCATTCAGAGACCAGACTTACAGGCTCAGAAGTAAAGGCCATCCTTTAACTGCCATGTAAGTGCAACCATTGATATTTGGTAAAAAGCTTGTAAAAATCTTCATTTCAACCAATTTTTCTGTTTGCACACTCTATAGAGAGAGAAGGACACTGATGCGTAAATAATAAGCTCATTAAAGCTTTTCTTCTCCAAGTGCCTTTATGTCTGTAGACACAGCAGTCTCATGCAACAGAAGTTGAATTCATTTAGAAACACTTTCTAATTAGATAAATTTGACCTCTTGGATACTGGAAACAAATCATTCTCCACTCTCAGATTCTCTGAGAGAACCAAAATGTATAAATGTATGGAAGACACATTTTAAAGCACATCAAACATAAATGCATGGAAAACACTTTTGGAGAAGACCATGCCAAGATAATGTATATTAAACTATACTAGGGCTCTTGGAAAGACAGTTTTTTTTCTAATTGAAATACTGGAACTCTCATAAAAGAACATTTTAATTCCTAATTACTTAAAAGTCAATAACTTCAATGTGTTTGACAATATTTGCTTTTTTGGTGGCTCCAAGGAGTCTTCTCTTGAGTAAAGGGAAGATGGGGCCATGTCGACCTGCCAGTCATAGGAATCTCACACTTATATTTGTTTTAAAAACCATTAGCAACTGGGAGGAGGCCACGCTAGTTAAACGTGACTGGACCCCATGGGAGTAAAAATGTACAATCAGAATATTCATTAGGCTATATAAGAAATGGGTATTCTGCTTTCTCTTGGTTCAGTTTCACTGTATTTAAATCAGAGTTAATAGCCTTTCTCAAGGATCATCACCTGGTCTGGACTGGGATTCAAAATAGTCCCTAGTATTTTAAGTACTAGTAGCTGAAAATGGTTGTATGGAACTCTATAACTATGCCCTTTAAACCAATTTTCTTTTCATGCTCCATCTGGCAATTGCCAAAGGGGCTGCTATAAGATGCCATTGACAACTACTATTTATTGGTAGGGCTGTTTGGGCCTCTGCATACTTGAAATACGGTACCAGGGTCTATATTGAATCCCAGTCCAGACCAGGTGATGATTATAATGTCTCTTAGCCTTGAGAAAGGCCATTACCTCTGATTTAAATAGCACCAATGATGGCTAGCTAGGAATACATTGGCTTATTGAGATCAGGCTTGATGTTTTAGGAAGCTGGTGTATGCAGAATAGCTCTGCCAAGTGTCTCAGTCCTTTTGATTTTCATCCCTGGCTGTAGACTGCTAATGAAAGTGAGGAAGAGGGAAAGCTTCCAAACGGATGCTAGAGTGGTTTAAGTTAATATAGCCACAAGAATGCTGCCTGAATAATTCACTGGTTATGTCTTGGTTGCTACAACTCCAAGCACATAACTATGGGTTCATATATTGGATCAGACCTTACCATAAAAAGTATACCTTATTTTGAATATAATTTTGTTTTAATGTGTGCAGTGTTTTCCATGATTATGAAAGATTAATTGAAATTAAAATATTGGAATAGGTCTGCTTTTAAACTTTCATCTTCCAGATATCAGTGCTTAATCCATATAAACAGCAGAATAAACATGGAATGTATTTATTTTATTTAAGCGACTGACAGACAACCATATCTCATAAGATAGCATTTGAAATTCACCCGCAGTATATAAAAATTATTTAAATTATTGAGACAGTAAGCAGTGAAGTTCAAGAATAGTAACTTTTGGAAGTTTTGTTTTAATTAAACTTAATTCATTCTCATCTTTTTTTAAATAAATTGTTCTTGAGAATGTATTTAATGGGTTGGTAGTGTATCCTACAAGGATATTGTTCTGCGAAAAACTCAGTTGAGCATTCAGTTTAAATTGCTCTGGAAAATAAATCTTCCATGGCAACTGCCTGTAAGTTAGATAATAATTAGAAAAAAAGGGAGCACTCAAAATAAAATATGACAAATATTTCCTTTTTGATGGTAGCAAAGCACTAGCAAATGGGATTACATTTGTCATGTCAAACTTTTATTAAGGCATACTGTGTATACCATGGCATATAGACAGAGAGGGTTCACTCTGAAACATGTCTAGTTCTCTCCAAAAAAACCCCCATAAAATATGCTAAGTTGTATTCCATATGACCACTAAACTGAATTTTCTCAAAAGGAAAACACATAAGAATTGACCCCTATGTGAATCACTGCTGGTAGAAAAATTATGGAAAGGACCATTTTCATGCAGTTTTACTCATGGCAATTAGCACAGGGAGCATTTCAGATGTATTTTGGGTGCTTTGTTGCCCATCGGTAGTGTGATTTCCTGCAAGCAAAAAGGCCATCTGCCATTGCCCTATGGGCTACAGCACATGGGAGGGATGACTGCCACTGCTTTCAGGCAAAACCAGTTGCGGTTAAGACGACTCTGTCTGCTTGTCATGGCTTACAATCATATGACATACGCTGTGGATGAATCACTCAGAAAGGTCTTTACTACTTCTTATTCACCATTCAAGGTGCTTTTCAATTAATATTATCAAGAGGAGTGGTAACTCTGCGTGCCACAGCAGGCTGGAGACGTTTTGGGCATTGTATAAATTACAATGAACTCAGAAATTCTAGTGGTAGATATGAGAATAGCACCCAAGCAGGAGAAATAGGAGCAAACATACAAGTAGCACAGACTGGGTAACTTGCATTGAGCTTTGCTGACTGTTTCTAAAAGCACAGGATCATAACTAATGAATAGATATGGCTCTCACACACCTTTAAAAAAAATTTGTCTGAGAATACAATTTTAGAAACGTATTATTTGCAATTCACACAGTGTATATCGTATTAAAAACAGCAACATAATAAACACAACCGTATGCCTTTAACAATGTGTTTCATTAAGACACCTGGTAGGATGTGGCATCTATTATTTCCTTAGAATAGTTTTCATAGTTATTTGGTGCTCTTGTAAATCAACAAGCATTGTGCAACGAAAGTGCGTGCTTTAAATAATCTTTTACAACTCTTTTCATCACTGCAGTAAGAGTAGTAAAAACACCAGAAATACTCATAAGTGTTACCATCTCATGCATGAATCATCTCACGCATAACCATCTCTTGCATGATTTGGCTCAGTCCAGGAAAGAACCATCTGCTATAATCAAGGATCTTACCCATCTATCATTCAATTTTTTCATTTAGTAGAGTTCTCAATGCAACTGAAGATACAATTGACTGGTTAATATTAATAAAAGAGACACCTGAATTAGGAACAGAGTGAAATACGCTGCCTGATGGACTTTTTATATCTCACAGCAGTGTTCCCAAGACAGCTACTTTATTCTCTTATCCCAACCCTTGTTGTGGCATTGCCCGGCAGCCTCCATTTTTATTAAAGTTAATACACTTGTTAAAATGTAGGCCAATCATTTAATACAAAAGGCTACCCAGTTTTGTTAATTTAGTGATATATTAATATTACTGGGGCATAGCAATAACTATATGTCGCCAATAAACCTTTATTTGAAAGCCAAATAACGTTGTGATAGTTCACTTGTAGACCCAATATTTAGTACCGTACTTATGAGATGTTATGAGATGATCTTCAGTGACTTATGAAAAATTGATAATTATCATTGTGTGCCCTGCAGAGGGAGGTTTCATACTTCTTACTTTCACCTCTTCACAGATATTGATGAATGCACTGAAGGTCGTCATTACTGTCGGGAAAATACAGTTTGTGTAAATACTCCGGGCTCCTTCATGTGTGTCTGTCAAACTGGCTATTTGAAAATTGATGATTACTCTTGCACAGGTAAGGAAAATAAAATCATTTAAGCGAATATGTCATTTCAACACACATGAGAACATAAAAGTCTTTTGTTGCTAAATTCTTAGAATTCTACTTATTTCAATAACAATATATGCATTCTTTTCCATTTCAATGATCAGGAGGTTGCAGCGGTATCATTTCATAACCTATTAGAAAGAATTTAAAATATTATAACAAGATTATAAATCAAAATTAAAAATTTCAATTACTCTCTTTAATGTCTAAGATAGTATCCCATTTTTGTATCACTTCATTAATTAGTGATGAGTGAATTTTTTTCCGCATGTATGGTTCCATTGTGAATTTCTGAGTTTCGACACAGGCAGAAAGCTTGATGGAGCGGCACCAAAAATTCACCACATGGTAAGTTTTGTGCATGACAAAAATGTCGTGCAGAAGACAAATATGTTGCATAGTAGACAAAAATGTCACCATAAAACCGCCCATAGACTCTAATGTATTTTGGCGACAAAAAAGTCAGCTCAACAAATATGTCGCCCATAGACTTTAATGTGTAGTTGCAAAAAATTTTTGGCAAAGCAAAACAGGACAGATTCACTTATCACTACATGTGATGCATTCCTCTGTAGAAGGTGGGATTGGCAAGATTGTCAGGCAGACACTACTAACATCCTGCTGCGTCTAAAATGATAGCTTGTATTCAAACAGTCATGTTGAGCTCTGGATGGCTACCTTTAGATCCCTGGCTGGATATATGGTATTGTGGGAAATGTGAGCACATTTCACTTGGGAATTAAACACTTCAGAATATTTCTCTTCTGATTATATCCCTAAAGTATCTTTTACAGTACCCAAATGTATGCAAATCCACAAACCTTTAAGTAGAACTTTGCAATATATTGACCACTGTTAAAAAATCAGAGCAAAATAATATGAGTAAATACAAAAACATCTCAAAAATACTACTTAGTATTAAACGATTAAAAAAATCAACCAAAAACTGTTTATAGAAGATACAAGTTTTGTGTTAAACTTGGCTGTAAGAGTTTGTGAAATTGTCATCAAAAGTGTTTAGCCCTTTACACTGTAACATAAGAACTGCAATTCTTATGTTTTTGTATTTTCTTTGTGTGTGTTAACTGGAGGCATGTTATTTCACCTGTCAATAGATCATATCAGGCAAACATGGCTATAACGTCCTCTTAATGCAGCATTTCACATTTTGCAAATAGGCAAATGAATCTTAATATTTCATCAAGCGAGTAATGAAATACACAGAAGCTAATTACTGAAACGCAATTAAAAATATCTACAGGCATTGCTAACTAATCACTTTTAAGATTAAATCTTTGATCATTACGGGCTTTTTGCTTTGAGGTGCACTGGTACAACAGAAAGAGTAACACATGGGCAAGTTTGTTAGAAGCAAGACTTTATCTGTCTTTTATCAATAGACAAGCAAATATTGCAATTGTTGAATAAGGATTATTATGTAAAGAATTAAGAGGATTTAAATTTGAAATCAATATTTTCTCAGATGATTTGTGTCTGCAAAGTATTAAACGTTGAATGTAATACCAAGCTTTGGCCATCACTAGATTGTTATCAGGCAACTGGAGGCACCGTTGTTGAGAGCTGCTGGGATATTATGTTATTATAGAGCAATAATTTCAACTCAACAAGGTCCACAAGAGCTGTGGAATAGCCCATTTGACTTCTACCTTGACTTCTGGAATGAATGACTGTGTACAGAAAGTAATAGTGCATCCAACAAAGTAAAGTACTTTACATTTAAGAAAGCAAGAGTAATGTTCAGGGTCACTAAGGAACCTGCAATATAAAGAGTCTATAAAAGTTTGAATATATTAATGGAATTCAAAAAAAAATTGGATTGCATCCTAACATATAGAAGCAGATCCCCTGGAACTAAATGAAGGAAAATTTGATTGCATCCTAACTTAAAGAAGCAGATCCCCTATAACTAAATGAAGTTTAAGAAGCAAACAAAATCAGGGAGTATAGCCTTATCATTATAGGTTAATGCCTAAGGTTTATATAGATTCATAAATTTGCCCAAGGCCATGAGGCAGTGGTTTTCATTTGTGCTCCAACATGTGGTCAGGTGCTTATCTCAGAGCAATACTGCATATATTAAATCATCACAATATTGACAGCGACAAATTCGCATTTACCCCGCATCTCACAGTAACAGACCTCCAGCTTGCTTACCCCCATCAACTGAGTCACTGTATGGAGTAGTTCAGCAATATTTGAAATTTGTCACCATGAGTGATTATTCTGCATTCAATTTTAAGATTATTAGCCAGAAAGTAGCTTCTTCATTAATATAACTAAGCTATGAACAATTTATTAAGTGGAAGAAAATGTAGGTCCTGTGCTAGCTACAGTATAAACTCTGCAAAAAGTCAGTCTAATCATTGAGATATTAAAACATGTTTTTTTTAATTAGGAAATGTATTCCTAACAGGTGACAATTAAACTTGAAGAAGTACACAAATAGTTAATTAAAATTGCATTCCGGCATTTCTATACTGAACAACATTTTGGAATAATCATTAGCTGTGTGACTTGGTATTTTTAGTATGACAAGCTCCATTAAAAACTGCTAACCTTAATCACTGGGGAGAATTAATTGTAAGCCACAGTAATTACAAATGGTAATTGATGTAATTTACCTTGTTATAGACCACTGGATGTGACGAACTTGGGACCAACCATCTGTCACATGCTGATAAATCTCAGGCTACGGGATTCATGCACTGTAAGGGGTCCTGTTGATGAAGAAACTAACAATATCACCAATCACATAAAAAAATTAGGAGCCTCATTCTAGAAAATTGGCAGATATGTGTGTGTAGTTTTTAGATTAATGAATATAAATATTGACAAGGGACACTTTTCTGATATTTTGAAAAGTCAAAATAAGTTCTGTATTTGCATGAGCATCAACAATATTAGAAACAAAATTGGAATTTATTATTACTAGGCACTTATAAGTCCACAAGATCATTGTTTTAAAAAATGCTTTTTATGATCTGCAAGCAAATTGCACTGCAACCAGCCCCACAAACATGCTTTTGCAATTACTTGGAATTTTCCAGTCATCATTCATTCATTATATGGGCATAGGTAATGGAGTGCATTGATATAATATACCCTCTAACATACTGAAGACCATGTTTGCAAAAATGCTATCTTGATATATATAGGTATAAAATCTCACATTTATTATTTTAGTTTACAGTACCACTCAGCAAACAAAGTTCCTTGACATATGAATCAGCTTGTTTTAAATTAACCCCTTTGGTACTAATTTGCTACCAGAGGAATTATTATATTGGGTTATTTCAATACCTTAAAGCTTGCATATATAAAGTACTGGAGGTTTCATAATCAATGGTACTTATCAACAAACTTGTGAGTCCCTAGGCTTTATGATGCAGACTTTATGAAGCAAAAAGACCATCAGACAAGTAAGGTAGCAGAGTAAGTAAACTATCATCCCAAAGATTAGGGAAGGCAGCAAATATCAGAATCTGACAGGAGACATCTGGGCATTATTAAATTATTATTTTAGTATAAATATGGTTGTTCCTCAGGTTATGGTATGACTGATGCTGCTTTTCACGGCAAAAGGAGACAAAATAGATACCAAAAGACTAGAGGGTCATTTATGATCACACTCATAGCTGCATGTGCTCTTATATTGACACAATGTAGAACACTTGTTGACACAATGAATTAACATTTTTTTGTCCGAACATACTCCTGTGCTTCCATATGGGTGCAAATTGCATTCATTACTAAATGGTGCAAGATTGTGTCTATTGGGGAACCCTGTAGCTACTGCCACCCTGAATCTGGTGGTAGCTGTATTGTGGGTCAAAACATGACAAATTGTATCCAAAATTGCATGGTGCACACTGTACTTGCAGTCACCCCTTAGTGGTATTTTTGAAAGGCTGGAGGTGCATTACAGAGACCAAACAGAATATTGAAGTATACATAATAGCCTTTATCACTTTTGAAACCAGTCTTTTATTTATCCCCCCTGGCAGATACATATAGGTCTGTATGCCTTTCAATAATCCAGTTTGCAGATGCTTTCCTGAGAAATAATCCCAGTTGAGGAATAAACATCAGTATAATTCCAATAACATTAGGGTACAAGATGCAGAGTACAAAGGCCTAATAAATTGTGATTTCACAACCTAATTGTAACAATATAATTCCTATTTGATGATCTCTTGTGGTGTTAAACTAATGTGTTTCTTTTAACTGTTATGGAAATGAAGGCTGGTCCAAGATCATTTATATCAATTGTAGTCGTCCTTTGTGATATCTTTATGTTCACTTCAGTTTTTTTGTAGTTAGTGGTAATTGGTGTTCAGAGGGATTTGGAATAAGGATATTGTACCTCCAAAACTCCTCCTGTGTTTTCTTTATTTTCAATACAATTATATTCTTCCTTATACATTTATATATAAAAAATATTAATTCTAAATATTAAATAGAAAGCAGAACACGAGAATTACAGATGAAGCCACTTGGATTTGTGAGTTAAATGCGTCATGACTCAGGGGTAATTGAAGAAACTGTGTTATCTTAAGTCATCTTAACTCATTTAATGCATTTAACCTTTTCATTAGCATACCAACGCTCCATTGTTCACAATGGTGAATGCTTTAATTAGATGGGATGTTGTGACGCAGTTTTCTGTGTTAAATGAGATAAATGGGATATCTGTGTTTAGTTATTCTGTGTCAAACAGACAAACCAAAGTGGCTGCATCTGTATATACTGCATCATTTAATCTGGGTTTGAATTGTTGGTAAAGAGAGGAGCAGATTTATAAAAATTCGATTTTTTCTTCAATTCGTTAAAATAGCAGCATAAAATTTTTTATATTTTTAAATTATCAGTTTTCTAAAATGAAGTTTTGGATTTTTATCTATCAAAAAAAGTAAACGTTCGATTGAATAAATGTGGAAAATGAAATATGACAATCTTTTGTGTATGTCAATTGGCAGTGTATTTTTTAACTTTTTTATGGTTTATTTTTTAAAAAGTCAAAATATTACATAGAAAGCAAAACAATTTGTTAAAATAGCAGCATAAAATTTTTTATATTTTTGAATTTCAGTTTTCCAAAATGAAGTTTTGGATATTTATCTATCAAAAAAAGTAAATGTTCGATTGAATAAATGTGGAAAATGAAAATGAAATATGACAATCTTTTGTGTATGTCAATTGGCAGTGTATTTTTTTTTAACTTTGTTATAGTTTATTTTTTAAAAAGTCAAATTTTTTAAAATGAATGAAAAAATAATCCGATTTTTGTTACAATCAAGATCAAGGCTGAATCCAAGAAATTATTAGTAGAATTCAGCCAAATCCAAGTGCCTGACTTTATATATCGTAACTGAAAAAAACTTGCCATTTTGTGGGCAAAAATCAATATACAGTATTTACATTTTGGAAATGTTATGGTGAATTATTTACATTTTTTCTCCTCCTTGCTACTCAATGACATACATTTTGTATTGTCTGTAATCAACTTATTTGCTAGGAACCAGGCGAATTATACTAATTTAAAAATACAACAGTAGCAGTTTAGGAATCGCCTTACTTTGTTAGCAGTAAAAGTAAATTGTCATTCTACTAAAAAAAAGTGATCCATGTTTTTCAGAGCACAACGAGTGTGCAACCAACCAGCATAGCTGTGATGAAAATGCAATGTGTTTTAACACCGTGGGAGGACACAACTGTGTTTGCCAGCCTGGATATACAGGGAACGGCACTGTCTGCAAGGGTAAGATATAATTTAGCTACTATACCTGTACACATATCGTTTAGTTTGAGGGGATTATTTATCAAAATCCAATTTTTCTGATTTTTTTTTAAATAAAAAAAGTCAGACCAAGCTAGAATCCATGATTTACCTTTATCAATCATTAAAAAACACCAAAAAAATCAGATCAGGAAAAAACTTGACTTTTTTGGATTGTGGCAAAAAAGCAACTTTTTCAGATTGTCGCGCGGAAAACATTTCTGATTTGACAATGGAAAAGTCAAAACATGAAATCGGAGGAATACGCAGAAAAGCCCGAAATGTTTGGATTATCACATGAAACCCAGCGCAGACCATAATATCTTCAAATTGCGAATAGGACCTCTGCCATTGAATTCTACAGGACCTCGAAAAGTTGAAGATGGAGTTTTTTCAGATTCTGACTTTTTGCATCCTCGGGGTATAATAAATCTTGAAAAATTTGAGTTATTTTTTTCCCACTAAGAATTTGGATTTTATAGTAAAAAAAACTCGAACTTTTCGAGTTTTTAGCTTTCGGACTTTAATAAATAACCCCCTGTGAGTTTGTGAAGAACACTCTTTGAGACAATTTATTTATATTTGATCTTGCACCTAAACCCACCTTTTCAATGTCCTTCTTAATTCCTCTTTTTCTGTGTGATTGTTCATTCCAAGTAACAATGTATTTTTTTGTCAAGAATGTCTGTCCAAAAATGTATTTGAAAGTGTATTCCAAACTACAAAGAGCAGCTTTGACATGGTTAGTACAGCATGAGAATCAAAGTTAAATAAGAGGCCCTGCTAAGATTGCATCTCCTACATATACTGTATAACACATTTCCTAAATAAAACAATTACAGTGTAAGTTAATAAAAAGTCTTACATATCCCAGCAGCTGACCAGTAAATGCTACCTCCTAATTGGTTGCTATGGGTTACTAGACAGTATCAAGACCATTTATTACATTACCCCTTTAGTATTTAAAGTGGTATCATGTTGATAGTTTACTAAAACAAATATTAAAATGCCAAAAAACGAAGATATGGTTACATAATAGACATTAACAGTTATGTCTTTATTTCTCTTGCTGAAGCTTTCTGCACGGACGGCTGCAGAAATGGGGGCACCTGCATAGCTCCTAATATTTGTGCATGCCCACAAGGCTTTACAGGACCAGGATGTGAAGCAGGTAAGGAGATTGGGATGTGCATAAAGGTCTGAGCAAGTAACACAAAACGATTATATACTTGGGCAACTTGGTTGACCTACAGTATGTGATGCAATTTTACTTAGGTCTTCCATATACTACTAATTACTCAATGCTACTTAAGTATATAGGACTCATTTAAAATTGCAGCCTCAGCTGCTGTCACAATACATGCAAACAATTCTACATGCAAACTCCTTGCATGTATTTGCACCACATATCCATCCTATATGTCTAATGAATTGTTCACAAGTTCAACTATTGATGCAGGGGAACTCTGCCAGTCTAGGGTCTCCTCTACTAGATGAGTCAGTACCTGATGCCATGTCAACAACTGCATCTGATGTGCAATGCTCCAATATTCATGGGTAAAACAATGGTAACTGCACATGTTTAACAGGATACTGTCATTTTATGGTGTAGTTTTTATTTTTAAATTACATTTATACTGCAGAAAATCACTGTAGCATGTTAAATTGTATATCTTACCTAACAAGTGTTTTTTTTGTAGTTGTAATATTGGTGTGTAGGCAGCCATCTCAGGTCATTTTGCCTGGTCATGTGCTTTCAGAAAGAGCTAGTGCTGCACTATGAAACTGCTTTCTGACAGGCTATTGTTTCCCCTACTCAATGTAACTGAAGGAGTCACAGTGGGACATGGATTTTTACTATTGAGTGCTGTTCTTATATTTACCAGGGAGCTGTCTGGTTAGCTTCCCGTTATTCTACTGAGTGGCTGCTGGGGGTCACTTACAGTACAGCAGTAAAGAGTGACTGAAGTTTATCAGAGCACAAGTTCCATGACTGGAGGCACCTGGGAAACTAACAATATGTCTAGCCCCATGTCAGATTTCAAAATGAAATAAAAAATATCTGTTTGCTCTTTTGAAAAATGGATTTCAGTGCAGAAGTCTGCTGGGACAGCACTATTAAAGGATGCATTTTGAAAAATATATCTATAGTGCAATTGTGGGGGGTGCAAATTCACTCACATGCACAGTTATGGTGGAATTGTAGGGAAACAGCTGCATTGTGGATAAAAACATGGCAACTAGCACATTGTGCACTGCACTTTGTAAATGATCCTTCTTATGTAAGGAGTGTTTGTCCAGTTAGATAAGTGGATGAATTTTTAAAGACAAATTTTTGTATCTTTTTGTATTTGGGATGAGAAATGTATGCTCCTCTTTTATTATAATTTATAATTAAGAGCTATATGTTCAGAGCTTTCTAAATTAATCCCCACAGGCTGATATGGCTTGGTGAATTAGATTCTTTGTATGAGAGCACATACCCTTTCAGAAAACAATCAGAACACTCTGAATTCAGTGTCTGTTCGATTATTTTCACTCCTTTTTTTTAACACATATGCATATGTGGTGCTGGTTTAGTCAGTTTTTACATGCAGGATCCCTCTCTGATCAACATCAGATCAGCATATTTCTAAGTTTTTGGGTATCGAAGGAAAATCGTACGATTCGAAGTACGATCGTACTACGATCGGAATATGATCATACGATGAATAAAATTCTTCGACTACGAATTCGAATGATTCTATTATATGGTCGAATTTTGAAGTATTTTTCACTTCGAAATTCGACCCTTGATATATCTGCCCCTAAGTTTTTAAAATTATTTGTAAAAGTGTTATTGAAAGAAGTATCTAGAAGAGGAAGAGAGCATGCATTTTACTGAAAGCATTATGGTTGCATACTAGCAAAAGAACAGTGAATTTATTTTTTTAGTTGTATAGTAATGTACTTTGTTTATCTTCACGCTATGCTTTATTTTGCTTTATGCTTTATTTTGCTTTGCCAGGAAGAATACATTTTTATTAATATTTAATTTTGTGGGCTTTATATTGTTCCTTGGTTGCTTCTTTTTATGCTTAGCTAGAATTCTTCAACTGTATTTGTGTTGTATTATTAATTGGATACACAAACTGTTACTTCAGGGAGTTTTTCTATAAATCTGCAAATTTGGCAGTGTATAAAATGCAGTCAAAGTCATGCCATTTAAGTGCTGCTTTTTTAAATTTATGTACTGTGATTCCTCTATGTTCAGTTACATTTCAAGTACCACTGTTTATAATGGTGTTTAAAGACAGATGCAGAACAGCTCACAAAAAAACATATTAGATCTGGATGAAACATATTGTTTAATAAGTAATGTTTATTGTTTTATATTTGCTTCTCCTTCTGCTGACAGCTGTTTATTAATCTTTCTGAACAGCAGTAATGCCCAAAGGGTATGTTACCAAACAATGCTGTTCTAATAAATGCAGATAAGTTGTGATACATTGATCAGTAGACCTTTATGTGAAGGAATAAAGTTCCTTTTGGGTAAAAAAAAAAGTATAGAAGGGAAAACACTGCTAGTGAGCTTATGCTACTTGGCAGGGAGCAAAGTGGTTGACAGAAGGGGCAGTTTGGAAGCAAAGTGTTGGAATACAACAGACAGAGATTGTTTCAGTGTGTGTTACTTAATGCAGGGAGGGTCTATTGCAGTTACCCGCAAAAACCTGCGGTACCCTGCGGGTTGCGGGTAGAAGTTCCGGGTGCAGGTATAGATGCAGGTCGGCGGTTCTGCAGGTTTACGGGTCACGGGCCGCGGGTCTTCTCAATAGTGATTTATACTCCTTTTTTATGATCACGCCTACTTCTGATGATGTCACTTCCGGTTTACAATGACTGCACTTCCTGATTCTTGATGGTCCGGGTTGGGGATAAGGTACTTGTGGGTCCAGGTTACAGATTGCAGGTTGCGGGTATGGGTCAGGTACAGGTTCCAAAAAATTGACGCGCGCAGGACTCTACCAGGGCCTATTTTGACTCCCAGTCCAGTCCTGGTCTATTGTTGCTTAGCAATGTGATGTCATGTTTGACATGTAACCCTGTTTGATTTTCTTCTTCCTCTTCCTGAGTGTGTTCTCTCTATGAAAGTTGTACTGAAGTGTTTAAGCTGAGTGCTATAAAGCAACTGAGTTACAGTTCACACAGAAGTTGTTGTGTCCTTCTTCACCTTCAAAGAAGCTGCACATGCAGTTCAGATCAGCTCTCTGCTAACACAAAGTAGGCACAACCAATAATTCTTATTTGAAGTAGTTTGCTACAACAATTGTAGACACATACACAGACTTCTCATATACATGAAGTACTAGGTGC
The DNA here is from genome assembly GCA_038501925.1 of Xenopus petersii. Taxonomy (NCBI): domain Eukaryota; kingdom Metazoa; phylum Chordata; class Amphibia; order Anura; family Pipidae; genus Xenopus; species Xenopus petersii. The sequence goes on from CM076677.1 coordinate 50,162,923, forward strand.
AGATTCACTAAAGGACAAAGTGACTAACGCAAGCGACTTTTCGACAGCGTTGCCACCTGCAGGGACATCGCCAATTCACTAACAGGTGCAGGCATCAATTTGCTAGTGTTCATTCATGTTCAGATGACAATTCGCTCTGACGAATGGACGTTACTCCGCAAATTCACTAAAATATTGCCAGCTCAGATCAGGTGAAGTGCAATGGAGTACATAGATATTCCTCAATCTTCTGTCAAATCATATTCTGAGTGGAAAATGCATCAAAGTTCAAAAAACGTTGGCGACTTTTCCTTTTTTCAAAGTGATAGGTTGCAAAAGTCATTAAAAAAATTTTTTTGTAACCGTTTATCTCCATACATTTTCTAACATATAGAACATTTACTTCACATTGGGCTCATGTGTAGGGCATTATAACAACTATATTGTCTTTATTAAGGTTCCCTGGACATGTGTAATAAACAGTGTAAATGTAAAGTATTTGCTCATAGAACTTTACAGGAATTGTTCAGTGTAAAAATAAAAACTGGGTAAATAAATAGGCTGTGCAAAATAAAAAAATGTTTCTAATATAATTAGTTAGCCAAAAATGTAATGTATAAAGGCTGGAGTGATTTGATGTATAACTTGTCAGTCAGAACACTACTTCCTGCTTTTCAGCTCTCTTGGTTTACACTGACTGGTTACCCTGGCTACCAGGCAGTAACCAATCAGAGACTTGAGGGGGGGCCACATGGGTCATATCTGCTGCTTTTGAATCTGAGCTGAATGATGAGGATCAATTTGCAAACTCACTGAACAGAAATGTACCATGTGGCCCCCCTTCAAGTCGCTGACTATAGAGCTGAAAAGCAGGAAGTTGGATTCTGGCTATTTTATTAGACATCTGTTCACTCCAGCCTTTATATATTACATTTTTGGCTAACTAACTATATTAGAAACATTTTTTATTTTGCACAGCCTATTTATTTACCCAGTTTTTATTTTCACACTGAACTATTCCTTTAAATTTCCTGCCATATGCAAATTAACTTGAGCGCAAGATCTTTAGCGACATTTTGCTCTCATTGCTGAAGTACCACTAGCGAAGTGTCCATCGATAGGGAAAATTCACCAGAAATCCCATCCGCAGGGACATCGCTAATTTACTAACAGGTGTAGAGGACACTTCTCTAGCGAAAGAGACCGTCGCTAGCGCAGTTTCGATCCCTTTCGATAGGCTCATTTTCAGTAAGGTCAAACGATCATTACACTGCAAATTCATTAAAGAGCAAATCTTTTGCCAGAGTTTCCTTCGCCAGCTTAGACCTGGCAAACTGATAAGATGAAACTGCATCCTCCTCAATCTTATGTCAGTGACATCATATCCTGTATTCCAAAAAGTTATAAAAATTAAAAAAAAACAAAAAACGCTGGTATTTTAAAGGGTTATTGTCTATAAAAGTTTTAATTATTAAAAAAAAATTATTTTAACATTTTTTTAACCATTTGAGGGTTATGCCACATTTGTTTTAGGGTGGGCTCATTTTGCAGTTACAAGACGAAACAGCACCACCTTCCTTTTAAATTAAAATGCCTTTATTGGAACCCTTTAGGGCAACTGCAAAGTAAAAAAAGCCAGGAGGCTGTGCTGACTACTCTGTATATATTAGGGTGGGCTCATGTCTAGGACAATCTCTTTTGTCTTTATTTTGCTTCCTTGAGACGCAACTTCGTATTTTAGGGAATTAGCGTAGTGATACCGAACTTGATCCTGGCAAAGTGGAGCAGAGTGTGGCGTAAATTCGCCCTTTAGTGAATTTGCCCTTATGTGTTTGGTGCCAGTTGGCTAGTAGACCTGGAACAAGTTTTGCACTTTTTTATAAGTTTTCCCGCATGATATCCGTTGGAGATGTGGAAATGCTCAGCAAATGCTCCTATTTTGTGTCCCACAGTTCCACTCTCTGTTTAAGAGTTATACTAAGTGCCAGCTAAGAAAAGATAACTATTAATGACTTCTAAATGTACAAACGGTAAGCTAATCATTGAGCTTTGTCAATATAATTACATATACATAAAATGTGCTTTATCAGTCAGTTTGTTACTTTGCTTTCCTGTTAGAGGTTGTGCTATGAGTATGGTATCCTGCTTTGATCTTGAGCTTCAGATGAGAACTACCTTACAAATTAAATCCTATTTTATGTGATATTTGCATTAACAAATGATTCCTTTGAAAAACACATCAAAGGCACTTGCATAACAGTTTTGCAAATTTTTTGTTTTTTTTGCTTTATCACACAAATATGAATATGAAGAAAGCCGTTTCCATTTATTGCATAATAAAAATGCAAGATGTTTTTGCTTCTATAGATTGAGCTTCCGTTGACCTTTTCTTCATCTAATTTATACCTTCTGGCAGGGATATGAATTTTATTACAAACATAATTTGTACAGGACTTGACAGATACTATAAATAACCTATAAATATCTATGTTGTTAACATGGCCATAAATAATATAAACACACAGTAAATACCATTTCTCTGCCTGCTATGCTAGCCTGAGTGTAGGAAAGCTCTTATAAACTATGACTCATATATTATACCTCCACCAGTCAGAAAAACAGAATACAAAACTGTAATGCACAAAATCATATTTCCATTCACATACACCATTTGCCAGCAACTGTGTTCTCTAGCACACAGTTATAACGTATGCTGCATTTTGGACTTGGATACTTGGGACCCACAAGAGAACCTGACCTCAGGGGACCACCATGCTGCTGTTAAAGCTCTGCCCAGCTGAAACGTCTGCAAAAAAAATATAGGTGACAATGTATTGCACAGTGAAACAAATGGTAGGCATTCTCCTATATTTGTGGATACATTTCCAGTATATCTTAGAGTAAAATCCAACTCCTATATATCATACCTCCCAACATTTTGGAAATAAAAAGAGGGACAAAAAAGTTGCCATTTTGACCACACCCATTTTTGTGGCCACACCCCCAAATTACAATATTAATTTTACAAAATTTGGCAGGTTAAGAAATTTTGAACATATTTCTGTAGTTTTTTTTGTCAGTTGTTACAGTTTTGCTAATGAGTGTGAGTTGCCCTTTAAGCTGTGAGTCTAACTTTTCTCAAGGGACCTGTTATCTTATATAGCCCAATTCTGCTACTGCATGAGATCTAACATGCATTTATTTGCGTGTGGCGCTACAGGAGCCCTGTGCCTCCGCTATATGGGAGAGCAGGTTCACTTTAATATGGCGTGCCTCCATCCAAGGTCAGGACAGGCTGAACTGTAATACCCCTCCCTGGGAACTTCTCTGATCCACAATACACATACACAGTGGGACGGTTGATGTGTTTATTTGGCAGGACACTATACCTTTAATATGCAGTTATATTGATAGCCTGCCAGTCAGGAGCAACTTCACTCAAATAACACAGCTAATGATCTCTGAACTGCTGAGTCCTGAGAAGGACTCCCTTTGGCTTTCCGTGCCCTGAGAAGAGCACGCTTTGTTCTTCAGAGCCCTGACAAGGACCCCCTTTCCTTCCGCAACCTAAAGAGAGCGAGCTTTTCTGCCACTGGGGTTCCCTACTAAGTTTGCCACACACAAACTCTGGGAGTATGTACATTTACTTGTAGTCTCTCTCCCAGCAGCACTTTCTCTCTCCCTCTTCCTTCCTGTCAGCTCACAGAGGGTGGGGCTCCTCCCACTCCTTACACAGAAACAATATAGAAGAGAGACTAGTATACACAGCTCTCCTACATTATATTGTTACAATTACTTATTTACTTATATCAAAATTGTTACTAAAGTATCTTATATTCAGCTGTGGCTGTTCTGGGCTTTCTGGCTGTTTAGTGCAGAGAAAAATGGGACTTTCCAGTACAAAAGAGGGACTGTGGGTTGAGCTGTCAAAGAGGAACTGTCCCTCTGAAAACGGGACAGTAGGGAGGTATGCTATATTAGGAATCAGCAACCACAATATTACTTTAATTGATTTCTCTACAATATAATACAATATTACTTTAATTGATTGACTGTAGCCAGTGGTCACTTTAAATCAGGGGCCATCTTCTATAACCACTTAGAGCAGATTTTTCAAGGGTCGAATTTCGAATTCATGTGAGTTTTTTAAAACTCCCATAATCTACTGTGAACTCAAAATTCAACCAATCGAAATGCATTATTAAAATCAAATTTTTAAACTCAGGCGATTAGGATCGACCTGAAAACTCGAATCAAATTTGAATCAAATTTGTTTTGAGTTTTAAAAACTCGATTCAAGTTTTTTCTCTGAAACAAACTTGAATCCCAGGAAGGCTGCAAACAATTCAGAATTGATCTCTGGACGTCTCCCATTGACCTAAACAGCAATTCGGCAGCTTTTAGGTGACGAATAGTTGAATTTCAGTTCTTAAAGGAAAACTATACCCCCCAAACAATGTAGGTCTCTATTAAAAGATACTGAGTAAAACAGCTCATGTGTAAAACCCTGCTTCATGTAAATAAACCATTATCATAATAATATACTTTTTTAGTAGGATGTGCCATTGGGTAATCATAAATAGAAAATTGCCATTTTAAAAAATAAGGGCCGTCCCCTGAGATCGTAAGATTCACTGTGCACACATACACACCACATGTAAGGTCACATGAGCCAATTAACAGACAGAGTTCTGCCTTTTGCTTCCTCACTTCTTCCTGTTACAGTTAGTGTTGAAGTATTTCTGGTCAGGTGATCTCTGAGGCAGCACAGATAGAGTCACGAAATGGTGGTTCAAGGCAAGAGATGTAAAAGGGCAATATTTATGTAAATATATATTCCAGTTTGGTAAGATTCTTTAATATGTCATTCAATTTGATATAAACTATCTGTTGCTTAAGTATTCATTTTGGGGGTATAGTTTTCCTTTAAAGGACCAGAGTATGATAAATCTCGAAAATCAAATTGAATTTTTTTGAAAAACTCTAATTTGGATAGCTCCCTAGTCCAATTTTCCAGTTTTGACCATAAAAAAAACTTTAAAATTCTAATTTTCAATTTGACACTTGATAAATCTGCCCCTAAGTGTCAAGGGCCAACTTCTATGGCCACTTTAAGTCAGGGCATAGTTGCTAACCAACCATCCTTTGCAGTGTTCTAATTCTGCTTTTTCTTTTACTGTATATGGTCTTAATCCCAGGGAACTGTGTAAACCCTTTAATTTGTGCTCACAGAAAAGTAATATATTTTTTTTTATATCATGCAATGTGCTTATGTTAAGATTCTTTGCATATGTTTATCATATGGGGCATTTAGAGATATAACAATCCAATTGTTTAAAGGACAAGGAAAGTCCAAATACAATACAATGTCTATGGAAGGGCATACCTCAATCCTCTCTGATAGTCCATCTAATTCATTTAGCACTGAAGCCATTTAGAAGATGTAAATCTTCACTTTCCGGAAAACTGTTGGGTAGAGGAAAACAAATACCCCTAATGCATTGCTCTGTGTCCAAGACTGCATGCTTTAATGAACTAATATGTATAAGAGTGACATAACATCCAAGTTTCACTAGTAATACTTTAATAATTGATATAGCACAAAATAAGTAAAAATAGTCTTGTCAAAGCCATATCAGTACTGATTTCTGAACATAGCGACATAGTGACGGCTCCAGTGAAGCAAGTCAATGCAAAGCAAGTGTATTTCATTGTATCTGAGAAATTCTGACCTTGAGAATGAAACCCAGGCTATAGATAGAAAAATATTGGAACATGATGTTTTCGAAAAGAGAACATTGAATCCCTGTTCTTTAAAAATGTATATATTATTTTCAAAAGCGATATGAAGATGCAGAGAAAATATATCAGATATACCCTGAGAATCATAGTGAATTAAAATATTTTCTTAGTTACTAAGGATAATCACTAGTAATATGTAACACAGCAGCTTCAATCAACTATAAAACTAGAAGTACTTTGAGTTCTTTGCACTGTTAATAACCATGCTGGTATGTTGGCTCCTAAAGAAAATAAAACAAAATATTATATATTTGTGTTTTGAAGCTCCAGTGGACAAAGATATGAATGAATAAAAAGCATATTATATGTACATACATATATACATATTATATGGAGGTAAACCTTGCACAAACTATACATGTCGGTATATTCCCCTTGTAAGGGGAACTTCGTTGCGAAACAAAACCTTTGTGGTTCAATAGAAGTGTTGGTGTTGAGGTAAGGGGTAAGTAAAAACATGCATTTAAGGCTTTCACGTTAGCTGGGACAGCTGAAACGTTTATCAGGTACAAGGAGGCCAATAAATCATATAAAAAAGCTATCAGACAAGCTATCATTGAAGTGGAAAAGGGTATTGCACTAGGAGTAATATGAATCCAAAATTATTTTTTAAATATGTAAATAAAAAAATTAAGCAAGAAGGAATGGGACCCTTAATATCAGGGGGGGGGGGGTCAGCTGGTTGATGAGAACAGAAAAAATCAGAAATTCTGGACTGTTGTTTTTTCATCTGTCTGCACTAATGAGGAACCAGTTAAAGGGGTTGTTCACATTCCAAACCCTTTTTCCAGTTTTCCTGTTTTCATAATATTCACCACTAACAGTTTTTTTCAATTGCTTTCCTTCTTTTTTACTGTTCTCTCAAAAATGTAGTTTAAAGTTTAATGTTACTGGCAGCTCAGTGATCCAGGAGAATTCATATCATTCTATTACAATTTGCTACATTTAGTTGATAAAATTAGTTGATTTTTCAGCAGCATCTGTGAAATATTAGCAATTATTGTATCAATTCTAATGGCTGTCTTTAATGAAACTCAGGGATTCTGCTCATCAGGACTAAAGATAACAAATGTATCAACTGATTGTATCATTTTAGAACAGTTAAACTCTTACTCTTCTTCTTCCTACCAGAGTAAAGTAAATACTTTATAAATAAAATTTTATACTTCAATATTAGAAAATCGGGCACAAATTCAAGATACAAAGTAATTGGGAAAGGTCTTTATTTCTGGTGAACTATTTGAAACCAACTGAACTGAAAAGGTGTTTGAAAGTGAACAGCCCTTTAATGAAGGTTGCCTTCCTAATAGTCCCAATTCTAGAAATACAACGAATGATGTATGGTTCATGCACAAGGAAATTCAAAAGAGACTAAAACATGTTAAGATAAACAAATGCCTGGCGCCATATGGTATATATCCCAGGGTACTTAGTGAGCTTAGCTCTGTAATTGCCAAAATTGTTTTTACTTAATTTTTCAGGATTCATGGAGGTCTGGCATAGTGTCGAGAGACTGGAGAATTGCTAATGTGCTGCCTCTATTCAAAAAAGGATCCCGTTCTCAGCCTCAAAACTATAGGCCGGTTAATCTGGCATCAGTGGAAAGCTTTTCGAAGGTGTATTAAGGGAAAAGATACTTGACTTCATTGCAAATGAGTTTGTGCCAGCATGGTTTTAGACTAATTTAATTTCTTTTTATGAGAAGGTTATCAGGGACCTCAATTCTGGGATTGCAGTGGATGTGATCTATTTAGACTTTGCTAAAGCATTTGATACAGTGCCACACAGTAAAGCATTTGATACAGTGCCACACAGAAGGCTACTGTTTAAAAGGAATGTTTGCCTGGAACATAGGTTTTGTACCTGGACCTAGAACTGGCTAAAAGATGGATTACAAAGAGTAGAGGTAAATGGAACATTCTCTAATTAGACCAGTGTTGTTAGTGGAGTACCACAGGGCTCTGTACTAGGTCCCTTGCTTTTCAACTTGTTAATTAATGACCTGGAGGTGGGCATTGAAAGTACTGTTTCTATTTTTGCAGATGATACTAAATTATGCAGAACTATAGGTTCCATGCAGGATGCTCTGTACTTCATCATTTGCTTTTCAAATCTTTGCTGATGATACAAAATTGTGTAGAACTATAGGTTCCATGCAGGATGCTGCCACTTTGCAGAGTGATTTGATCCTTCGTGAATCGGCCCCTAAATGGCAGTGGGTTGGGAGTTTTGTTAACTCAGAAGGATAACAAGTTGTCTAATTCTGGGCAGTATCATTCTGTGGCTATTAAAGCAAATAAGGTACTGTCCTGCATAAAGAAGGGCATAAACTCAAGCGATAATAGGTCCCTGGTAAGGCCTCATCTGCAGTATGCAGTGCAGTTTTGGGCTACAGTCATAAATGAGCTGGAGAGAGTGTAGACATATACAACTAAACTGTTAAAGGAAAACTATACCCCCAAAATGAACACTTAAGCAACAGATAGTTCATATCATATTAAGTGGCATATTAAAGAATCTTACCAAACTGGAATATATATTTAAGTAAATATTGCCCTTTTACATCTCTTGCCTTGAGCCACCATTTCGTGATGGTCTGTGTGCTGCCTCAGAGATCACCTGACTAGAAACACTTCAACTTTAACTGTAACAGGAAGAAGTGTGGAAGCAAAAGACACAACTCTGTCTGTTAATTGGCTCATGTGACCTAACATACAGTACAGTGAATCCTACGATCCCAGGGGGCGGCCCTTATTTTTTAAAATGGCTGTTTTCTATTTATGATTACCCAATGGCACATACTACTAGAAAAGTATATTATTATGAAAATGGTTTATTTACATGAAGCAGGATTTTACATATGAGCTGTTTATGCAATATCTTTTTATATAGACCAACATTGTTTGGGGGGTATAGTTTTCCTTTAAGAGAGTTATGATTGTGGACTGTCAAGGTTGGGGTTGTTTTCTCTGGAAAAAAAGATGCTTGCAAGGGGACATGATTACACTTTACAAGTATATTAGAGGACATTATAGACAAATAGCAGGGGACCTTTTTACCAATAAAGACGATCACTACACGAGAGGCCACCCCTTTAGACTAGAGGAAATTAACTTTCATTTGAAGCAAAATAGGTGGTTCTTCACAGTCAGTACAGTGAGGTTGTGGAATGCACTGCCGGGTGATTTTGAGATGGCTGATTCTGTTAATGCTTTTAAGAGCATTGGACAAGTGTAAAATCCAAGACTATTGTGATACTAAGATCTATAGTTAGTATAGATATGGGTATATTTAGTTATATGAGTGTATGGAGGGGTTGGTGTTGAGTGTGTGTATGTATGCTGGATTTCATTTGGAAGAGTTGGACATTGGTCTTTTTTCAACCCGATTTAACTATGTAACTATACCAAGTTTCCTTTTATGTGGTAATGACACTCAACTACCACCATCATATATGGATCTAATTCAAGCACTCTGCATCTACACAGTAAACATAAACTACATTAGCCTATGCTGCGAGATGAAGCCACATTGGCCTATGGCAATCACTCATCTGGTGACCTGGGCTAAGTTGGCTTATGACCAGCTCCAGTAGGGCTTGTATAGTGTCCCATATCAAAGATTGCTCTTTTACCTGCCAATGGCAGTTCTGAATGAAGGTTTCTTTTGGTTCACTGTAGCAGTTAGTGAACTGTTCGAAACATTCTGTGGGTTTATAATTTTTGGAAACTTAATAATTTGGTTAGTAATACCATTTGATTTACTCGTAAACAATCTACCATTTCAGTTGTAAAATAAAGGTACAGTAGCATAAATGGACTTTTGCACAAATTAACTTTAAAATCAAAGTCTAGGAAATAATGAATTGTTAAAAAGCATTGGCCTTTATTGTAAACCTTCACATGTGCATCGGTACAGCAGGATTATCTACAATAAAAACACATTAGCATTTACAATATGTAATTTCATGAATTTTTGGAAATAAAATAGGTATAATTTGAAATGGTTCTATATATTTTAACCACAGATGCTCTGAATACATCTTATTCTTTTATGCAGCTATGGTATTCTGTTATCCAGAAACCCATTAATCAGAATGCTCCAAAATAAGGCATTGCCATTTCAACAAATGCTTTTTAATTTTTTTTATGATTTTGTTTTTCTCTTTAATAATTAGGCCGAACCTTGTACTTGATTATATCTAAGCCAGCATACATTTTAAATTCATGATAAAAACATTCTATATATGTTCAACACAGTTGATCTGAATACATCCCAATCTATTATGCAGCTATTCCAGGTATGGTATTCTGTTATCCAGAAACCCATTAATTAGAATGCTCTAAAATAAGGCATTGCCATTTAAACAAATACTTCTTAATTTTTTATGATTTTGCTTTTCACTTTAATAATAAGGATGCACCTTGTACTTGATTATATCTATGTTTTGAATTCATGATAAAACCATCCTGGGTGTTTAAAACTATACTACTGAACAATGAATGTCTATATAAAAATATATTGCATAAAACAGATCATATATTAAACCCTGTTTCATGTAAATAATCCATTTTCAAAATAATATACTTTTTAGTAATATGTGGCATAGAGTATTCATAAATAGAAAATTGCCATTTAAAAAAACAAAAATATGGACCACCGCCTAGGATTCACAGTGCACACAAACAAACCATACATGTTAGGTCACATGAACCAATTAACAGAGTTTTGTCATTTGCTTCAACAATGCTTCCTGTAACAGTTAAAGCTGGAGTATTTCTGGTCAGGTGATCTCTGAAGCAGCATAGTTTGTTTAAAACAACACTTTTGATTTATTTTAGTGCAGGGAAAGAGATCTGAGTATTTCTTTATTATAGATGAAGTGCTGACAAGGTAATACATCTGCCTTGTTTACCAAAATATTGGTTGTTTATCTAGTTATTCATTGCAAGTGCACACAGTTCAACAAAGAAAAATGTCTTATGCCGCTACTGGGATTATTGTAAACTGACGATAGTAAAATATAGGCATCTCATAGTAGAATGAAGTTGCAAAGACAATTTTGAAAACGGTTAAAGTACAATTGAAAGTCACAGAGTAGACTTTGCTGCCAAGCAATAGCTTGTTAAAGGGCTTTTTAAGCCTGCTTCTCTGTCACCCCAAACCTGAATAATTGGCCAATCTGCCAACTCCAAGTCTCAAGTTCTTGCCCGTGATTCTGAAATACTGTTCCTGGTCCAGTGACCCTGTTCCTTTCCTCAGGGCCGGATTTGAGGACACAACGCCCAAGGCCAGCGGCAAACGCTTCTCTTGCATGCTCACACCCCTCCTGTGGCCGCATGGTCCTAGCGCTGACCCCTTAGATGTGAAACCCCCCTGTGCGCACGAGAGCACACTCTCAAGCACTGGAGCACCGAATGCTCTTTAGGCAGCTTGCAGCCCCTAAAATGTTGCCCCCCTAAAATTTTGCCGCCCTAGGCCCAGGCCTTTGTTGCCTCACCATACATCCAGGTCTGCCTGTCCCTGTTTTGCAGAGTCCCCAATTTGACCTCAAACAGTTTCTTTACTCTGCAAGTTGTACTTGTCCTGATCTTCCCCTTGCCTTATTCCCAATTATCTGATCTCCCTGTTTTGACCTCGGCCTGTATGGTTCTGCCCGTCCTGACCTTTGGCCTGCGTCCTGGTTTAAGTTTGTTTGCCACCTGCCCTTGACTTTTGACCCGTCTTAAGGACTTGTTTTTTAATCTCTGTCTTGCATTTACATTTTTTCTTGAAGAAATTTCAGTTGATCTTGCAGTCCTTAGCGGTTAGCGGTGACTTTCTCGGCACACAGGCTCCACACAAACCAGCAATTATTCCTAAAAATGAGTTTGTTTTGAAAATTATTTGATTTCATATTTTTGTAGATTTGTTACATTCAGTGTAGGAAGTCCAGTGACAATACTGTTGGAAGTAATGGCGCTACAAATGAGTGAATGCGAATTGTTATTTTTATATGTCAAGGATGAAGGGTATTATACTAGCAACAGCGATGTGTGTTAGTTGCTGTGATAAGCACTCACAATGTCTTTTTATATATTCTGTCAGTATGACAACTAAGCTAAACAAGTTTTGGTTTGCCCTAGGAACAGGCCCACAGGTGCCTATCAATACATATGACCCTACCTAACATAAATAATAACCCAGTATACACATAAAAGAGTACTTAACCGGGGACCAGATTTAAAGGGAATATTTTTTTGCCTAATAAAAGGAAACATAATTCGAAACAATTTTGCAATATACATTCATTAAAATGTTCAATGGTTGTTAAGTTATTTGTGTATGTATTGCTACTGAAAGCAGTGTGCATCTGTCCCTTTCTATTCTCTGCCCTGATGGCACAGACAAGGCAGCTGATTAACAGACATGTCTTTTCTGGTGAGCTCAGATTCTTTTAATGTTAAGCAAATGATTTCAATAGCTGTTGCTTTTCAAATAACTTTAAAAGCACTGAACCTTTTTAATACATGTATATTGAAAAGTTGCCTAGAATGATGTTTTCTTTTTAAACAAATATATTTTGGGGTTGATTTGTCCTTTAAGTAGCCCCTTATATGTATAGTGTGCATTTCCTCATTCTGTTCCACTGCATTACGCTCGATGCCCTGCCAGGTATCTAAACACTACTTAACTATTTGTGGATATCTATGCAGAGACGGACTGGCCCAAACTCGCTATTAGCACTTGTCCCTGAACACCCTTTCTGACCCCAAGTTGCCGCTGGAGGGTTGCGGCGAGGGGGGGGGCCTGAGGTGTCTTCGCTTCACATACATGTTGTAGGTTGTCTGAATTTAGTTATTGTAAAGACTGATCACACTGCCTGTTTGGCCTTATGTTAATATTCATTTTGTATAGGGTCCTATGATAAGACATATACAAGAAAATATTGTTAATATACTGTATTAAAGGAAACTATCGTATTCAGTTAGAAGGATCTGTGAGATTTTTAAGTTCCTTAGCAGTTCTATCCCCACAAATATACTGTACTCTTATTTCCATAAACAGAGATAATGATTACAAAGCAGTTATACAGTATGGTTGTCTTTTTATTCATTGTTTCATAGACTGTATTGCACACTGAAGCATATGCATTAATGTTGCATGTTGATATGTGTAATGTATGCAGCAATGGAACTCTGTTCTATGGATACAATATGTAGTAATCGGGTGTCTGTGTTAACTGTACTATAATGTCAGTGCTGTTTCTTAGGAAAGAGCCGCCTGAGGCAGCTCCTATAATGCCACCCCCCTGCCCGCTTACCTTTCCGGGGGGAGGCAGCAACGTTAATGCGGAGAGCGCAATTGTGCTCTCTTGCACTAGTAAAGCCGAATTTCCATTTAAAAATCCGGCTCTTAAAGGCACCAGGAGTGGCTTTTTGCCACCCCTGGAACCTTATCTGGCGCTGCTGCCTGAGGCGAGTTACTCAACTTGCCTCATTTGCAGAGCGTGCTTGTATATGTAAGAACAACAAACCTTTATATGACTGCCACATTGAAATTTGTTTTTTTTATGTCTGGAAAATTATTCTGTCTGAAGTGCTCTTCTGACTCTTGTACAAATGACATGCACTGCATTTCTTTTCAAAACACAACTCATCTGAGTTTTATGTTACAAAGGAACACTAATAATAAAATAGTACTTTGTATTTGTTTCTAACTAAGCTGCATTAATCCATATTGGTTGTTAAACAATTTATTTCATGTTTAAATGATCTTAAGCAGACCTAAGGTATGGTGAGCCAAATTACAGAAATATCCCTTATCCAGAAAACCCTATATCTCAATCATTCCGGATAATAGATCCTAAACCTGTAGCAAAAAAGAGAAAGTTGTCCCGCTAAAAATATCAAACCATTAGGCAGGGGTGCAATGAGACTGTAACCGCAAAATGCATACAGACAAAGACAAGAGGTCCTCTGCACTCAACCTATTATCAATATATTAGGGTCATTATAGGGATAGCGTTGCATGAAAACATGTATTTTTCAAAACGCTTCAGTTAATAGTGCTGCTCCAGCTGAATTCTGCTCTGAAATCTGTTTTGTAAAAGAATATATTTAATTTTGAAATTTGGCATGGGGCTAGACATAATTGCCATTTTATAGGTGCCCTCAAACCATGTGACTTGTGCTCTGATAAACATCAGTCACTCTTTACTGCTGAAATTCAAGTTATAGTGATATCACCTCCTCCCCCCCAGCAGCCTAACAACAGAGCAATGGGAAGGTAACCATAAAACAGCCCCTAACACAAGATAATAGCTGCCTGGTAGATCTAAGAAAAACACTCAATAGTAAAATCCAGGTCACACTGAGACACATTCAGTTATATTGAGTAGGAGAAACAATAGCCTGCCAGAAAGCAGTTCCATCCTAAAGTGTGGCTCTTTGTGAAAGCAAAATGACCTGAGATGGCTGCCTACACACCAATATTATAAATGAAAAAAAATACACTTTCTGGTTCAGGAATTAAATTTTATATTGTAGAGTGAATTATTTTCAGTGGAAACAGTGTAATTTAGAAATAAAAACCACACCATAAAAATCATGACAGAATCCCTTTAATAGTATATTAATAATGTGTGAGGTCATATGATGTCTTGTCTTGTATGTATATATATATATATATATATTGTAAAGTTGTAAATAGCATTCTCATATAGCAAAGAACTGACAAGGCTACTTTTATTTATTACATAAATCCTAACAAATTTGAGTTACTAAGCATAGCAAAGTATTTCAATGTACTAAATATTTGAAATGAAAGACAAGATTTATTTTATATTTCCCCAATAGTCTCGAAAATAATGGTAGTGGTGTTTCTATAGCTAAAATATTATACAAACCTTGTTTAAAAAACGACTGAAGTAATTGTGAAAAGATCTAAGCATGCCCTGCAGTGTATTGTTCACCTGCCGTACCTGTCACACAGAGAGTACTGTTTGTTCAGTGCTGTCACCACCAAAACTGCAGACAAGACAGTGCTCAGAGGTTATGTATACATCAAACTAATTCTTTTTTCTTGTTGTTGATTAGACATTGATGAATGCACTGAAGGTTTTGTTCAATGTGACAGCCGTGCTAACTGCATTAACCTACCCGGCTGGTACCACTGCGAATGCAGAGACGGCTACCATGACAATGGAATGTTTTCCTTAGGCGGAGAGTCATGTGAAGGTCAGTACAACATATTTATTAAGTGTTCCGGAAAAAAAAAGTTGGGATGTCTTTTACTGAGTGGTCCTGCATTACTGCCAAGGGGATAAGTAAATGACCAGTTAAATGTTTATGGCAGTGAATATAACTCTCTGCTTGATGGCACCATATACTGTATACATCTACCATCATTTGGGCAAAAATATCAAGATACATTATATAAACACAATTTCTAGAAACCTGTTGGAAAATCGTAAGCTCTCACTGCCAGTCTCAGTAAGCAAAATTAGCGCAAGAACTATTCATTGAGAGCAAGCATTTCTTTATAGGCATGCACACAAAATGCAATGCCAAGTACCAGTTGGAGTGGTATAAAGGAAGCTGCTATTGGGTTCTGGAACAGTGGAAATACCTTGTGTGGAATGATGAATTGCCCTTTAACATCTGATAGGCTACTGGATGAGTCTGGGTTTAGTGGATGCCAGGGGGCACTACCTGCATGAAGGTATAATGCTGGACACACCTTTTGGTGAAGGAGGAATAATGGTTGAAATTGAGACCTTTTTTTGTATTTTGGGCTAGGGCCCCTGGTTCCAGTTAGAGAAAAACATAAAAGGGAAATTGTTGGTACAGTATTTTTAGAAATTCATTGCACTGTTGTAAATGTTTAATAATTCTGTTTCATCAAGTTTGAATGACATTTTTCTTGCAGTATTTAATAATTTATTTTTAATCTCCTTAACCTTATTCCAGCTGCATACAACAAATTCATGCTGTGAGCATCTGACAGATGCATCCCCAGTCTAAGTGACTTGCAACAGAAGTCAGCCATGTACTACTGACAAACAGCAAGACATTTGTGGTTTACAATAGAAAATATGTTAGGCAGAGGATGCAGAATGGTCTGGTTCTAAGAATAATTAAGAATAAATTCAGATGCTTCCTGCTCCTATGTTTTTTCCAGTATAATCTTCGTCACTGGGTTGACAAGCTTTGTCCTGAGTAAATTCATGGATAAGGTCTCTGATGAAGTGCTGTGACACGAAACACGTCAGACCTCATGGCGCTGTGTAAATTGGTGTACCAAAATGTTTAAATAAAGGAAATGTGTTTTAAATGCTGATGTGGAAACAAGCAATTCTGTACTAAGAGGGCCCTGGAGTGCGCTGTCCAACCAATAGATTACAACTGAGTAAATTCAAGGGGGCAAACTCACTAAAGGTCAAATTTTTGACAGCGAAGTCTCCGCCACACTTTGCCAGGCATACATTTGCTACCACTACACTAATTCACTAAATTAAATGTTGTGTCTCTGTAACCGAATGCTGGCGAAGTTTTGCTAGGGTTAATTTGTCATCGCAAGCAATTCATAGTGAACTTTCATTAGCATTCAATTCTGCCTAGCGAAACTTCATTAGTGCTCTTATGCTTAGGTCAATTTAAATAGGGCCAGTACATATAGGTCTAATATATGTCTTTATTAGAGATGTTGGAGCAAATGCTTGAAGTGGAAACTTATTATTACTAGTGATGGCCAAAATCTCGTTTTTGACGCCGGCGGCCGTTTTTTTTTCGATGCCCCCGGAAATTTTTTTTGACGCCGGGCGGTTCGCAAATTTATTCGCTGGCTGCGATTCACGCAAATTCGCCCATCACTTATTATTACAAGTGTCCAAGGAAGCAAAATAAAGACAAAAGAGATCATCTAATGCCCTAGACATGAGTCCACCCTAAAACAAATGTGGCATGCCCCTCAAATGGTTAAAAAACACAAAAAGTTTTAATAGTTAGAGCTTTGAAGGCAATCCTGCTTTAAAATATGAAAAAACACCGTTTTTTAGAACTTTTAGGACTTTTCAGCATACAGGATATGATGTCACTGACATAAGATTGAGGAGTCTGTAGCTTCATCTTATCAGTTAGCCAGGTCTAAGGTGGTGAAGGAAACTCTGGTGAAAGAGGTAACATTCTGTAAAATTAGCATTTTAGTGAACATTCGCCTGGCGATAGGGAGCAAAACTGTGTTAGCTATGGTCTCTTTCACTAGCAAATTCTACGCCTGTTAGTAAATTGTGAAGTGCCCACCATCCGACCAAGTGCCTCAGGCCAACGAGTTACACTGGGCGAGGATTGAACTCATGACCATGTGCACCGTAGGCAGGTGCCTTAACCATTTAGCTACCAGGAAGGGCTCCTTTACCAAGGGTTCTAGGGAGTGTATTGACTTTGTTAGGCAGAAGATCACCTGGCAGTGTAAAGAGACATTGGGTTGTAATAGTCTATGGACTCCCACACCGTAAAATATACTTTACCGAATGAGCAAACTGAACAAGCACCCCCTCATTGCAATCCAGACAGGGAGATCCTGTCACAGTCCGCAGATCGAGGCTCAAATGGCTTCAAAGGTCCAGTGGCTGCACTCCTTAACCCCACAAGTGAGATCTCAATTGACCGAATGGAGACCCCCAGTTGATATAGGCTTAGCAAACAATGAGCTCATATAGTAATTTAGTAAAACGTTATAATGATTTGGTTAATAACAGATCTTGCTTCCCATGCGCTCATCGGGATTTGGCCAGACTCCCAACAAGCACATTCCGAAGCAAAGATCTAATCTTGACTAACCGGTAGCTGAATAGCATATTGTGCCCTATCTATAATAAAGAAGAGTCTGATAACAAATTCAGAAATCATACACATATTGGAGAATACATATGAAAATATCCAGAATAAGAATAAAGAACAAGTATTAGGTCATCAAGTTGATTAGTTCCCATGAATTCTCTTGCACAAAGCTTCATTAAACAGGATTACAGATTATAAAGCCGCCTTGTATACTATGATACAAAGCTTTGTTATACATAATTATACGTTATAAAGCTGTCTTTTTACACTATATTGGGCTCAACATACGACATCGGGTTCAACAGTAGAACAGTTCTTTGTGTTATAGTTTTATATAGTTCTGTAGCAAAGTATTGCAATGAGCTACTGGGTTTAATCAGAGTATTACCATGAGCCATTATTGAAAAAACTCCTATTATTACAATCTGCCTTCTGGTCTTGGTTGATTTTCTTTAGAGATATGGCAGCGATACGGCTGGTGGGCAGTGTTGCTTCAAAATGCCACATACTTTTTTGTTGTTTGTTTTATGTGTGACCTTCAGAATGTTCTCCCCATCTTACCTTGTCTTCATTTTAAACAGCCATCCTATTGCTGGTTGGCAGGTTTTCTAAAATGGCTCATTTTACTTTTTTGAAAAAAAAAAGATCTTGAGCTGACCCAAGTCATTGTCAAAGAATCCCTACTTCATCATCTCTGATGAGAGAATCCAAAGTTGTTAAGGGTTTTTGCAAAATGCTTTCTACCAACTGCAGATTAATAGTCTGACTGAAATGAAAAATCAAACCTCAGAAACAATTTTCATGTTGCTTCATCATTTAGAATCAGGACAGGCGGACTGAATGTCTTCCTTCAGCTGAATTTTAGCTTTAGTCTCAAGTCCAGAGATTCTTCTCCTTTCGTTTTTGTGTATATGATCTTAACGTGGTTTCTGCCATTCAGTGCCGGATTCGCTGGAAGGGCGCCCCTAGGCTGTGCGATCCACGCAGTCCTAGTGCCCGACTGCACTACCACACACTGGCCCAAAAGCACCAGCGTGCGAGCGCCGGAGCACTGGTGAGTACAGGCTCCCCACGGAGCGGCTGGGCGGCATGCCGCCACCAAAAATGTGCGGCCCTAGGCCCGGGCCGATGTGGCCTCGCCACAAATCCGGGCCTGCTGCCATTCCTAGTAAATCTGGCATTCTTGCAGAAGTGGCTTTAGTTCAAGATGTCATTGTTATTTGGTTCTGTGTCTACAAACCTTACCCAAGTTTGCTGCAGGTAAAAGGTTGTGCCTGGCACAGTGACATAGTTGACCTGCTGCTGTTTTTCAAATTAGGGATGAGTTTTGGTTTTTCACTAAGCATGCTAACCAAGTTCCATTTTAGTGGGGGGTCTTTTACGGTTATTTCTGTAATGGTTTGGTTGGTGTACTCCCTTTTCTGTCAGGTGTGATGCTTGGCATTCTCTTTCTCCCTCATCAGTAAACCACATTGTCAAATGCAACCTTGCGCCAACTCAGCACAGAACACTGTGTCATTTCTGAACTTTTCTCAGCTCAGATCCCACTGACTTCTATAGGAACTCGACAACTATTACTTGGTGGATTTTTGTATTAGAGGATTTTTTGATGCTTTTTTTTTTAATTTAAAGTACACTTTATTTAAAGTACTCGAATTTAATAAATACAAGTAGAGAGTAAAAATAGATACAATAAAATCAAACAAAATTATTTATAAAATTACCAGAAATGGTAATGTTTTAAGTTATTTATTGAATCCTCTTTTTACCTATTTGCTTGCTGGCCCGTTCCTCCACTTGCAGGGCAAGACGCAGGGAATTTATGCTATCTCCCAAAGCAATTAAAACTTTAGTGCTCCTGGATGAGGTATTCTGCTTGCATTACAAAGTTCTCTAGGTCATAATCGGCTGCTCGGTCATCTGCAACAAGTTTATCCATTCTGGCTCTCTCTGCACAAGTTCTCTCAATTCATCTACAGCTTTATCTTCTAGCTCACCAACACGGTTAAGAGCATCCTGAAAACTGTTATTATGTGTGGACAGCTCTTCATCTTTCTAATACAATAAACTATTTAAGGTTAACTCACAATGTAAGATTACATATACAAAAGGTAGGACAGCGTTTGGTCTAATGGAAGTGAAGAAATTACTTTCATATCCAGATATAGATAGATATAACATGATTTCATTGTTATTGGATTTGTTCAAACATAGTGCTATTGTACATGTAGATATTCAAGAGAAATTAGACCTGGTGACATTACATAATTGAATGACAACTTAGCAGTAGCAAATGGTTTTTTTTTTTATTGATGAACAGACGGTAATACATATCTCAGGCATGAACTTTAAATTACAGGTTTTTTTTTTGAAAATAATCTTTATTCAAATTTCAAGGAAATACAGAAAGCAAAAAAAAAGGGCAATGGAAAGAAAAAAATAAAATTTTGACAGTTGGCAATATGACAATATCCAACAAAGATGTAGTATAAACAGAAATACACATTACAACAGTACAGAGTCAGCATATCAAGTCAACATTGCCATAATGGAACAGTTGCCCTAAGAAATTTCCCATGCCATGGAAGGAAGGAAGGAAGAAGAAAAACAAGGGACAGTAAAGATAGAGGAAAAAAAAGAAAAAGGCAAGGGAGAAAAAGAAAAAGACAAAAAAAAAACTAAATATTGTCTCAACTCTTACAGCGAACCGTCTCAAAGTAGTAACAGCTGTGGTGGTATACTTTGTATAGGCATGATATAGGGAAGGTGGTATTTAGGTCAAGGGCTGTATTTTCTAAGAAAGGGCAACGGGACTGGAGTCATATAGTAAGTCCTCTATATTGGAGCCACGGGTCCCAGATCCCATGAAAAGTATCAATCTCGTCACTAGCTAGCATGGTAAGCTTCTCCATCACCATGTAACCATCTAATCTGGACTTAACCAAAGGGATATCAAGAGTAGGCGTTTTCCAAGCTTTAGCTATAATTTGTTTGGCATATCAATTTTTTCACAAATTTATTACATCCAGTGATTCTGCCATGAAGCAGTGCCACTGCAGGAAGCTTAGTTAAAGTGAGCCCTGTGATGCTAGTAATCATGGTATAAATACGTGTCCAATATCTAGTTGCTTTGGGACAGGACCACCACACATGTAGGTAGGATCCCACCTGTCCACAACCCCGAAAGCAGGTGGGAGATGTAGCAGGATACCATGCAGAGATTTTTTCTGGGACCAGGTACCAACGTGACATAACCTTTTGAGAAGTTTCTTGAATCAAGATACTGGGAGAACATTTAGTTATATCTAGGAACCTATCTAACCAATCGTCCTCCTCCAAGGTGACATGAAGCTCCCGTTCCCAGTGCCTAATGTATAGTAGGTCCTTTAATGGCTGTTGATGAGCTAACTGATCATAGATTCTGGAGATGGCACCCCTATGTGGGAGTGAATGGAGGCACAATTGTTCAAACATAGTGGGGGGAGGTAAAGAGCGAGATTCTTTTCCTATTATGGAGAGGAAATAATGTCTCATCTGGGCATACCGGAATATCTCGGAGGGAGGCATATGATATTTGGCTGTCAAAGTGGGAACATCTATAAACTTGCGATTCAGAGTCAGTTGGGCTATAATAGACAAATTATTCATATGCCACCACTGAAAGGTCGACCCTGCCTGACCAGGAGGAAATTCCGAGTTTTGTAACATAGACAGGGCTAGGCGGTAATATGAGGATAACGGGTATTGAGACCGGATACTCCTCCATAGCGATAGAGAGTGGGTCACTGTGGGGGATAGTGTGAGGTTTGCGTTCCCTTTGATCCAGATGAGATTGCTAAGTAACAGAGTGCCAACGTGCGACTGTTCTATATTGATCCAAAGAGGAGAGTGAGAGGTGACATGCCATTCCGACATCTGGGCCAATTGAGCTGCGATATAATACAGTCGGAAATTTGGGGCTCCCAGTCCTCCACTACGTCTACTCCTATAAGTCACATTTGCTTTCATCCTAGCTCTTTTACCCCCCCATATAAATTTCTGACAAGAGGATTGGAGTTTAGTTAGGGTTGTCATAGGAGGCTTACTGGTAACGTACGGAAAAGATACAGCAACTGTGGAAGGATCGACATCTTTAAGGCATGAATTTTACCCAGCCAAGACAGTTTCATTGATTCCCATGTCGAATATTTTCTTAAACACCTTAGGGTAATTAGCAGTAGAAATAGTATTGTAATCCGAGATTAACAGTATGCCTAAATATTTGATAGTCTTGGGCTGCCATTGGAACTCGAAATTCAGTTCAAGTAATTTTTGAACAGAGGCAGGAAGGTTAATGTTCAACGCTTCTGACTTCTGTGAGTTAACTTTCAAACCCGAAATAGAACTGAAATCAGCAAGAATTTTATATAAGTGCGGGAGCGAGGTCATCGGTTTAGTAAGTAACAACATTATGTCGTCTGCGTATAACACACACTTATGGATTTTGTCACCAATTTGCAGACCAAAGATATCTTTATGTAAACGGACATGAATCGCAAGAGGCTCTATAACCAGGGCAAACAGTAGGGGTGAAAGCGGGCACCCCTGACGGGTGCCCCTTTGTATTACAAATTTTTCCGAAAGGAATCCCAGATGTCGGACACAGGCTCTAGGTGTGTGATACAATGCCTCAAGTACATGGAGGAATTCTAAGGGAAATTCGAATGCTTTTAACACCGAAGTTAGATACTGCCAAGAGACCGTGTCGAAGGCCTTTTCCAGGTCCAACGACAGTAACATTGAAGGGATATTCTGTTGTTTGCAATGGTGTACCATACCAATAACTCTACGAATATTATCTGTTACCTGTCTACCAGGAATGAATCCCGCCTGATCTTTCTGTACTAAGGCATGTATAAAAACATTTAGGCGAGTGGCAAATATTTTGGCGATGAGTTTGAGGTCTATATTCAGCAGTGATATAGGACGAAAATTTTTACACAATGTGATGTCTCTATTAGGTTTAGGTATGACAGTTATATATGCGAGTTGAGATTCTGCGTCAAACTTTCCCTCCCCAGTCAGCATGTCATTATATAAAGCGGACAGAATGGGGACTAGTGTGGTAGAGTAGGTCCTATAATATTTGGCGGAGAAACCGTCAGGACCTGGGGCTTTGGCCAGCTTAAGATCTTTGATAGCCTCCGCAATTTCTTCCGACTCTATCGGCTTTGCTAAACTACTCTGCTGCAATTGAGATAGCTTAGGGATAGGGATGCTGTCAAGAAACGAGTGAACGGACTGAGGGTTCAAATTCACCTTCTGTTCATAGAGAGACTTACAGAAGGATGCAAATTCAGCAACAATTTTGGCCGGATTAGCGGTCAGGGCCAAATTACAGGTTTTTGCATGCATGTCTTATTGATGTACAATATAGCTAGTAGCGTAGTAATATAGCTCTCCCATGGGTCAAAGGTTTTTTAAAGGGATCCTGTCATCGGAAAACATGTTTTTTTCAAAGCACATCAGTTAATAGTGTTACTCGAGAAGAATTCTGCACTGAAATCCATTTCTCAAAAGAGCAAACAGATTTTTTTATAATCAATTTTGAAATCTGACATGGCGCTAGACATTTTGTCAACTTCCCAGCTGCCCCCAGTCATGTAACTTGTGCCTGCACTTTTGGAGAGAAATGCTTTCTGGCAGGCTGCTGTTTTTCCTTCTCAATGTAACTGAATGTGTCTCAGTGGGACATGGGTTTTTACTATTGAGTGCTGTTCTTAGATCTACCAGGCAGCTGTTATCTTGTGTTATTGAGCTGCTATCTGGTTACCTTCTCATTGTTCTTTTGTTTGGCTGCTGGGGGGGAAAGGGGAGAGGTGATATCACTCTAACTTGCAGTATAGCAGTAAAGAGTGATTGAAGTTTATCAGAGCACATGACTTGGGGCAGCTGGTAAATTGACAATATGTTTGGCCCCTGTCAGATTTCAAAATTGAATATAAAAAAAATCTGTTTGCTCTTTTGAGAAATGGATTTCAGTGCAGAATTCTGCTGGAGCAGCACTATTAACTGATTCATTTTGAAAAAAAAAAAATTTCCCATGACAGTATTCCTTTAACGTTTTTTTCTTTCTGCATTGAAGCTTTTTTTTTTGTGCTTTTTATACTTAATGAATCTCAGATTTTTTGAGTTTTAAAGAAATCTAGAAAAAACTATTTTTGTAAATTAGGAAATTCAATTGTTGGTATCTAGTATAGGTAAATCTAAAAACAACTGGACTTGCTGAGTAATCAATGAAGACGTTTCACTACTCATCCGAGCAGCTTCTTCAGTTCAACTGACTGGTGTGGGAAATTCTCGGCATATAAACTCTTCCGCTAATCCAATCACAATGGCACATTGTAACTCTTCAAAGAGGTGACATCTGAAGAAATTCACAGAGGTGTTGTTGATTCTTTGTAGTTACTGTGATAGGATTATTCAATGTGTCATGCAACTCATTTACCTATACTAGTCAATTGTTGGTAGTTATTTTAAAAATATAATTTTCCACTTCAAAAGGTATAAAGTATATTTTTCAATACCTGGCAGTCTTAAATATGGATTTGGTATCACTGATGTTACGTTATTATAGCATATGCTGTGTTTTTCTGTAAAACAGATTCCATGAAGCTAGTTTTCTGGTAAATAATCTGAGCATTGTATGATGTTTTTTTTTACAGACATTGATGAATGTGCAACGGGAAGACACAGCTGCAGTAATGACACCATGTGCTTCAATTTGGATGGAGGATTCGATTGTCGCTGTCCACATGGAAAAAACTGTTCTGGTGACTGCACACACGAAGGAAAGATTAAGCACAATGGTCAGATATGGGTGATAGAAAATGATCGCTGCTCTGTTTGCTCATGTCAGGTATATAATTTATGGATAATGGCCAATTGATTGTGTTCCATTGATTTATTTCCTCTGAAATTGAATTACCTAAAGTGTAGTGAAAGGCTTTGTTTTCAAAACATCATATTATTATCAGCTGTAAAAGCATAAAGAAATTCAGCTCTTTTTGTGTAAAACAGCACAATTGATTGCTCTACAGCAGTTGTCACCCCATGCTGTGTAGGACAAGTTGGAGATTTGTTGGAGATGAGGGGAGGCATTGTGTCTGCCACTTCGGAAGGCAAAAAGGCCAGAAGCCCTAGATGCTAATTATTTCAACAATTTAAATTAAAAAATGTGCAAAAAATGTACATTGTCCAAATAAGCCTACAACCATAGGATCAAAGATTATTTTTTCAATCATTCATAAATTATTTTTTCAATCTATGCCTATGTTCAGCATGAGGCAAATAAATAAGGTTTGTATAAAAAATGGCTATACCATGTTCCTATTACTATAAAAAACTGATATTTCTGTTTTTGGTGCCACCCTTATTTTTGCAAAAAGCCACACTTGGGAATTTGTGGTTATGTGTGTACAGTGTAATAGAGCCCCTCAATTCTCATAAATGGTATCTGTGTCTCAGGCTTACAGATAAGTAAGAATTCCTTATAGGGGAAGGATACATTATCCTCTCTCATGCTCTGAAAACCAGGAAGGTGGAATCAAGTATAAACTGTGGGACATTCACTAAGATTCGTTATTGCACCAGCATCCGCTTCCCCGCGCTTTGCCGCACTTCGCCAGGCGTATTTTTGCCAGCGCTACGCAAATTCACTAAAATCTGACGTTGCACTCAAGGGAAGCGTAAGGTTGCGAAGTTGCACTAGCGTTAATTCGCCAAGCAAAGCAAAGTTACGATAGTGATGGTTAATTTGCATACGGCACCAAATTCAAGTTACAATGGAGGTATATGTAGCATCACTACACAAGCCTGGGAAACCTTCAAAACAGAAAATAAATTTTTTATTTTGCCCTACACATGTGCCCACTGTATAGTTAAGGTGCCATGAGTTAGGAAATGTAGGGGGGAAGGAGGGTAGCCCCAAAAAAAAATCGACATCGACAAATCTGACATGGGGCTAGACACACTGTCAGTTTCCCAGCTGCCCCCAATCATGTGACTTGTGCTCTGATAAACTTTACTGCAAGTTGGAGTGATATCACCAGCTTCCTTTCCCCCCCCAGCAGCCTAACAACAGAACAATAGGAAGATAACCAGATAGCAGCTCCTTCACACAAGATAACAGCTGCCTGGTAAATCTAAGAACAACACTCAATAGCAAAATCCAGGTCCCACTACGACACATTCAGTTACATTGAGTAGGAGAAACAACAGCCTGCCAGAAAGCAGTTCCATACTAAAGTGCTGGCTCTTTCTGAAAGCACATGACCAGGCAAAGTGACCTGAGATGGCTGCCTACACACCAATATTACAACTAAAAAAAAATACACTTGCTGTTCAGGAATGGAATGTTATATTGTAGAGTGAATTATTTGCAGTTTAAACAGTGTTATTTAGAAATAAAAATGACATCATAAAAATCAAGACAGAATCCCTTTAAAAATGACTTGGATGGCTTTATTGATACTACAAGCCTAGAGTTTCACAGCCCTGTTTTGACAATGGTTTTCATTATTTTGCATCCTTAAGATAATTTATTTACCAGTCAAATAGCATTTGGACCACAAATACAGAAGTTGTAACTGCAAAGTATATGATCAAAGGCAAGCAGGGAAATAGATTTTAAAAGGAGAACATTTAAAACGATCTAAACTGTAGGGCCATAAAATCTTACGTTTTTTTCATTAGATCACTTTACTCTTTAACTGCTAGATAGCTCACCTTAATGTGGCCATACATTGCCAGATCTGGGCTTGATTTGACTTCCATGTACAGTAGAGGGAAAAATCAGGCCGATTTGATCAATGGTCCCTGCTGTGGTCTATAAGTCAAGGAGTGTATACGTTCCCTGATGCGCTCCTCATCTTATGGACAGGTCCATCTGGAGGAACCAAGTAGCCAGCTTTTATCAGCCTGCATATGGCCATCCTTAGACAGAACAATGAAATAAACATTTTTTTTGGCAGATATATATACAGCACAGGCTCTAAGTCACCACCTGTTTCCTGACACTTTATACTATATCTTCAAATATCATTAATCCCTTAAGCAACTATGAGCAATTTTGGTTTCATTTGCATCAAGTAGTGAGTTTTATCACTGTAGCTAACAAAACGTATTGTTATAATAATATTATAATAAAGCCATTTAACTCCTAGCTCTTTTTTTAGCCAATTTACAGTATATATCATGTTTCTGTGGTAGAAATAGGAATATACATTAAAAGAAAGTTTCTATATCCATACACATGCTCACAATTTTCATCTCAAGTCACACTTCATTTTAACGTTTTCTATATGTATACTTTATTGCAGGTTGGGTTAGTAATGTGTCGCCGTATGGTCTGTGATTGTGAGAATCCAACTGTTGACCTTTTTTGCTGCCCTGAATGTGACCCAAGGCTAAGTAGTCAATGTTTGCACCAGAGTGGAGAGCTGACATATAAAAGTGGAGACACATGGGTACAAAATTGCCAGCAGTGCAGATGCTTAGTAAGTATGATAGAAAACAAACCCACCCCAAAATATTTCTTTCAACTGCATGCAAATAATTAGTTTACTTATTATATGTCTCTGCTCTTAGCAAGGAGAAGTTGATTGCTGGCCCTTGCCGTGCCCAGAAATTGATTGTGAATTTAGCGTGGTTCCAGAAAGTGAATGCTGCCCACGCTGCATCATTGACCCATGCCAAGCAGATATTATACGCAATGACATCACAAAGACTTGTGTAGATGAAACAAATGTGGTTCGGTTTACAGGCTCCACTTGGGTAAAACAAGGCACGGAGTGCACCCTCTGTCAGTGCAAGGTAAATACATTTTATAGTTCAATAATCCATGGATCATTATTTTTTCAAACCTCACTTGTTTGTATTTTTAGTTATGCCAATTTATTTCACTTCCCTATGTGTATACTATAGAATAGATGATATACTACTAAAGATTATGCCCAAAAGATTCACTTGCAGATAATCAGCTGGTGATCAACAGATCTCACGACCAAAGCATTGTCAACAATTTTTTCCATTGCTTGTTTCAATTCAAAATTTCAATTCATAACATAAATAGGTGTTTGTTTAACTAAAGCAACATGCCTTGTCACTGCTGTGGCCTAAAGAAATGTATATACTGTATATATATATATATATATATATATATATATATATATATATATATATATATATATATATATATATATATATATATATTCAACGTGTACATTTCAGCCATAACAAGAATAAAAATAGCTGCCCAACTAGGTCATTTTTTTATTCATGGGAAATTCTGCTTTCCAGATTACAGTGAGATTAATGAGAGTGCTGCTGGTACAGCTGACTAAAATGCATTTCTAAGTTTGAACAAGGATAGCAGTGTCTTTGTAATATAATAAATAGTCCTCGTCACAAAAAGGTTTACTTGACCTATAGAACTGATAAAATATGAGCATAATGCTAAAGATTATTTTTTGTAAATGGTAGTGTTAGGCATGGTTCAATGCAGTGGATTTGTTTTACTAATGTAGATCTAAATATAAAATAACCACTAAGGTTTGTGAACTTTACAAGTGGCATTTGCTTCTGTTTCTAATAAAGCGAATTATCATGAATCCCCATATACAGCCGTTTGTGAGTAAGGAGAGGAGCACAGAATCCAAAATATCAATGGGACAGTTTTTTTTTAATATAAACACAGGAAAACTACCATTTCTGATATATATATATATTTCCTCTGTCCCTCAGACTGCCTCTGAGAATTAGTATTATATAATCAATGATAGAGAATTTAACAGATATTTAAGGAAAAAACAAATGTGCCATTTTATATCTGTACAGAAAGCAATGTGGATTCATATATCTGAAACATGGCACCATACTGTATTTATAGTACTATTCACTACAACAGTGTATTCTATTTCTCTGTCATTAAAGTAGAACAATCATGTTCCAGGCTTGTTGGCTGAAAAGTGTGCAATGTCCTGTTATTCCCTTTCAAGCTATATAAGATCTTACAAGAGAAATCTATCTATGTTAAAGGGGTTGTTCCGCTTCAAACAACTAGTTGTATTCAGATAGATCACCAGAAATAACAACTTTTCCCAATTACTTTCTATTTTCTATGTGTCACTGTTTTTCTAATATTGAAATATGAGAGGGGGGTCCCTGACCCTGTAAACTGTTCTAAATTGATACATTAAGTTTATACATTTCTTATCTTTGTCCCTGCAGAGCAGAAACTCTGGGTTTCATTAAAGGCAGCTGTTAGAATTGATACAATAGTTGCTAATATTCCAGAGATGCTGCTGAGAAATGGATCAACTCAATGTTGCAAAACTGTTACAGTTCAGAATCTGCACTTGAATTACTGAGCTGCCAGACGCAAACACCACAGACACGAACATTCAACTTTAAACTTAGATTTTGGAAAAACAGTAAAAAATACATATTATGGAAAGTAATTGAAAAAACATCTGACAATCTGAAAACAACTGAATTGAAAAAAGTGTTTGGAAGGTGAACAACCCCTTTAAAGGAGAAGGAAAGTCTCACCATGGAGAGATCTTCTGGCTTCTTCTGTCATCAATTTACCTGGGCAAACACATGCGCAGTAGAAAATAGTTACTGAAGTTAGCCAAAAATGTAATATATAACGGCTAGATTGACTGGATGTCTAATATAGTAGCCAGAACCCAACTTCCTGCTCTTAGCTCTCTAACTCTGAGTTAGTTAGTGACTTGAAGGGGGGCCACATAACAATTTAACTATGTAACTATGTAACTGTTCAGTGAGTTTGCAATTGATCCTTAGCATTCAGCTTAGATTCAAAAGCAACAGTTATGACCCATATGGCCCCCTCAAGTCACTGATTGGTTATTGCCTGGAAAGGGAGCTGAAAAGCAGGAAGTATTGTTCTGGCTATTATGTTAGACATCCAGTCGCTCCAGCCTTTATACATTACTTTTTTTGACTAACTAACTATAGTAGAAACATTTTTTATTTTACACAGGCTACCTATTTACCCAGTTTTTATTTCTAAATTGAACAATTCCTTTAAAACTCTGACCAGAAAATATCAGATTTTATTAAATAACCTCTGAGTGTCTCATATATGAACATGAATAGACAACATTAATGTTGTCTCACCTTTGGTTTTTCACTGTTACTACAATTTCTTCTCTTTCTGGTGGTATTGTGCCACATATGCAAAACTATGTAGGTTTTACAGACTGATCACAGTCAGCCAGATAATCTGTTTTCTTTAATGTTCACCATAAGGGTACATTGGATGTTATAACACTGCACCATGCCTGGCCGCATAACTAATTCTATGCTCAGCGTTACAATTACAGTAGAACCCTCGTTTTATGTTTTACAGGACACAAGAAAGCTTGTTCGATTTACATAGAATTCTCCAGTAAAAATGCAAATACCTCTATCATGTTTGGTTTAGGGTGTGGAAAATCTCTCCTGCTTGTTTATGGTCTTTTGAGGTACTGGGAAGCCACATGCCTTATTGCACCAACGTTTACAAGTGACTGTTTAGCATGAAATTTCTTTAAAGTGAAGTGTTTGCCATATGCAATTTTTCTGCTTCAATTTAAGCGGAGGGCATTTTTATTGAACTTGTTCTTTAATGTCCTTCCAGCACACATTTTTCTTTAAAAGAACTGCAAGCAATTGATTATTCATTATATGGTCAACTCTCCATTAGACCCGATGCTTTCAAATGACAGAATAAGAAATGAATATTTCAGTTGGGTCATATTCAATTTTTAATGTATTCTGTTACTCAGCACTGTTCACAGAACCTCTTATCTGAACTGTTCTTTTCATATTCACCAACAAAATCCCATGGAAGTACACCAAAAATAAAAAACACAAAAAGCAAGAAACATTCATGAATAGGCAATATTATGTAACACAATATATACTGTAATAATTCC
This sequence comes from Xenopus petersii, assembly GCA_038501925.1. Taxonomy (NCBI): domain Eukaryota; kingdom Metazoa; phylum Chordata; class Amphibia; order Anura; family Pipidae; genus Xenopus; species Xenopus petersii. The sequence continues at coordinate 50,193,509 of CM076677.1, forward strand.
CCAAGATGTTTTTACAAAAATATTGTCATGTTATATAAAAACATGGCATTGTTAAAAAGACACTGATATATATTGGTGAGGTTTTATCGGTGACTATAATAACACATCTGTATGTTGATTCATGTCCACTGTAAGCAATCTGTAATGATCGATTTGACAGTTTGTATTAGTTTTTTTTACATATTGTAATTTTCATAGACATTAACAACAACAAAAAAACATTTATACAGTTTATTAATATAAAAGGTATTAATTCTGTAGTTGTAATAGACATGTAGTAACAATAATAAACACAGCATTAAACAGATAACAATATATCTAGTTGATTTGATTAACTCATACAGTTAGCAGGGAGGGGTCAGCGCAATTGCATTTACATCTGACATAGTCAAGAAAGATAGTTTGATGACTCCGTAAGCTAATGTATTATTAACCTATATTAGGCTCTTCCTATGTCTATGGTTGGATGGTTTAAGCTTTGCTACCTTATTATAGACTTAACCAAAACTCACCATATTTACTCTTGAATTCACCCATGTAAGCCATAGTACTTGTGATCATAGCTTTTATGTTGTAAGACATTTAGACCTCCACTTTATTCAAGTGACCATAGTGATGAGAGTCTGTTAAGTTTGCAGAGTGGCCCTTTTCCAGTTGGCTGCCCTATGTGCAGCTGTCTGAGTAGCCAATTTATTTGCAGCATGGTTTTGAAACTAATTTGATTAGATTAGCTACAGTAGATCTTCCTCTAAGGAAAGTTGGGGGCCAGGCCTAAATACTTCTGTCGGTATAGCATGCTTTAACCACCCAGCAGGCCTCCCCATGCTTGAAAATGTTGCCCCTTCCCCACAAACATCATACTGGAGACCACAAAAAAGGTGGATTAGTCTATTTGTTGTGTAATACCATCTATAGATCAGTTTATACACCCTCTCTGTTATACATGCTGAGGTCTTACTAGCTATATCCCCAAATGATTGCATTTATTATCTATTTTAAATAAACATGCATTTCAACTTACATGTATCTATTTAGCTTTATCACACTCATTATTGATTATAAAAATTACATGAAAACCTCTGCATTTCTTTTATATTGAAGAACAATTAAAACGGCTGACTGTTAAAAGTAAATTTCTTGGGTAATTAATTAACACCAGACGGTGCTAGAATTTCCCTAGACACAGTATATCTGCATTCAATACAAACTCAAATAAATAATGTGTAATTAGGTAAGTGGGAGGAAATGACAGTTATTTATATTTTATTATAGTAATAGTTCTTCCATGTTCATCCTCTTTGGGTAATTATCTAGAAAGGATATTTATATCAATTTATGTGCCACTATTACAAGTTGTCTTTTCTGCATCAAATGAAACAAAGGTCTAGTAAAAAAGAACTCATTCTTTATGTGCTTACTTAGTTACTAAATATAACCCTGCCTTCCCCATAACAAATATGTGTTAGCAATTCAGTAAAAGTTGTAAAGTTTCTACCAGGAAACATATAGAATCAGATATTCCCTTTCAGGGTCCTGGCAGATGGGGCATTTTATTACCCACGCTTATTTTGTTCTTGCACGGGTGACAAAACATCCAAGTCCATCCTATCACATTCATGTAAATTGCCAGTGGGATAAAATATACAGTATATTGCATTGTAGCCTGAAGTTGCTTTATGAGTCAATTTCAAGTTACTTTGCAAAACATATGCTTTCCTCCTGCCATGCCGAAAAATAGCTTCAGACTCTTTAGTTGGAAGCAACAAAATGTCTTCATTTACAACACCAACAAATGTTACCATGAAAGGTTTTTTGGCTGAAAGGTTTCTATGAGTCTCAAAGCTAGATTAGGACTATAAAAGCCCCATTTGTTGGGTATAAGTGCAGTGTATATTCATGAATATAACGCCAAAAGGAGATATTCCCAAAGTGACTTATAATTTAGAGGTTACGCTAAATTGCTCTTACAAGTAGGACAGCTGGTTGTTACTAGTGATGGGCGAATTTGCGCCGTTTCGTTTTGCCGAAAAATTTGCGAATTTCGTGCGAAATTCGCGAAACGGTGAAAAATTCGGTGAAAAATTCGCGAAACGGCGCTTCGACGCCGGCGTCCATTTTTTCGGGAAAATTTTTTTGACGCCGGCGAATTTTTGACGCGAATTTTCGCAGGAGTTTCGCGAATTTATTCGCTGGCGGCGAATCGTGCAAATTCGCCGCAAATTCGCGCCTGGCGAATAAATTCGCCCATCACTAGTTGTTACAGTACACTTGTTGAGAGATTCCAAATGTTAATTTACATTTTTCTTTCCTCTGTCTAGAATGGCCACATGTGTTGTTCAGTGGATCCCCAGTGCCTTCAGGAGCTGTGAAAAGAACTGATGACTTTGGTCTCCACAAATCAAGTTACAAAGAAGACAATACAAATAAAGAATGTTTTTCATCCTCAAAGACCTTACACCAAAAAAATGAACATAATTGTAAAATAGTATTACAACAATATTGCTTACTACGACCATTTGCAAAATAAATGTATTAAAAAAAAAACAAATTGCTACCAAACACCTGATAACTGCACTACATGTCTGATTTCTGTCAGCTCCAGGCCTAATATTTTGAGTATTCAGATGGAACTCAACCAGAAGTTTGACAGTAACAAAAGAAGTAATGCCCTGAAAAGTTCAGCAGGTGTCAAAAATAACAATCCCATTTTTTATTCTAGTTTTCCAAATGGTTGAATTCCACCAAAACACAGGAAAGCTGACTGTTTGGTAATTTGTACTCAGAATGACACATACACACACCCACGCTGAAAAATGACCTATATAGCTTTGAGAGATGCATTTGTTTGATCCTTATTAAAATGAATCTGTTATATTTCTCACTATTTATTACCTGCACATTTTCTGGGTTGTCGCGGATTTTTGGCTGAAATATTTTATTACATATTGTAGAAAGTGTTTTTGAAAAAAAAATCCAATTAATATATGTGGTGGTAAAAGCACCTCTTATTCTTTTGTAACCATGCGAAACCAACTGAGTTATGCCTGTGTTGGCATGGAATAAAGGGTGTGCTCTTTGGGGAAGTCCATAATTTATTTTTTAATTTTCTTGCACTTTTTTTTAACCTGTTTAGTACAATTGTGTTCTTGTGATGATTTAAATAAATGTTTCTCTTACAAACAGTTTTCACATGTCTGTTTTTAAAAAAGTTTTTTTTTTTTTTTTTAGTGCTTGAAAAATTTGAAAATTATTTTCAAAGACTTATATTTATACACAAACTGTTATATTCTCCAGTATTCTATCAGTAATGCTAACACAATATATTTACTATGCCTACTTCAGCAGTTTGTCACATCATTCCCTTTAGACATAGCTAGAAGTATATCAGCTTGTTATAAAAACATCAATCTTTTACATTTTATAAGCATTTTAACAGAGGAACCACCGGAACCATAACAATACACATATATATATATACAGTATATCACTTGAAGTGATACTGACAGCTCTGAACTAATGGAAACATTAGATTCCAGACCATAGGGGTATATTTATTGAGGTGTGTGATGTGACCTATGCAAGTATCAACCATTGTATAAAATAAGCAGCATATTTATGAAGCTCCCTTGTTGTTCTTATACAGTACTAGAAAAAACCATGTATCACATAGTTACATAGTTAAATTGGGTTGAAAAAAGACAAAGTCCATCAAGTTCAACCCCTCCAAATGAAAACCCAGCATCCATACATACACCCCTCTACTTTTAATTAAATTCTATATACCCATACTAACTATAGAGCTTAGTATCACAATAGCCTTTGATATTATGTCTGTCCAAAAAATCATCCAAGCCATTCTTAAAGGCATTAACTGAATCAGCCATCACAACATCACCCGGCAGTGCATTCCACAACCTCACTGTCCTGACTGTGAAGAACCCCCTACGTTGCTTCAAATGAAAGTTCTTTTCTTCTAGTCTAAACAGGTGGCCTCTGGTACGGTGATCCACTTTATGGGTAAAAAGGTCCCCTGCCATTTGTCTATAATGTCCTCTAATGTACTTGTAAAGTGTAATCATGTCCCCTCGCAAGCGCCTTTTTTCCAGAGAAAACAACCCCAACCTTGACAGTCTACCCTCATAATTTAAGTCTTCCGTCCCTCTAACCAATTTAGTTGCACGTCTCTGCACTCTCTCCAGCTCATTTATATCCCTCTTAAGGACTGGATTCCAAAACTGCACTGCATACTCCAGATGAGGCCTTACCAGGGACCTATAAAGAGGCATAATTATGTTTTCATCCCTTGAGTTAATGCCCTTTTTTATGCAAGACAGAACTTTATTTGCTTTAGTAGCCACAGAATGACACTGCCCAGAATTAGACAACGTGTTATCTACAAAGACCCCTAGATCCTTCTCATTTAAGGAAACTCCCAATACACTGCCATTTAGTGTATAACTTGCATTTATATTATTTTTGCCAAAGTGCATAACCTTGCATTTATCAACATTGAACCTCATTTTCCAGTTTTCTGCCCAGTTTTCCAGTTTAGACAAATCACTCTGCAAAGTGGCAGCATCCTGCATGGAACCTATAGTTCTGCACAATTTAGTATCATCTGCAAAAATAGAAACAGTACTTTCAATGCCCACCTCCAGGTCATTAATAAACAAGTTGAAAAGCAAGGGACCTAGTACAGAGCCCTGCGGTACTCCACTAACAACATTGGTCCAATTAGAAAATGTTCCATTTACCACCACTCTTTGTAGTCTATCTTTTAGCCAGTTCTCTATCCAAGTACAAATACTATGTTCCAGGCCAACATTCCTTAATTTAACCAGTAACCTTTTGTGTGGCACTGTATCAAATGCTTTAGCAAAATCTAAGTAAATCACATCCACTGCCATCCCAGAATCGAGGTGTCTACTTACATTCTCATAAAAAGAAATTAAGTTAGTCTGGCAAGATCTATTACGCATAAAACCATGCTGGCACAAACTCATAGTATTATGATTTGCTATGAAGTCCAGTATCTTATCCTTTATTAACCCTTCGAAAAGCTTTCCTACCACTGACGTCAGACTAACTGGCCTATAGTTTTGAGGCTGAGAACGGGATCCTTTTTTGAATAGAGGCACCACATTAGCAATTCGCCAGTCTCTCGGCACTATGCCAGATCTCAATGAATCCTGAAAAATTAAGTAAAGAGGTTTGGCAATCACAGAGCTAAGCTCGCTAATTACCCTGGGATGAATACCATCTGGCCCTGGACCTTTGTTAATCTTAACATGTTCTAGTCTCTTTTGAATTTCATCATGTGTGAACCATGCATCATTAGTTGTATTACTAGAATTGGGACTGTTAAGAAGGAAACCTTCACTTACTGATTCCTCATTTGTGTAGACAGATGAAAAATATGAATTCAGAATCTGCGCTTTTAATTTGTTTTCATCAACCAGCTGACCCCCCTCTGATAGTAAGGGACCCACCCCTTCCTGCTTCATTTTTTTACTATTAACATATTTAAAAAATAATTTTGGATTTTTTCTACTGCTTACTGCAATATCCTTTTCTATAGCAATTTTAGCTTGCCTTATAGCTTCTTTGCATGATTTATTGGCCTCCTTGTACCTTATAAATGATTCGGCTGTACCAGCTAACTTGAAAGTTTTAAAAGCACGTCTTTTCTTACCCACCTCAACACCAACGCTTCTATTGAACCAAAAAGGTTTTGCTTTGCAACGACGTTCCTTGCTTACAAGTGGAATATACTGACAAGTATATTTATTAAGCAGCATTTTAAAGACTTCCCATTTTTGTTCTGTGTTTAACCCTGAGAAAAGCATTTCCCACTTAATATGTTGCAGAGATGCCCTTATACTGTCAAAGTTTGCACGTCTGAAATTTAGTGTTTTAGTTACTCCCTTATAGAATTGCTTCTGCAACAGAATCTCAAAGGAGACCATGTTATGATCACTATTCCCTAAATGCTCACCCACACAAATGTTAGAGATGAGTTCAGTATTGTTAGTTATTACAAGGTCCAAAAGAGAGTTATTCCTAGTAGGTTCTTGAACGAGCTGGAATAAAAAGTTGTCATTCAGCATATTTACAAACCTACTAGCTTTTTCTGTCTTAGCAACCCCATTACCCCAGTCAATGTCTGGATAATTGAAGTCACCCATAGCAACAACTTGACCCAGCTGTGAAGCCGCTTGTATCTGCAAGAGTAGCTCGGCTTCATACTCGACACTTATACGAGGTGGTTTATAGAATACACCAATGATAATTCTTTTTGATACCTTTTGCCCAGTCGAAATCTCTACCCAGAGTGATTATACACCCTCACCAGTGCCAGCTATTTTTATTTCTTTAGCGCATGGCTTTAATTCAGGCTTTACATACAAACACACTCCTCCACCCTTTTTAATCCCTCTATCCCTCCTAAAAAGGGTGTAACCATTTAAATTCACAATCCAGTCACATGTTTCATCCCACCAGGTCTCAGTGATACCAATTATATCATAATTTTTAGAGCATGCAATTAATTCTAGGTCTCCCATTTTACCTGACAAACTCCGTGCATTTGCCAGCATACAGCGGAGGTTATTACTTTTACTTTTGAAATGTGCATTACTTGGTAAAGAATTATACGTTAAGTTAGTATTATTCTGTTTTCCTTGTAACAGAGGGACCTCCTTAGCTGGTAAACTGTATGCCCCCCTCACTCCTCCCCCATGACCCCTTACTAACCCCACTGCCCCGTCTACACTAGCTTCCCCATAATCCTTTCTCTCACCCACCCCCCCCTTGCCTAGTTTAAACACTCCTCCAACCTCTTAGCCATTCTTTCCCCTAGCACCGCGGACCCCCTTCCATTGAGGTGCAAACCGTCACGGCTGTATAAGTTGTACCCCAACGAAAAGTCAGCCCAGTGCTCTATGAACCCAAACCCTTCCTTCCTGCACCAAGACTTTAGCCACGCATTAAGCTCCCTAAGCTCCCGCTGTTTTCCTAAACTTGCACGTGGCACAGGCAAAATTTCAGAAAAGATTACATTGGAAGACCTTTCCTTGATCTTAGAGCCTAGATCCCTAGGCAGTCACAGAATTCACCCATTTTAAAGAGGAAATCAATGGCATAACTTCTCCAAGAATCTGAAGAGGGGCCTGGCATGCACAGCAACAGCAACCTGCCCCCATACTTTGGCCACCCCATTAAAAATATGAAAAAAATCATCACACAGCTTTAACAACTGTGGGCTTGATTCCTAAAGTGTGAATGTAAAAATGTGGCGTTTTTTCACCAAAAATTAATTAAAAGGAAAAAAACATGGGTTTATTTCTTAAAATTCAACAGTTAACAATGCAGCTCCAGCAGAATTCTTTTTCAAAATAATTTTTTTTAATATTTAATTTAGAAATCTGACATGGGGCTAGACATGTCACTTATCCAGGTGCCCTCAGTCATGTGACCTGTACTCTAATAAACTTCAGCTACTCTTTAATGCTGCATTGCACATTGTAGTGATATCAACCCCCTCCCTTTTCCCCTAGCAACATAACAGTGGAAAGATAACAGCTGAAACCTGCAATGCTAGATGTATAGTAACAATCCAAGTCCCACTGTGACTCATCCAGATAAGTTGAGTAAGAGAAATAAAAGCTTATCTGAAAGCAGTTCTATAAGTGCTGGCTCTTTCTGAAAGCACAGATTCCGACACAAAAACCCAGGGTGACAACCTACACACCAGAAATACAGCAAATTGGCTCAGGAATAATAATTTATATGGTAATGTGAATTATCTAACAGTGTAATAAGGAAATAATTACACCATAAAAATCAAGACAGTATTGAAAAAGGTAATAAAAGTAGAGTACTATAAGTTTTGACCAACTATATTTGCATTGGTGAAAATTCCATTTCTTTTGTCAAATTCAACTCTTTTCTCCAGGGAAAATGTCTCCAGTACATTTTCTATAGCAGTTAGCAATTTACTAAGCAGTTTACTAAGAGCACAACAATGAATTTTCCCCAAGGTTCCGGCTGGCAACTGCCATTATAAAGCTAGGGCAGCCACTTTTGCATCTCATCCACCTCACTTCCTCCATGATAATATCCACATATGTTATTCCTTTATGGTGTAAATTCTCTAGCAGATTTACTGCACTGCAGGTATGGGACCTGTTATCAAGAATCGTCGGAACCTGGGGTTTTCTGGATAATAGATCTTTCTGTAATTTGGATATCTATACTTTATGGAGTCTATGTGAAATGGCATGTGTGGTGTATACTTTTGGCATTTCATTTTTACACAGCATTATAAATAAGATTGGCCCCACTGGAGACTATGCACAAAGTCACCTTTTCTTCTCATTATCAAACTGATAGAATTCTCTAATTTTTATGGGTGAGGGGAATATTCCTTATTGATAGATTTTTTTTTTGTTATGCATTTAAATAGATTTTTGGCAACTACCCAATCGATCAGAATATTCAGCATATCCAAAAGGTTTTGGTAAATGTGATAGCTCATTCAAAAACTTTCCAGACTGTCAGGAACGTATTAGTAAATGTGATAAAATTCAAACTGCTGGAAATTCAATTGGAATTCTCAGTTTGACTTTTTAAAAGTCGTATGTTTTGGTTCTAATATTTCAGAAAACCAATACAAATTAGCAAACTTCTGGGGTAAGTAGCCGTCAATAATGTTGGCAGCTAAAATAATAGAAAATAATTGCCAGGAGGTGGAATGTGCTGGAAATTATGCAAATGGAAATTATGAGTATATGAATATATCTATTGGGATCACCTGGACTAGTCTAAATAAGGCTTACTTTTTTTATAATTGTCGTCATATTTTGAAAGAAGAGTTAATTGTAGTGATTGTGATTGCATAACATAGTAACATAGTAACTTGTAAAAAGACACGTCCATTGAGTTCAGCCACTTAGGTCAATATAAAACCTGCCACTTGCTAGCCAAGAAGACAAAATAGCTAATATGATTCTTTTCATCATTTGACATGAAAAGGTTAGGTTCAGCACACACCATTGAATCTATACACATCTGGGAATGCACCTTGCTACTTTCTTCTCCCAGCAGGTGTGCCCAAACGGATCCAACAGTGCAAATAAAATTAATCATTTAAAGCAAATAAAGCTAATAATTAAAAAAAAGCTAGCTCACACTGGGCCCCTAGGCAATTGCAGAGGAGAGCATGTGGATTAATACATCCCTGGCTATGAACATCAAACCCATTAGGGTTTTGGACCCTGTATATTAGCGTTTTTAAGTTTATCTCACCAGTGGCCATGGCATATGAGCAAAATTTCCTATAGCTTATTCTGGCTTTTATTATAGCAAATAAAACATTAATGCAGCCACTGGCAAATTTCATATGAATTTTAAAGCATATTGCACAATTGCCACAACCATATCATTATAGTCTGGACAGGACGTTTTAGGTATTCTAGTAAACTGCAAAATAAATGTGATCCAGCAATGTATATGGAGATTTTTTTTAACATGTGGCTCATTTACAAGAAAATGGCATATAAACATTATTTAGTGTTTCATCGTTAACATTTGTATTTCAGGCTTCTCTAGAGAAGAAAGTGATTTATGCAAGTAAACGTATTGACATTCTTAGCTGGTTGCAGAAGGAAATTGAGCAGCTTAATGAAAACAAGTGGAGGTTATATAGGGAGAGGGTAAGAGTGACAACAAATCTATTTCTGGCTCTGCTGGCAGTTGGCTTACTTACAGAGGTTAATTATCCATAGCTTTATTGGCAATTGGCTTACTTACTTTATTCCGAGTTTTATTGGGAAAATGGATTTCTGTTGTACACAATATGACAACGATGACAGGGTTTCCAATCTCTTTTTTTGCCTGAGTCTGTGCCTGCATAATAACATTACCCTCAGTTGGGCTGGATGGAATCTTCACTACAAATAATCTTCTCACTTAAACTTTGATAGAGGGATTCCCTCTGAGCATTAAAGCTTCAAAATGGCAAGATGTGTATATGCTGATACATGTTATATACATTTATTGATTTGTTACATATTGTATGATATTGTTCACATTATATATATCTATATATATATATATATATATATATATATATATATATATATAGAGTGACCACACTCAACGGCAATACATGTGAAAAAATCAAGATATGATGAAAAAGGATTTTATGAAAGGATTTTTTTACAAGTATTCCCGTTGAGTGCGGTACTATGTCGCTTTATTTACGAGAACCCGGGCAAATTGCTGTATAAGTTTAGCTTGTGCTCCTCCATGTTTATATATGTATATGTAATATATGCTCCTCCATGTTTATATGTGTATATATTACAGTTTGGTAATTTCTCTGTGGAACCAAAGTGTAAATAATATCCTTGTTTCTAATAATATAAAGTATTCCTTGTCAAAAAAAAAGATGTTTGTATAGTACTGTAAACAGAACATGAGATGATTTATATATGGAACACAGAACGTCTAGGAATTCCGATTTCTTCTTGCAAAATGTTCTCTTAACTGTCATAGTCATAGCTTTGCTTTATTTTGCCCTAGCATTTTTCCAAATCCTATCCGACAGAACTAAATCATCAGCACTCTTCATGGGTTTCACTTCTATTGCCAAGACAAAAACTAGGAACCTGTCAACTCCTTGTCACCAGATACAGAGAAGACTCTGAGACTGCTGTTCCAGAGGCTCATCAGCATTTTGCCCACTGTGACAATATCTTATAGACATCTCATTAAGCTTCATTTTAAGGATGCACAATTGGTATCTTTGGTACTTGTAATAGTTGAGATCATTAGGATGCACTATGGGGCAAATTTACTTAGGTCCGCTTCACCATACTTCACGAAACTACGTCAGACGTTATTGTGCTAGGACTATGTGTATTCAGCAAAATTCAAAAATGTGTCTCAGCAAATGAACTCTGATATATTTTCGCTAGCAAAAAATTCATCAGCGCAAACGTTCCTTAGCAAATTTTCTCTAGCGTCACTTTCTTCCTAGAGAAACGTTTACTTAAGTAAATTTAAATATGGCAGCTACATAAAGGTCATATGTATACTTTATTAGTCATGGTGAAATTGCTGGAAGTGGGCACTTGCATTAAAAAATATCCAAGGAAGCAAAATAGACAAAAGAGATCCTCTATTGACCTAAAAATGAACCTGCCCTAAAACAAATGTGGCATGAGCTTTACATGGTTAAAAAAAGTTTAAATAACATATTAAACAGTTACATATAATCCCACATCAAAGTATAAAAAACCCTCTATGGGAAGCCTGGAGCTATGGTGGTGATAGCTCTTCAGTTCCCCAGTGTCAGGGAATGCACTTTCTCATCATTCATCAGAAGAGTCCAGATAGATGCACTGGCAGCCATGTGGAAGTGCAGAAGTGTGTTTATTTTAGCAAAAGAACCTTAATGGATTGCATCAATAGGCATCCCTCCACTGTGGCCATTTGCAGGTGCACTTGTTAATGACCCCTTAGGCATACTGTGTCTTGTAAATGCATATGAAACATATGCATTTACAAAAAAAATAAATCAAATAAAACGTATATATGTATAAGCAGATAATATACTAAGCGGAATAAAAGAGTCACAACTTTGTTATATGATTTATGCAAAAATACACGAATGCGATTTCTCTTTCTTGTTCGACATGATATCTCAATCAACATAATGTTCTGTATTCCTCAGATATGATGATAAAAAAGGACTTTTGATTGTAGTGATGTCATTCACCTGAGCTAAACCCTCATTCAAGGAGACTGCTTTATTACTATTGGATGTCCTTGTACAAGTAAACCTTTATGTACTGTTGGCAAAAATTAAATACATGTCGGAATAATAGACCGATCCTTAATAACCCCTTCAGATTGTTCCTTAGTCAGCACACCTGTAACATCTTTTAGAAGATTTCTGAGTTTCGACATCAGACATATCTTAAAGGTTTCAAGATCACTTAATATCTGTAGAATGATAACAGTTCAAAATGACCACTGATCAGTCCTTGTCTGAATATTTCATCATAATCTCAATAAAGCTGGTTAATCGGTTTACAGATAAGGGATACCATATTTGTAAGGGTTTTCTTGTAAATCTTCCATTATTACACTAAGGGGCAAATTTACTTATGGTCGAATATCGAGGGTTAATTAACCGTCGATATTCGACCATCGAAGTAAAATCCTTCGACTTCGAATATCGAAGTTGAAGGATTTACCGCTATTCCTACGATCGAACAATCGAAGGAATAATCGTTCGAACGAACAATTAAATCCTTCGGATCGAACGATTCGAAGGATTTTAATCCATCGATCGAAGGATATTCCTTCAATCAGAAAATTGTTAGGAAGCCTTTCCCATAGGCTAACATTGGCCTCAGTAGGTTTTAGGTGGCGAACTAGGGGGTCAAAGAATTTTTTAAAGAGACGATTTTTAGTTCGAATACTAAAATACTAGCCCATTTGATGGTCGAAGTAGCCAAAAAAACATTCGAAATTCGAACTATTTTTCCTCTATTCCTTCACTCGAGCTAAGTAAATGGGCCCATAAATAATGTTGGCTTTTCCTGAATCCACTACCTCACCTTTTTTTGTAAATGAAGACGAGCCCTCTGAACACAAAAATCGGTAACGGAACTATATTGTTGGGCCTGGGTGCAGGCAGCGCAGCCCCACCTGAGACGAATTTTGCTTGCACGTGAACTGCCAGGGGGCCCTGAGGGGGTGTGGGCCCTAGTGCAGTCACAACGCCGGTAGTTCCGCCACTGACAGAAATATTTAAAATAGTCCAAAATAATCATGGACAGTAAAAAAAATAATGGGTATTTTAATTACAGTTGTTCTTTCCAAGCAAGTCATCTATTTTAGCTGAAGCTCTAGTCTGTTGCTGGAAAATAAAAATCTATTCAAAGTCAAATTAATCTAATTTTATTTATGTCCAATATGGTCTGATAAGAGAGCAATCCCTTGTAGGAAAAGACACATGGTCCAACCAGATATTAAATTCACCTTCTCTTGGAATGGCATGTTTTTTTTCTGAATACCTCAATTGGTTTATTATTTTCAGATGTTTTCATTGTTTGTTTCTTCAGAAAGTAAAAGGCATACACCACCTATACTACAGTGTCAGACAACAGTGTCAGTCTGCTTGTTTATTAAATCTTCCGAATGTAAAAAGCACAAATAAAATAAGGAAGGACTTGGAAAAAAACAAATTTTTGAAAGAATTTTTGTGTGATCAGAAACAAAAATAAAACCCAGAAAACCTCTAAAAGCTTAAAGTAAAGAAAGATTTTACAATTGAAAATGGACAGCTACATGACCTTGCGAGCTTTTAGATGGAAGGGTTTTGTATTAGAGCTTTTTATGGTTTTTTATGCATAACAAATATCAGTTATTGTGGTTTTAAATAATTCGTGACATACACGTGAAATTAAAAAAATGCAAACGTTAGTACATCAGCCCCTAAACATTGGTTCTTGCTGGAAGGGAGCCTGAACAGCTTGTTAGATTCTTCAGCTTTCACATGGCAAAGGCCTATGTCAAACAAACTATTGAACTAAAAATAAAATATAATAATATAAAATATTTAATTAGAAAAGCTGTACAGGATACATTCTGGATGTATCCAGAAAGCTTGGGACCTTCTTTTAGGGGCAGATTTATCAAGGGTTAAATTGAAAATTCATAATTTCAATTTTTTGATGGTCAAAACTGACAAATTCAACTAGGGAGTTATCCAAACTCGGTTCGAGTTTTTTTAAAAAGATCAAATTAGATTTTCAAGATTTCAACTATTCGTCACCTAAAACCTGCTGAATTGCTGTTTAAGTCAATGGGAGAGGACCAAGGATCAATTTGGAGATGTTTGCAGCCTTTTTTGGAGAAAAAAAACTCGAATCAAGTTTGATCGAATTCGATTAGAATTCATCCAAGTTGAAAAAATTTGATTTTAATAATAAAATTTGATCATTTGAAATTCGACCGTTGATAAATGTGTCTCCCCATTTACTAGAAAATCCTGTAAACATTTTATAAAACCAATAGGCTGGTTTTCTTCCAATAAAGATTAATCATATGTTGGTTTAGATAAAATACAATGTATTGCTTTATTTTTACAGAGAAAAAGGAAATAATTTTTAACTATTTGGATTAAATGGATAGAATGGAGTGTATGGGAGATGGCCTTTCTGTATTTCAGCTCTTTCTGGATAATGGGTTTCCGGATAACAGATCCCATCCCTGTATGTCAAAATATATTTTACCAGTATATCTGTTCAAAATCCAATACAGTATGTGGAAGGTAATTTTTAAATATGACTAAGAATGAGAATTACCTGTGTGTGAGCTGATCTTCTGTTATATACCAGCGAAACAGCAAAAATAAGGAATGCCTATTTTCCACTAGTTGCCTTTGATACAATTTGTAAACTGAGTGAGGTCTCTCTGCAGATTTTATATCAGGGATGTACAGTAACCATGAAAGCCATAAAAAACCTTTTGACAGATTAAACATGAATTAAGTTGGAAATGTTGATCTATTTAAAGAACACAATGTTCTTTCCATGAAGTGTTCCATGAAGCAACGACGGGATTAATTATGCAAAATACATCAATTTAAGGAAGACGAAAACAAATTCATTGTATAATTAAGTAGTAACCGGTACCATATGCATATTCTATACATTGACTGAATATGCCAAGAGTAAATTAGAAGTACTGTATCTGCAATCAGAATACAAACCAGCATCAAATCTTTTCAAACCAGCATATAATCGTTAATGATTCTGGGCTCTTAGCTATTGCAGATTTTATTACTTCCATTCATATTTAATGTACACTTAAATATAATACTAAAATCACCATCGTTTTTAAAATTTATTTTTTTCCATTGTACAGGCCTCAATTAAACTTAACATGAAATTAATTTCTAACTACAATGTGCCTACAGTACTACTAAAGAAGGCAACTAGGTCTAGGCAACCAATCAGCAGATACTACTTATTGGTTTAAAAGCAAACATTTCACTAATTTTGGGTCACTGCACATGGACAAACAGTGCCTTATATCATATATGGGGGTAGATGTTAACTTCTATTAAACTAGGATAGATTATGCCTATAAAAATCAATTTAAATTTAGTAGCACAAAGTAAGAATATTTAAAATGTTCCCAAGTTTTCTCTGCACTGCCTCAGGTGGTGAAATATACCTACTACTCAGAATTATGCACCCATCTCTAAATATTGCTGTTAATCTGGAAGAAGCCTTGTTTATTATATAAATGTGCATATGCCACAAATTTAGCTTCTTTTCTTCTCCTATTAGGGCACAATTTGGGCATTACAAAGCAGTACACTTGATGTGTGTATTTTACATATTAATTATGACAGTGGATTTCAAATTAGAAATGTTCACCATACATTTGAGAAATTAAATAGATAAATAAATAAGAATAAAACTCAAGTAACAATTTGTAAATTAATTTAAATTCAACCTTATTCTGCTTGTAATGAAAGGAGTATTTATTTACAGAGACTGAACTCAAATCAGCCAGTATTCTTTACTTACATTACTAGCAGCTGTCTAGGCATTGGGTACACATATATTATACAAGGGACTAATTGCTCAAAGTTGCAATGAACAACTACTTTAGCTTTATGGTTTAGCAAACTAAATGAGAAGCATGGCACCAATCCATAATACTGGCTATAAATATAATGATAGTATATAATTGGATACCAAGCAATATGTCTTTTAGTCTGGCTCTTTCCTCTGTTTGCATGCTATTCACATCTATTTCCCCTTCAGATTAAGCCATCTGGTACTGTACTAGACAAAAAACAGATAGTAGTCAGGGGTATGGGGCAGTCAAATATATTTAGCAATCAAAATAAAAAGGAAAGAATCATAAGTAGGAACTTGCAGAAATAAAACCTAAACACAGAGCAAATGGAGACAATTGTGAACTTGGCCGGTAAAGTTGAATTGGCCGGAAATCACAAGAACAGCTCCCAGCTAGGGTTGCCACCATTTAAAAAAAAAAAAAATTACAGGCCAGTGGTGGGGGCGGGAACTAAAGGGGTGGGCCGTGATGCAAAAAGGGTGGAGTTTGTGGGCCGTGATGCAAAAAGGGGTGGAGACACGGGGTTAGTGCCTGGGAGCTGTAGTTTAAGAGGCTTAATGTAGTAATAACAAAGTACAATACTTATATTAAAAGGAAGATTTGATCCCAAGGGCAGGAAACAGTTTTTATTCACGTTGGGGCAAAATTAATCCATTAAACACCTCCAAAAGGCAGTAATCATTGGTGGTTACATCAGAATTTTTATATGCCAAAATGTGCAGCCAAACGAATAAGAAAGAGTTGGTATAAATCCTTACTCCCTGCCGATTTGCTGTTGATTTCTTCTGCTGGATAAAAAGAGGGGGGCAGCATGAGGGAGAGAGAGCCCTTTGCAGCAGGCAGGAGAAGCTGCAAGGGAAACGGAATGAAAAGCTCCGCCCCCTTTGTGACATCTTCAAGCTCACATTCTGACAGGAAGCAGGAGACAGCTACAGTCTGGCTGCTACAGTTGGCCACAGTCAGATGCAGAACTACATTTATAAATTGAAAAAAAGCTTTAAGGAGAAAACAGTCAGCATGACCTATAGGTAACTTAAAATGAAGAATAATTTTTTTAAAAGAAGTTTTTTAGTGTCAGCTTCTCTTTAAGCTACTAAAAATGCCTTCCCCTTTAAACAAAACAGGGATTGTTTGTCCATATATTGCAATATATTTAAGCTGGCCAACTATGGGGATGACTTTGATGTAGTTGGCCAGCTTAAATATATTGCAATATATGGACAAAAATTCCTGTTTTGTTTAAAGGGGAAGGCATTTTTAGTAGCTTAAGGCACAAAATGTGTCAATGTCATTAATATATATATAATGGGTTGAGTGCAGGATCTCTTGTATTTGTCTATGTGAATTGCACCCCTGCTTAATGTTTTTAAAAATTAGTGGTGAACACAACTTTCTCTTGTTTGTTAATGTTTTGAAAAAGTATTTTTCCTGAAAATAATATGTCATATTGAGTAAAGCATTGTCCTTTTGGAAAACAACATGGCTTTATGGCAGGATCAGGAGTCATGCTCCCGAAAGACAAAGTAGGATCAATTAACCTTTATATAAATGGCCCATTAACATTTACTACATTGCTGCTGGGAATGCTTGCGGCTACAAATTAGAGTAACTAAATAATGAGGCTTAGTTGAAGCAACCTAAACAGATTTAACACAAAACTACATTAATAATCTAAAACCTAAGTATCTAATTCAGAGGTTCCAAAACAGTGGGGCAGCAGGGAGTCTCAGCCTGAAAGCTAATTCAAGTGAGAATAGAAAGAATGCCTATTTGCCCTCCTAGAAGTTCCTGAAGCCCAGCTTCAATGTCATTTGGAAAGAGATTTTGGACAAAAACATATTTGTTCCCTGGATATTCTTGGAAATACACATTGCTGTATATATATAATGATGTTGTGAGCCCTTGCAGCAATGCTATTTTCCAAGAATTTTATCAGAAAGTAGACCTCACTGTATGCTCTACAAAGTGCCACTTTCTGCTGCAATAAAAAGGAAACTTCAAAGCCTGAACAAAAACTCATGAAGTTACAACATATTTTCGCAAATACTCAGTACTGTGTAAAAGATAATGTTGAAAAAATTGCACTGAAAGTGGTGTTTTTGTATATATATATATATATATATATATATATATATATATATATATATATATATATCTATATAGATATATATATATACTTGGAATGACTCCGTATATTTGATTTTCAAGCCATGCATCATAATCCCTGGTATCATGATGAATTAAATGGGGGTCCCAGTAGGTTTGTGTTTTTAAAAACAATATCAATTTCTAGCATAAAAAAATATTATACCACATTAGTCTTAAGTGGTAGGCCAGGTTCCGCCTAGGTTTTCTCCTTATTACAAGGAATCATACTGTATAAAAGTGATGATGTGTACCTCGAATGCGCAATGAGTGCTGTGCCATAAACAGCATATCTGCATGCATACTGAATAGCAACAGAGAATACTTCCCCGGTAAATCACAGGCAAATGTATTCATATGAAATTCCATGAGCAGTACAGCAGTGTTATTAGACATGAGTGTGACTTTGGAGAAAAAGGTTTTTAAAGATTGCCTGATAAGCACACTATTTCACACTCAAGGTGTTTTCACTGTGTATTCGGCTATTAAGAATATATTATTATCATGACAAATAATATGGAATACAACAATATGGTGTGTGTGTAACATTTTATTATTTGATTTCTTGAACATTGTGCTGATTATAATGTAAGGCAGTAACATTTCTTGTTGTATTTTTCCCTAAGACTTAAATATGTTTTGGGCAGACCTATAACCGTTGCCGTGAATAGTTATAGCGTTAATATGGGCATTTTTATTCTATCAAGTTCAACCTTTCAAAATATCTCCCCCACGGACCTTTATTAGGGGCAAAAAAATGCAGTTTCACAAAATGATACAGACTTTTGCAGTTATAAACATCCATTATACCAGTAATCTATCTTTAAGAGCTATGTAACATGGTACAATCCTTCAAAATGTTACCTTAAAATGTTACCTTATTCTCTTACATGTGGCATTTACTATATTACAATAGCTTATATAATAACTCCCAAACCCAAAGGTCATAGTATAAGTACAATCATGCACTCTGCTGATACACTATGCATCCTTTATACTTATTCTAATCTACACTTACACTTATCCTATAAACATCACATTACACAAATTCACTTATTATTTATTCTGAAACTGCAAATCAAGAAAGCATAAAGTGAATAAAAAAATGAAAAGTAGTTAAACATGGTTTAGAAAAGTATGATATAATCAAGGCACAGCGTTTCATCTGTAAATATGTGTATGCTAACTAATGTCGCATTAGATTGTATACTATTGAGGTGCAACTACTTTCTAAGGAATGTTACAACAGAGGCACGTATAGCACAATACAAAAGTGTGCAAGTTGTGAGCACCTTTAAGGACAAGTGGTTAAGTGCTGTCAAATTTAAATATATATATATATATTTTTTTTCTATTACAAAATAAGAAACCACACACAGAACAGTTCATTATTGCCATGTGTTTTGTACCATAGTTAGCTTTCAGAGTCTTCAGTGCAGATACAATGTTCTGAAGATCTCAGTGTCTCAGAGGTCAGTGAAGGAGAAGGACAATTTGATATTTCACTGGATTTTGTCCTGATTGAAATTAAAGTTGGATCGTGTAGGTATAAAGGTTCCTCCACGACCGCCTGCAGATTCTCAATAGTCATTCCCATTTCTTTGCTGTGCTCAGAGGGGGATTTCCTATTGATACGTGTGTATGTTTTGTCTTTATTTTCCATCCCTTGTTCACTTTTTTTAAACCGACCGAAGAATGATATGAAAAATCCAAATAAGACAAAAGCCATAAGACTTGGAATAAAGGCCAGACATTTAACATTCAGACTTGACCCAATAAACCTACTGCGCAAGAACATATCCCCCTCTACGTAGGACCTGTTTGTGTATGGGTCTGTGTTATTTGATCGCCATTCATACGTTAACGTTGTCTTGTTGAGGTTTTGTAAACTTTCAGCGTCTTCAACAGTATATATCTTCTGTCCTGGACCTATATACTGGCCATAAGCGGATGGCTGGTAAAATATTTGGTTTTTCCACATATTAAGATCAAGGATGAGCACGAGAAATATTATGCCATAGTTAAACCATTTACCTGCATGGTGAAAAAAAAGAGAGTTTTCATAACCATTACATTTGCAGGTGATCATTCAAACATTAAAATGTGTACAAACAGTCCTAAAAGTGCCATATTTTCACTGTAGTGCAGACTATGATCCTACATTTGCTAATTTCCAAATGGCTAGGAAAGTGACATATTCTGTTTTGTATAGAAAACTCTAGAAAAGCATTTTGGTGGAGAAGAGACCTTCCTCAATCTTTTGCAAAGCTAAAGGAATTCTGGGAAAAAGGCCTAGGATCAGTCACGTGGGTCTAGAGAAAACAAAATCCCTGGACATGCAGTTGTAATTGATATATTATATATGCCACAAATATTTGGGAGAGCTGAACAAGCAGTAAACATCTTTCTCTCAAGCAGACATAATTGTCCATTTTAAAGTGGATGACTTTGACGTAGTTGGCCAGCTTAAATATATTGCAATATATGGACAAACAATCCCTGTTTTGTTTAAAGGGGAAGGAATTTTTAGTAGCTTGAGGCACAAAATGTTTCAATGTCCTTAATATATATAAGATAATGGGTTGAGTGCAGAGGACTCTTGTATTGGTCTATGTGAATGTCGTGGTCACAACCTCATTGCACCCCCGCTTAATGTTTTTAAAAATTAGTGGTGAGCACAACTTTCCCTTGTTTGTTATAGTCCATGATACAGTGCCCTTATGCAATAAAGTATGAATACAAAAAGTTGATAAGCCAATTTGTGCCTTTTCAGCTTTATACAGCAAGCGTTATTTCTGCTATCTAGGCTGAAAGGCTGCAGCACAAAGAGTAAAATTGTCTCCTTCCAAATGCTTTTCAAAGTTACTATTGCTAATACTCCCTCCTCTTTATTTGCTCCTTGCACTAAACCACCATGTGCCTCTTTTGCTTTGCTGGATAAGTTTTAAAGCACAGCTATACACACAAATAATTGTACTCTAAGGCTATTTTCAGTGCTAAGATTAAAAAGGCAAGTATAGTTAGAAAGTTAAAAAAAAAATGAATAAGTCCATGAAAGTTGGTTATAGAATGAGTATAGCATCCTGTACACTATTAGCTCCAGCTACTCATTTTTTTCAACATTGGAAAGTTCCAAATATTGTAACTCCTGAGATTATCACATGAAAATGTGAACCAGTGTGTTTTCTGCCACACAAATAGAGCTATTTGCAGACCTTCCTAGGGATGTTAATTTAGTGAATGAAGTACCCCTTATTGTAAAATATAAGCATATTATAAGTCACAAGGCGTTCAATGACCATTATATTTTATTATATTTTATACAGGTCATGGTGTCAGTGACCCCCATATGAAAGCTGGAAAAGAGTCAGAATAAAAGGGAAATATTGTAAAAATTATAAAGAATAAATAATCAAGACTTGAAAAGTTGCTTAGAAATGGCCATTCTTTAACATACTAAAAGTTAACTTTAGGGTGAATCATCCCTTTAAATATATCTTTGGCATGGCACAGGCTCCACCAAATAAGAGAGATGTTTCATGTGTAGCTAGTGCATCTTCCATTACTATAATTTATACCTACCTGTGATATGTATATGATATTCTTCTTTAAAAATTCGATGGAGGTATGGAACTCTGAATTGTAAGTGAGCAGTAGACAATCCTGGAAGGTTAACATCAACATCCCCCATAAAGTGTGGAAATTCCCAGTCCTACAAAAATACAGAAATTGCAAGATAAATCATTCCTAAGAATGCATTTTATACTTTTTTTTTCATGCTATGTTGCTTTTAAGAATTTTAAAATACCTATTAATTACTTTGTGCAATAGATACATTATAATTCAAATATGTTTACATTTACATATGAGCTGCTACAACTAATTCAAGAGAAATGAAGTCTATGATGCTAAGAAACATTGGCCTAACTTCCAGATTCACAGAACCTATGGACATCCCTGTGTTCTCCAACTGATGGGATAGGAGCCCAAATGTGATGGAATTGTTACAGATTAAAAAGAAATTACAGTTTATTTACTATAAGCAGTGGTGCAAGTTTTGCAGCCCTAATGGGTCCAAAAGTGCACCGTTAAAGCACCTACAGAAAACACATACTCCATACTAATCTACAGTAGATCAAATGCAATATGCATACTGTGCAAAGCACAGTTCTGACAGGCACAGAAAAATCTATACCTATATAGGTTGTGCATTGTGTCCCCTGCTACTTCTACCTACTGTAGGTAGTCCTGAATGGCATACAAGCAAGAGGTGTGCTGGGGGTGACAATATCCCACCCTATGCTGCCTTTTCAGCATTTAGTTGCTTTCAATATACTCAGATGCGGCTATTAATGGCCAACTCTGACCCGTTTTGCCAAAAGTTTGCAGAACAGCAAAAAATAGTCAGCAAACTCATTGAAGTCAATGTGCATCAAGCTGTGCAATGTTTTGTAAACCACAACATTTTTTTACTATACATTATAGCCTATTTGTTTTTTTTCTTGGCAGTCTAGGCAAAATATTTTGCTCATCCCTACCACCAAGTCAATTAATTAGTCTGGCAGTTGCACTTTCCAACACTAAACTGCTACCTGGGACAAGGTTCCCACCTGTTTTTGTTCTATTTATGATTACCCAATGGCACATACTACTAAAAAAGTATATAAAGCAATGTATCTTTATAGAGACCTACATTGTTTGAGGGTCCTTTAAAACCCCTAGCATGTGCATTGTAAGTGACCGAGTTGTGTATACTGTAGATATACTGGGCCATCCTTCGATCATTATATATATCATCTTCATATTTCAGTTCAATACAAGGATCAGAAGAGCCTTCTTTATTTGAAGTGATAATATTCTAAGGTCATTTTTATCATGCTGTTACGAATCCTCACCCTGGTGGTCTAGTGGTGGTGCGCATTTTATAGGCGCATGCGCGCTGGCGTGATTACGTCAGCACGCAATGGCGTGAAATTCAAATAGTATTTAAAGGGACATTTTTTCTTTAGGATTGCCCGTGATAGGTTTTGTTCCTGGTGCATTGTACCTTGTGCTGAAAAGCTTCTTGTCTGTTTTGACCCTGCCTGGTTATTTGACTACTCTGATCTCTGGAACCTGACCCTTGCCTGAAACCGACCTCGATTCTACTTTACCCTCCTGATTGACGTTCTGGTTTGACCTCTGCCTGTTATTTGACTCCGATTCTGCCTCATTCCTTCTGATTGATTACCCTGTTTTTGACCCTTGCCTGCCTGACGATTCTAGCTATCTGGCTGCCTCAACCCGGCCAGTCTGACCACAAATCTGTCTTATCCCATTGTACCGCCACCATCGGCCTTACTGACTTTAACAACTGTCGTGCCCCTTTGCATGCCAGAACTCCTCGCCTTGATCCTCTCAAAAAGCCCAGGTGGCACCCGAGTACGCTGAGTGCTCCTCCCAAAGCCAAAGGCGGTCACACTACTGGTGAAGCCGAGCCGAGACCAGGAAGCTTGACACTAGTTCTGGTTTAGGGTGCCGACCGTGACACATGCACAGGTTCTTTGGTATGTAATTTATCACAGAGGAGCATACCAAACAAAAATTGTCTGGGACAAGCAATGAATAAATATAGGAACAGTTTAGTGGCTTTAATCATCTGTAGATATACAGACAGACAGACAGATACCTATAGCAAAATAGATACATATAAGTCTTATTCAAACATTTTGTACAAACCATATATACAGCTTTGTAACGGTCTAAACATAATCCAAAAGCTCCTGATCAAGCTTCATCTCATTTGCACAAAAGTCATAGATGGTGATTATCTTCTCTTTTCTTGATACATCTAATTATCTGAACATATCTGCTAAAGTGTTTTGTAATACTCCTTATGGAAAATGCATTCCCCTAAACAGCACTTAGCAGGTTCAACAGTACAAATGAGAAACATCACTGCATGACAGTGTAGATCATATTTTCCCATCTGGAGCTATGGAACAACTGAGAAGTCATTTTCTTGTTTGGTGTTGATTAGAGATGGCGCGAACTGTTCGCCGGCGAACTTGTTCGCGCGAACATCGGGTGTTCGCGCTCGCCGGAAGTTCGCGAACGTCGCGCGACGTTCGCCATTTTGGGTTCGCCATTGTTGGCGCTTTTTTTTGCCCTCTCACCCCAGACCAGCAGGTACATGGCAGCCAATCAGGAAGCTCTCCCCTGGACCACTCCCCTTCCCTATAAAAACCGAAGCCCTGCAGCGTTTTTTCACTCTGCCTGTGTGTGCTGAAGAGATAGTGTAGGGAGAGAGCTGCTGCCTGTTAGTGATTTCAGGGACAGTTGAAAGTTTGCTGGCTAGTAATCGTTTTGATACTGCTCTGTTATTGGAGGGACAGAAGTCTGCAGGGGTTTGAGGGACATTTAAGCTTAGGTAGCTTTGCTGGCTAGTAATCTACCTTCTACTGCAGTGCTCTGTATGTAGCTGCAGTGGGCAGCTGTCCTGCTTCTGATCTCATCTGCTGACTGCTGCAATAACAGTAGTCCTTGTAAGGACTGCTTTTATTTATTTTTTTGTTGTTTTACTACTACTACTATAAGAGCCCAGTGCTATTAGTCTAGCAGTGTTGGGGAGTGGGACTGGTGTGCTAATCTGCTGCTCCTAGTAGTTCAGCAGCACCAACTTTAATTTTTTTTTTTTTAATATTCATTTTTTTTTTATTTTACTTTTTTTTATTTTACTACCGCTGTAGTAGTGTATAAGTTGACCTTTTAGGCATTATTTGCCCTGTAGGCATTTTTTGCCCAGTGTGTTATTCAACCAACTGCCATCTAGCTGTGTGACCTTGTTCACATTCTGTCTAAATATCCATAATATTACCGTCTCCAGAAAAAACACCGGAGTGACTTTTTTCAAGCAGCCATAATATATTTTCCGTAATCCGTATCCATCGCTGTAGTAGTGTATAAGTTGACCTTTTAGGCATTATTTGCCCTGTAGGCATTTTTTGCCCAGTGTGTTATTCAACCAACTGCCATCTAGCTGTGTGACCTTGTTCACATTCTGTCTAAATATCCATAATATTACCGTCTCCAGAAAAAACACCGGAGTGACTTTTTTCAAGCAGCCATAATATATTTTACGTAATCCGTATCCATCGCTGTAGTAGTGTATAAGTTGACCTTTTAGGCATTATTTGCTCTGTAGGCATTTTTTGCCCAGTGTGTTATTCAACCAACTGCCATCTAGCTGTGTGACCTTGTTCACATTCTGTCTAAATATCCATAATATTACCGTCTCCAGAAAAAACACCGGAGTGACTTTTTTCAAGCAGCCATAATATATTTTACGTAATCCGTATCCATCGCTGTAGTAGTGTATAAGTTGACCTTTTAGGCATTATTTGCCCTGTAGGCATTTTTTGCCCAGTATGTTATTCAACCAACTGCCATCTAGCTGTGTGACCTTGTTCACATTCTGTCTAAATATCCATAATATTACCGTCTCCAGAAAAAACACCGGAGTGACTTTTTTCAAGCAGCCATAATATATTTTACGTAATCCGTATCCATCGCTGTAGTAGTGTATAAGTTGACCTTTTAGGCATTATTTGCCCTGTAGGCATTTTTTGCCCAGTGTGTTATTCAACCAACTGCCATCTAGCTGTGTGACCTTGTTCACATTCTGTCTAAATATCCATAATATTACCGTCTCCAGAAAAAACACCGGAGTGACTTTTTTCAAGCAGCCATAATAAATTTTACGAGATCCGTATCCACCGCTGTAGTAGTGTATACGTTGATCTTGTGGGCAGTATTTGCACAGTGTTTTCTTCAAACCGCCATCTAGCTGTGTGAGCTTGTTCACATTTTGTCTAAATATTGATAATATTATTATAACCACTTGAGTTACTTTTTTTCAAGCAGCATTCATATACTTTACGTAATCCGTATCCACCGCTGTAGTAGTGTATACGTTGATCTTGTAGGCATTATTTGCACACTGTTTTCTTCAAACTGCCATCTAGCTGTGTGTATTATCGTTTCCAGAAAAACCAACTGAGTTTTTGTTGTTGTTGTTTTTTTAAAAATAATGCCAGGCAAAGGCAGGCCGCCACGCAGAGGCCGTGCTAGGGGCCGTGCTGCTATGCAATCCTGTGGCCCTAGCAAATTGCCCAGTTTTAAAAAGCCAATGACCCTGAACTCCCAAAATGCTGAAGAGGTAGTTGACTGGCTTACACAGCACACCCCATCCTCTACCGTTTCTAACTTTACCACAACATCCTCCTCATCCTCCACTGCTATGGCCACCCCACGTAACACTTCCTCCACCACCGGTGCCCCTTCTTCACTGGAGTCAGAGGAGTTATTTTCCCATGAGTTTCTTGAACTGAGTAATGCGCAACCATTATTGCCAGAAGAAGATGAAGGAGATGAGGACGTTACACCAGATTTAATTCTGGCAGAGAACACGACAGAGATGGACATAATGAGTGATGAGGAGGAGGTCCCCGCTGCTGCTTCCTTCTGTGATGTGTCAGAAGAAATTGATGCATCTGAGGAGAATGATGATGAGGAGATTGATGTTTTGTGGGTGCCTAGTAGAAGAGAGCAAGAGGAGGGTAGTTCAGATGGAGAGACGGAGAGTCAGAGAGGCAGTAGGAGAATAAGACTTAGAAGAAGCAGGGAGGACAGCCCGCAGGGATCAGTAGGGCAACAACATGTATCGGCACCTGTGTTCAGCCGGCCAACGCACCCGCCATTGCCGCCAATGCCGCCAACTTCTACTGTTACCGCCAGATCGCACACTTCCAAAAAGTCAGCAGTGTGGGATTTTTTTAATGTGTGTGCCTCTGACAAAAGCATTGTAATTTGCAATGAGTGCAGTCAGAAACTGAGCCTTGGTAAGCCCAACAGCCACATAGGTACAACTTCTATGCGAAGGCACATGAGCGGCAAGCACAAAGCACTTTGGGAGCAACACCTCAAAGGCAACAGGCAAACTAAAAGCCACACTCCTTCTGGTCCAGCATCTTACTGCTCTACCTCTGCCTTCCTTGACCCGTCTGAACCACCCTCCACTCCGCCTTCCACCTTGACCACCTGTTCCCATTCCCAGTCATCTGCCACCAGCCAAGTTTCTGTGAAGGCCATGTTTGAGCGTAAGAAGCCAATGTCTGACTGTCACCCCCTTGCCCGGCGTCTGACAGCTGGCTTGTCTGCACTCTTAGCCCGCCAGCTTTTACCATACCAGCTGGTGGACTCTGAGGCCTTCCGCAAATTTGTAGCAATTGGGACACCGCAGTGGAAGGTACCCAGCCGCAATTTTTTTTCTAAAAAGGGAATACCACACCTGTACCAACATGTGCAGAGCCAAGTTACCGCATCTCTGTCACTTAGTGTTGGGCCAAAGGTCCATATGACTACTGACGCATGGTCCTCCAAGCATGGTCAGGGCAGGTATGTCACCTACACTGCCCACTGGGTGAACTTGGTAATGGCTGGGAAGCAGGGAATGGGTAGCTCAACAACAACAGTGGAGTTGGTGTCACCGCCACGGATTGCACGCGGTTCTGCCACCACCTCTACTCCTCCATCGCTCTCTACCTCGTCTTCTTCCTCTTCTTACTCTGCTGCTGGGTCCTCCTTCTCCTCCTCCACACCTGTGCACCCCCAGCTCCCCCTAGGCTATTCGACGTGCCAGGTACGCCATTGTCACGCTGTCTTGGGGATGACGTGCCTGGAAAGCAAAAACCATACCGGATCTGTACTCCTGTCATCTCTGCAGTCACAGGCCGATCGGTGGCTGACCCCACACCAACTGCAGATCGGAAAAGTGGTGTGTGACAATGGAAGCAATCTGTTGGCAGCGTTGAGACTGGGCAATTTAACACATGTGCCCTGCATGGCACATGTGTTAAATTTAATAGTCCAACGTTTTGTCTCCAAGTACCCAGGATTCCAGGACGTTCTCACCCAGTCCAGAAAGGTGTCGGCCCATTTCAGACGTTCCTACACAGCCATGGCACGCCTTGCTGACATTCAGCAGCGCTACAACATGCCAGTCAGGCGTTTGATTTCTGACAGCCAGACTCGCTGGAATTCAACGCTCCTTATGTTGGAACGTCTGCTGCAACAACAAAGGGCCGTCAACGAGTACCTTTTTGAACTGGGTGGTAGGACTGGATCTGCAGAGCTGGGGATTTTTTTCCCCCGTTACTGGGTGCTTATGCGCGATGCCTGCAGGCTCATGCGACCTTTTGAAGAGGTGACAAATATGGTCAGTCGCACCGAAGGCACCATCAGCGACCTAATACCCTTCGCTTTCTTCCTGGAGCGTGCCGTGCGACGAGTGACAGATGAGGCTGTAGACCAGCGTGACGAGGAGCTGGAAGCGCACGATTTCTGGTCGGAATCACCAGAACGAACCCAGGCACCTGCTGCAACGCAGGGAGAGGTGCCAGAAGTGGAGTCAGAGGAGGAAGGTGGCTTTGTGGAGGAGGAGGAGGAGGACCAACAGGAGCAGGCTTCCCAGGGGGCTAGTGGTGACCTTTTGGGGACCCCTGGTCTTGTACGTGGCTGGGGGGAGGAGACCGTGGATGATGCAGTCCTTGATAATGAGGAAGCGGAGATGGATAGCTCTGCATCCAACCTTGTGAGAATGGGGTCTTTCATGCTGTCATGCCTGTTGAAGGACCCCCGTATCAAGAGGCTTAAGGAGAAGGACCTGTACTGGGTCGCAACGCTACTAGACCCTCGGTACAAGCATAAAGTGTCAGAAATGTTACCAACATACCACAAGTCCGAAAAGATGCGGCATTTACAAACCAGCCTGCAAAACATGTTGTACAATGCTTTTAAGGGTGATGTCACTTCAGGAACTCATCAACATTCCAGGGGCAGAGGTGCCAGTAATCCTGCCACGAGCACACCTGCAAGGACAAAGCCCTTTGGCCAGTCTGTAACGTCAGACATGCAAATGTTTTTCTGTCCAAGGCAGCGCCACAACCCTTCTCGATCCACCCTCAAAGAACGCCTCGACCGGCAGGTAGCGGACTACCTGGCATTAACTGCAGATATCGACACTCTGAGGAGCGATGAACCCCTGGACTACTGGGTGCGCAGGCTTGATCTGTGGCCAGAGCTGTCACAATTTGCCATGAACCTCTTGTCTTGCCCAGCCTCAAGTGTGCTCTCAGAAAGGACCTTCAGTGCAGCAGGAGGGATTGTAACTGAGAAGAGAACTCGCCTAGGTCACAAAAGTGTCGATTACCTGACCTTTATTAAAATGAATGAGGGGTGGATCTCGGAGGGTTACTGCACGCCGGAAGACTTGTTCTGACTTCTATGCAGCTGTCCTTCTCTTCAAGCCTCATGACTCCACACACAGCTGTCCTTTAGCGTCCTCCTCCCTCCGCCACCGTTACAAACTAGGGTGCAAACCCTACTGGTTTAATTTTTTCTGGCCTCTGTGCTTCAGTGGCTGCAACCAAAAAAACTGGGCAAACAATGTCTACAAGGTCAACGTATGGCAAAAAATGACTATTTTCAGCATTTATATGGCATATTTTTTCTGGCAACTGTGCTTCAGTGGCTGCGTCCAAAAAAATGCATATTTTCTGCATTTATATGGCATAATTTTTCTGGCCTCTGTGCTTCAGTGGCTGCAACCAAAAAAATTTATATTTTCAGCATTTATATGGCATAATTTTTCTGGCCTCTGTGCTTCAGTGGCTGCAACCAAAAAAATGTATATTTTCAGCATTTATATGGCATATTTTTTCTGGCAACTGTGCTTCAGTGGCTGCAACCAAAAAAACTGGGCAAACAATGTCTACAAGGTCAACGTATGGCGAAAAATTACTATTTTCAGCATTTATATGGCATATTTTTTCTGGCAACTGTGCTTCAGTGGCTGCGTCCAAAAAAACTGGGCAAACAATGCCTACAAGGTCAACGTATGGCAGTTGTTTAAAGAGAACAGTAGATTACTAGCCAGCAAAGCTACCTAAGCTAAAATGTCCCTCAAATCCCTGCAGACTTCTGTCCCTCCAATACAGAGCAGTATCAAGCAGATTACTAGCCAGCAAACTTACTATCATCTGTCCCTGAAATCACTAACAGCTCTCCCCCTACACTATCTCTTCCAAGCACACACAGGCACATTTTTCAGATACATTTTTGCCCTTGATCCCCCTCTGGCATGCCACTGTCCAGGTCGTTGCACCCTTTAAACAACTTTAAAATCATTTTTCTGGCCAGAAATGTCTTTTTTAGATGTTAAAGTTCGCCTTCCCATTGAAGTCTATGGGGTTCGCGAACCGTTCGCGAACCGCTCGCATTTTTGCGCAAGTTCGCGAATATGTTCGCAAACTTTTTTTCCGACGTTCGCTACATCCCTAGTGTTGATATTGGAACTAGTAAATTAAGCCCTTGACCCACCAGACATATATTGAAGGGAAACTTACAACAGAAAATATAACATTGAAGACTAAATACAGATACTTATAGTATCAAACCACATTAGGTTATCAATTACCAACACAGCTCTATAGAAGTAGTCAGCTAGCCATTTCTAAATCTCTGTGAACCGTTGTGTGCACACAATGGTACCCATTATAACTGTATTTAAAGTATCTCAGCTGTGTATCCTATACTATCTTATCTGGCTTTATTCCACTGGCATAGCAATTATTTCACATCCTGGACTTCTCTTCCATTCCTCATTGTAACATCACTTCTGGTATGTGTTGCTTCTGGTTTTCAACACAATGAGCCCTATACCTCTCACCCCCCATAGAATTATATAGACACCCAAGGGCCTGCCCCCAAAAAGCTGCCACTGGCCCTCATTCAGTGATCCCCAACCAGTGGCTCGTGAGCAATATGTTGCGCACCAACCCATTTCATGTTGCTCCCAGTGACCTTAAAGCAGATGATCATTTATGAATTTCTGACTTGGAGTCAAGTTTTGGCTTCATGAAGACCATGTGTACTGTGTGTACTATAGGTTCATGCCTGGTTTCATCAAGCCAATAATATGTCTTAGCAGGGTTACACAGCACATAGCTCGTACTAGCCAGTTGTACACTTGCAGGTAGGGAGAGGCGCAATGATGCTCACCCAATGGGTCTCACTAGGACTGCACATGGGTGGCCAAATCAGGAAGAGATCTGCTTGTTTAGTGACCTCACCAAATAGGTGGATCTTAAAGTGTATGGCTAGCTTTGTTTGTAGACATGAAGAATCAGCAGAATGCTTCCATCACACTCGGTGAATGTGGCAGATTAATAAGTATATGCAATGTATAAACATATAAGTTTAATATTATTTTGTTGCATAAATCAGCATTATATGGAGAAACATAACAACCCAGCTGGGGAAAAATAAATTAATTAACCAAGCTTGGCATCCCAAGCTTAATTACACATGCAAGAAAATTCTCCAAGAGAATCATCTTTATCAGTGCTGCATCAGTCATCTTTAGAGTGCAAGTTCTTTGCTAATACTTCACAGTAATCAAATTTGAAAAGGACAGCTGTAGTCCTGTTTGCTGTTTAGGTGTTTGGTGCTGTGTACCTTCAAGAGTCTCAATAGTTTTGTGGCTGCTTGCCCTGGCTTTTGTTTGATAATCTGATAAATATGACTTTTTGGGTGACAACTCAATTCAAGCGTCAAATCAAAAAATTTGCATGACTTGACAAATATATGCATTTCTTTATTTGTATTATTATTATTATTATTATTAAATAATTAAAAGGGTTTAGTAATTAAAGCATCCTAAAAGCCTTTAAAGTAAAAAATACAAAACAGGTGACACACAGAGATAATCACCCACAAGTAATAATCAGAAATATGAAGAAATTGAACTTTATATTACCCCAAAATTCATGGTAGGGTAAAGACAGTGATAACTTTATGCAAAATACCCTATGATGTGAAGCACAGTTAGTGCAGTAGTAACTTTCTCCATGCCCCAGAGAATGGGTAAAGCATGGTTGGGAGGGAATTTTGGGACTTCCCTGTGGAAGTACCAATTAGCCAGCTATGTCCAGCTTTAATAAACTAGAAATTGTAACTGATTTGTGTGCCATTTTACTTACAGCTGACTAGTTTAAAGGGTAATTTTTTTTACTACAGAAGTAAAATAATTACTTCACTATAAAATATTTTATTGCATAATAAAGACTGGCTTCAAATGAACAAAGGAAAATGATACAAGCTTTTACTACTATACCTTTTACTGATGTGTTCTCTCCTAAGGTCCTCTTGAAAACCTGCCTTATATGAGGCAACATGCAAAGCACACAAGGTCAGGCCATGCAATAATCTGCATTGCCCCGTGCTCCATCTGCAGCTCATATTTTTACAAAACAGGAGTTTTTTATGCTAAAAGACTTTAACCTGGGTACTAAATTTGAGACTGTGCCCCGCTGTGTCTCAATGACGATATGATATACAGTATTTTATATTTTTTATATCCTGATTCATTTAGTTCTAGACTTTTGGCAGCTGTTCAAATACTGTAAGTCTCACAGCGGCAGAAACATTCTTCACTGTAAGAAAAGGAAGAAGTAAGCAAAGTGCTTTTCAACTTCAAATGCTACCTTAACTACAAAATCTCACTGTGCTTAAACCAGCAAGTCACACAGAAAGTAAAACATCCCAAAGGTAATATATGCCAGAACAGTTCCCAGCAATAGCAGGGAATATTGATTTTGTTTTCTATACGCATGCCTTACCTCTTTGACAGGGGGTTATTGAATAGATAAGTTGCAAAAAAAACCATTTTGCTATTTCCCAATTTCCTTTCCCTTATACCTTAATTAGCCTGTTAAAATTTTAAAAAAGTAGCAAAAGGTTAATGATATAATTATGTGCCATCATTTATGGATTCTCACTATATTTAATGATAGAGTGATATAAAAAATATACTTGCTTTATTAAAAAAAATCCTAAAGGTTAAACCAATAAAACCCAATGATTTTTAATTCCATTAACTGTTTATTATTCTTGCATATTATCCAGAAGAATGGAAATGTATGAACATTTATGTTGGAACAGTAAATAACAGTATAATAAAAAGAGAATCTGATATAACCTCACTCTGCTGGCATGTTTGGTATTTGCCTGTTATTGGTTTCATTCAAAAACTGATAAAAGATTATACAGTTAAATCTCTCTCATGGTTTATTGTATTACAGAGGCATTAACACATTTCAAAAATCCTAGGCTTTTTTGTGATGTTATGATGTGGTAAATATGTCGTCATTCAGCTCTGAACTTATAGCTGATGTGTCTGTGTAATTTGTTTTAAATTTCTTTAAAGGAAAACTATACCCCCAAACAATGTAGGTCTCTATTAAAAGATACTGAGTAAAACAGCTCATGTGTAAAACCTTGCTTCATGTAAATGAACCATTATCATAATAATATACTTTTTTAGTAGTATGTGCCATTGGGTAATCATAAATAGAAAATTGCCATTTTAAAAAATAAGGGCCGCCCCCTGAGATCGTAAGATTCACTGCGCACACATACAAACCACATGTAAGGTCACATGAGCCAATTAACAGGCAGAGTTCTGCCTTTTGCTTCCTCACTTCTTCCTGTTACAGTTAGTGTTGTAGTATTTCTGGTCAGGTGATCTATGAGGCAGCACAGATAGAGTCACGAAATGGTGGTTCAAGGAAAGAGATGTAAAAGGGCAATATTTATGTAAATATATATTCCAGTTTGGTAAGATTCTTTAATATGTCATTCAATTTGATATAAACTATCTGTTGCTTAAGTATTCATTTTGGGGGTATAGTTTTCCTTTAATGCATTGTAAATTCTCTCAGTTTAAGGCTAATAATGAAAAGGACCAACTGCCAGGAATTGCAACTATGCAACCCAATGAGTTATTTCTGATAAATGGAATTATGCATGTTTTCGAGCAATACTTGTGAATAGTGGGCCATTCCAAACACCTCTTACTGTCAAGTGATGGGATGTCATGGCAGTTACTGTTCAAAAATTGTAGTGCCAATCAAAATAGGCATCATTTACGACCTCAAGTGCACTTGGGCGCCGCACCAATGAAGCAAGATGAAAAACTTAGGCGGCAGCACCTAACCAATTACCAGGGGGTATAAAAGCTGCTTATAAGAGCCAAATTTCTGTAAAAATGCAGCTCTTCTAGTGCGAGAGAGAACGACTGCTGTCTCCACACTGGCAACGTGGCCCCCACTGAACCCTCCTCCGGCACAGAAAAGGTAAGCACTGGGGGTCTGGGGGTAGGCATTACAGGAGCCACCTTAAGCAGTGCCTCATATAGAACTGGTTCAGAGTGCAGTAAGCAAATGCAATTTCAAGAGTAATTTCTACTTTTATTTCCCATAATACAGAATTCCAGCATTGTTGTACTAACAAGGGGGAGTTGCTCGACACAATTGCAGCAGTTGCATCAAAATTAATGTAATTGTGCTTGCAGTTTAACATAAACTGCTGATGTCACTCTCACACCAAGCACCAGAAATGATCTGTATGCGCTGAGGGAAACCTGGCGCTACCACTTGCTTTGGAGGTGGTGGTATCTCCAGGATTCCCCCGCATCATTTGGCACAGCAGCACTCAATTTGGAACATGAGGCAGATGAATGACAACAAGCACAACTATGAGGAAGTGCAAGATGAGTTATTTTTCCCATTAACTTTAGGTTAGGAGTATATCTTAAAACATATGGTTTGTATAGAAACAAAACGCCAAAGCAATGGTCACCCACTGTCACGATCGGCACCCAGAATCCAGAACCAATGCTAGGCTCGCTGGTCTCGGCTCTTTCTTCTGCCTTTAACAGCCGCCTTTCACCTCGGGAGGAGCCCTCGGCTAATTGGATGCCACCAGGTCTTATTAAGAGAGGAGCCAAGCTAAGGGTTCTGGATGAGCAAAGTTAGCAAAGTTTTTTGGGCAAAAGGTCACAATTCAAGGAGCAGGCAGAAAGCATAGTCAAAACCAGGCCGGATCAGTGCAGGCGGAATACAATCGGAGTCAGACAGGCAAGGGTCAAAACCAGGGTATCAATCAAGAAGAGTCAGACAGGCACGGGTCAGAATACAGATTTCAGAATAGTCGATTACCAGGCAGGGGTCAGGATCACAGAAGACAGATTAATCAGGAAGGCAGGGGTCAAACCAGGGATCAGATTCAAGATACAAACAGGCAAAGCACTCAGGAACTCTTAGAGAAGAACCTATAACAGGCAATGAAAAAATACCAAAGACCCCTTTAAATATCTTTGAATTTCGCACCATTGCACACTGGCGTCATCATGCCTATAAAACAAGAGGATGTGCGCCGTGCGCGCCCTAAGGAACCGGTGCACAAGAAGACGCGGCACAGCGTGGTGGGCGTCCCCACCGACGGCGTGGTGGGCATCCCCGCCGAACCACTAGACTACCAGGGTGAGTTCTTACACCCACTTTGTGCCTAGTTCTGCAAATTCATTTATGGATTATTTGAATTCCAGTTTTTGGAAAAATAAGCTACAGGTATATAGCTCAGGCCTAATGACTAGCAAGCTCTTTTTCTGAATATAATTATATTAATCAAAATGATTATATTATTTGAAGATATTCCTGGATTGGTAACAACTGACTATTTGGCCACCAAAACATATAGGGGCAAATTCACTAAAGTGTGAAGCGCTTAACGCTAGCGCAAATTCGCCAGCGTGACGTAATTTCGTTACTTCGCAGATTTACTAACGGGTGCTGGCGTAAATTCGCTAGCGAAGTGGACCTACTCTAGCGCTATTTTGCACCCTTACGCAAGGCGAAGTTGCGCTATGGCGAAAGGACGTAACTATGCGAATTCACTAACTTGCGCATTTTACTGAACATTACCTCTTGCGCCAGACTTTACTTCGCCACCTCAGACCAGGCGAAGTGCAATAGAGTAGATAGGGATTGCTTCAAAAAAAGTTGAAATCCTGATAGGCTGAAAAAAGAAAGTAAATTTTTTGGGGGTACCCTCCTTCCCCCCTACATTTCCTAACATATGCCACCTAAACTATACAGTGGGCACATGTGTAGGGCAATAGAACAACTTTATTTTATTTTAGAAAGGATTCCAAGGCTTATGTAGTGTAATGTATTTGCTGCTACATATACGTCCATTGTACTTTAACTTGGCGCCATATGCAAATTAGGCATCGCTAGCATAACTTCCTTTCCTTGACGAATTAACGCTAGCGCAACTTCGCTACCGTTCGCCTCCTTGAGCGCAAATTTGAATTTTAGTGAATTTGTGTAGCACTGGCGAAACTACGCCTGGAGAAGTGCGGTGAAGCTGTCGCTGGCGCAACTTCGGATCTTAGTGAATTTGCCCCATAGGATTTAAAAATGGCTGAGCAATGTACTCCTAAATTCACCGTTTTGGAAAAACTTAATAAAAAGGTCCAAAGTCAGTGGGTGTCTGTTGTTTATTATAATGAAGAAGTGCATATTTATAAAAAAATATTACATTATGAAAATATGGATATGGGTGTTCACTGAATAATGATAAATGTTTTAAGACATGCACATCCATCCAAACCTAAAATAACAGAAAACACGTCATCAACTCTTGGCTCTACAGTTGCCCCAACTAGTGAGTCTAGGAATAAATGGTGATAAAATAATATGTTGCTCTAAAGGTTTAAACATGTATATAGTACTGCAGGGTAGATGCAGCAGGATTGTCATTGAGGTTAGGTGATCATACTTTGAAAAAATCCAGACCTGATGCAAAATGGATATTTAATCTAAGCATTCTACTGTACTATCAAATAATTTTATTGTTTACTTTGTAAAGTATGCATTTGACTGATATATAGCTATGTATGCATAGAAACGCAATAAACCTCATTGAATAGTACAATTAACACAATTCACAAAGTCACTTTAAGTCCATATATGCTGCTAGTAACTTGTGGCTTCTTTCAGGGAGCCCATTGGGCTTGTGTGCTAACGAATAGCATTAAGTGCATGCAAAGATGCTAGGGAACTCTAGAAACTACCTCCAGCCTGGTTGTGGTAGTAATTTAAGGGTTCCCCTTAGCAGGTTGAGCCAGTTGTTAAAATTGACTTGCACCAAATGAATCAGATACTAAAGACATTATTAAAACCACACACAGGAAGTGACACCACAAAGACAAGGCAAATAGCATTTGCCCCAACTGGCACTCGATTTTACCAACTTGGGGAACAACTACAATTACATTGCAGTTATAGGGGGAATAAAAGAATGGCAGTTTTGTATCAAAAAATTAAATTTTGCACATTAATGATCTGCGTTCATAACTGAGATTTAGGGGCAAATTTATCAAAGTGTGAATTTAGAGCTCACCACAATAAAACTTGCTGACTTTCTATTCATTCCTAAATATTTAAAAAGCAGATTTATCAAATGGTGAACTCCATTGATAAATACGATTCTAAAAATCTCACAGGAATGAATAGAACATGAGTTTTCTATGGCGAGCTCTAATCTCACATTTTGATAAATCTGTCCCTTAAATGGTTGGTTTACCTTTGAAGTAACTTTTAGTATGTTATAGAATGACCAATACTAAGCAACTTTTCAATTGGTTTTCATGATTTATTTTTTATAGTTTTATAGTTATTTGCCTTTTTCTTCTGGCTCTTTGCAGATTTCAAATGAGCGTCGCTAACCCCTTCTGAAAAATAAATGCTCTGTAAGGCTACAAATGTATTTTTATTGCTAATTTTTATTACTTATCTTTCTATTCAGGCCTCTCCTTTTCATATTCTAGACTCTTACTCAAATCAATGCATGGTTGCTAGGGTATGGACCCTAATGCAAAATTGAAGAGCTGCTGAATAAAAAGCTAAATAACTCAAAAACCACAAATAATAAAAAATTAAAACCAATTGTAAATTGTCTCAAAATGTCACTCTCTACATCAGGGATCCCCAACCTTTAGAACATGTGAGCAACATTCAGAAGAAAAAGGAGTTGGGGAGCAACACTAGCATGAAAAATGTTCTTGGGGTGCCAAATAAGTGCTGTGATTGGCCATTTAGTAGCTACTATGTGGATTGTCAACCTACATTGAGGCTCTGTTTGGTGGTGCACCTGGTTTTATGCTGCCAAAACTTGCCTCCAAGCCTGGAATTCAAAAATAAGCTCCTGCTTTGAGGCCACTGGGAGCAACATCCAAGGGGTTGGAGAGTAACATGTTGCTCACGAGCTACTGGTTGGGGATCACTGCTCTACATCATACTAAAAGTTATTCAAAGGTGAACAACCCCTTTAATGGCTGTTACACAAAAACCTAGCTCTTCCATCAGTACACATGGCGACAGCTTTTTTTGACAGGAAAAATGTAATGTAAGTTTGTCCACAGAATAACTAAAATATTCTGTGGACAAAGGTTAAGACTGCGATGAGAAAAATCAGAAATGTAAAGTTGAGAAATGAGGAGAAAGTTATTTAAAACATCAGTAGTGTACACAATGTGCTGCCTGTAAGGATTTTCTCTCAATACAGGAATGCTACTTTTTTTACAATTTGTAAGGAAAAAATCAAACTTAATTCTGTGAAAAGTTAAAATTTGACATTACAAAGACTCACAGTACAAAACAATATTTCTGGAAAAGTAACTGATTTTTCTAAAGAAAGAATAAAGTGCAGTCGGTAAAAAAGCAATAAAAAATGGCATTAACATCATTTTTGGGAAAAGTTTTAGAGGATAATAGAAACGTATCTACTTTAAGTAGCTTTTTTCACAGGATTGAATTAGAGAAAGCTGCCTTTCACATACAGTAACTAACAAAGGTTTTCTAAAGTAAAATGGTACAGGACCCTGAAAATGTTATTTTAAAATTGAGTTACAGGAGTTATTTTTATAAAGCAAAAAAGTGCCATATAATGAAGCTCATGGACTAAGATAGGTAGATAGATATCAACAATCTTTTTTTTTTTATAGAAAAGATCAACAGATAGTGGCACTTCACTGTTTATGCTTATGATTTGGGTTCCAATATAAGAAACATATACCAGTAACAACAAACAATATATCACTTACAGAACTTTTGACCAAACATTATTGCTTATTTGACCAATATTTTGGCACCATGACAGCCCTATATACAGAAAATAGAAAAGATGACTTTAAGCAGATAATTAACATTTACAATGAGGCAGACATGGCTATTCTAAGATCTTTAGCAACTGTGCTAAGGTTTTTGAATTAACTATCTGTTCAGCATTTAAGCTACAACTTATACTTCTATATAAATGTGCTATGGAATTACATTGGAAAATAGAAATGGGAATTTACTTGAGTGGAAGGTGTAGATTTTTGTAATTGTAATTAATCGAAAACAAGTTGGCTGGTTTCCACAAACATATCTAGTAACTAATTATTTCTTTACATAAAGAAAAAAGGACTAAAATTAGTGCCAGTAGTATTTAAACACATTTATAATTAATGTGAAATCCTTGTTTGCAATAATTACTCTTGGAAAAAAAATACAAGTTCATTAAAGTAACAGTGTGTAATCTGCAAGCTCTAGCAAGGCATAAGATCACCTCTAGTTTTATTTATTATATTCATTCAAAGCAAATTGAAAAGCTAATATTATTTTTACAAACCTCTATAAAAAATATATTGCAATACACGTAATATAATAATCAGCAATTTCGCATACTCATGCATTAACCACTTGCAATATACGCACACATTATAATTAGTCTATTTTTTATGTTGATAAAAATCCAATTAAAGTCTATATAATGCGTTTTCCCTGAGAATAATAAAGAAAAGCACACATTTGGGACTCATAATTTTCAGTATTATAAAAACACTACTATATTTTCAGATTTGAATGACTTTAATGATTTTAATGTTGTTTATTTTGATTCTTCCCCAGGCCTCAGGCTCCTTATTTTGAGTGCCCTTGATGTGCTTGTTTTTCACATCCTTACTGCCATCTCTCTTTTGATTTTGATGTCTTTGCTTAATGGCTCTTACAGGGGGGATTTTTCCTTTTTATAAAAAATGTATAAATTTTATTATTTACATTTTTTTGAGCACTTAAACTACATTTTAATAAATACATTGTCACATACAAGTACATGTACATACATATACTGTATATACATATACAGTAACTTCCTATGCAATACATTATGTTGATACATTCTATAGGAAAAGAAAGCAAGCAAAGTAAGGCTAAATGATTATATTATGCACTTATAGGATGGTTAATAAAGGAACAAAATGCATTGATAGCAATAACAAACCAGCTAAAACAGGAAATAGAGTTACAGATCTACTCGCTTGGCTTGGTCTCCACACAAGCAAATTTTAACCCAACTCAACCAACCAGGTGGAGGTGCAAACACTCTCCTCAGTCCTCTGGCTCAATGGTCAAGGGCAATAAATCACCATCAGGAACAGACTGAAAGTACAGACTGGTGCAGTCCTTGGCTAACAGGATTTTCTGACTTGCCTAATCAACTCAGTCTGTTATAAATCACATAATTTTGGTGCTATGCCTGATTCAGTTCAAAACAGTTTAATGCGATCTGCATTCAGTTAATGTTAAGTAATGTGCACCTTATGGTCATGCAATGCCTACACATTTAGGTCAGTCCATGACAAATATCTTAAGGTATTTACCCAAATTGGTATTATACTTTCTACAGACCAATATTTTAAAAATCTGAGTGAGGTAGAGGCCTGCATTAGGTTGGGTACCCACAAAGCAGTGGGGATTGGATTAAAAAAAATCCCTGAACGGGTGGGCTATCAATATTCTGCAGGGGTCCGGCATAATGCAGGCTATGAGGAGCTTTAAAAAAAATAGACATTTCCTGCACTCCTCACAGATTCACCCAGATTTGACCAGGTTATCTGACATCATTTTCAGAATCACGTTTCCCGGCACGGGCAGGTTGTAAAATGTACCAGTTGTTTTCATGCCAGTTCATGTTGCACTTTGAAGAAATAGCTGTGTGGGTAAGCAGGCCCAGGTCGGATCTGTGATTGGAGGTGTGAGGCCTCACCAATAATTTCCAGGATTGTTATCTAACCAATATTGCTTGAAAATTCTGATCTCATCTGACTGAGGATCAAACCGGGGTCAGACTGGCCCAGTGGAACACCAGATAAAAACATGGAGGGCCCCAGCCCTTGTGGGCCCTGCCGACCCAGACCTGTCCTCTTTTCTCAATTAAACAATGGGTACATTGCCAGTTTTTTCTGGACCTTTTTAAAAATATAAATAAAGTACAAAAAAATATGGAAAACTCAAAAATGTACATAATAACATGTAATAAAGGCCTGGTTTAATGTAAAATTTAAAAAGGTATACATGCGACCTACCTGCATAACAATCAGAAGGTCAAACACCAAGATAAATGAAGCTAGAAAGGCCCGGGACACCTCATCACTTGGCAAAAATCCCCAATTCAGCTTGTCCCAGCTTATCCAGTCAGTGGTAATAACCAAAACAACAACAGAGGTTAGGCTAAACAGAACAGTCCTGTAAAACAGAAAATGTTGCCTGATATTAAAAGGACAGGATTATTTTATGCATCCATGTGTTTATAATCAAGGCTTTGATAAAAGAAACATTGAAAAAAATCATAAAACTTATGTATAATACACAATACATTACACTATGATTTAATCTAACTATTTTGTGATCTTTTTTTAGCCTTAAGGTATGGACATCCAAATTACAGAAAGACCACTTATCTGGAAATGATGAATGAGGCTTGAAAGAGGCAATTCATGTCAAGGTGGAGAAACCATCCCTGATTAGAGGTGGGGGCCTTCAACACCACCTGTCTGCTACATACAATGCTGTTCTAACATCTGTACCCCGGCGGTTTCAGAACACTTCACACATCCATTCATGTAACTCTCACAAGTAACACCTCTTTCTAGGAGTTGCATGACACATTGGATAATACTATCACAACTACACAGAATCAACACCTCTGTGAATTTCTTTTTCTTTTGAAGAGTTATAATGTGCCATTGTGAGTGGATTAGTAAAAGCCGAGCACTTCCCATACCAGTTGAACTGAAGAAGCTGCTCGGATGAGTAGTGATTAGTGAAACGTCTTCAATGAACACTCAGCAAGTCCAGTTGTTTTAGATTTACCTATACTAGATATACATATTCAGTCATGTCTCTGAATATGATCATCTTGTAGTCAGCCTGCTCAAAAACCTTGAAAATACATTTACAAAGTTATTTTCTATATAAAGCCTTATGGTTACAATATTTGTACTGTGTTCTCTGAAGTCCACAACTTAAACAAACTAGTATCCAGTACATGAGGAGGAAACAAAACACTATTTCAAAACACTATTTGCCCATATAAGTGATATCCCAGCAGGAACGCATTGGCAGGACAAGAAATGTTGGCAAGGAAAATAATTAAATTACCAGCATACAGATAATCCCCTGACTAACAGATACCTGCAAACAAAACAGTCATAACAAAGGAAGAGTAATGGGTTGCACACTGTTCAATTAATTAATTAAACTTGCAGCAAAATATATATATAAATAATAAAGATAGCAGAAATAACAAATGTCACATCAACAGTTGCATACTCTACAGGAAGAAATTATTCAGTGCAGTTAAAGAAATTCAGAAGGCATTCATTCAATTATATGAATCAAATACTATATATAGCTGGGTTGAGGATAGAGTAAAAAGAGCAAGACATGGGGATCCAATTCATTTACACCGTCTCTTTGATTATTGGGAGTAATTTACATGTTTTCCCCAGTACAAATAGACCATGGTATTTCTATAATTTTTGAAGGATATACACTACCCCCCCCCCTTTATTCAAATACTGAAGGAATTGCAGGCATATTAGTGTACATACAGTGCAATTTGGAGACAAGTGCATAGTGAGAAAATATGATATCACCAATAGAAAAGGTGAAAGAAAAAGGTAGGTAAGATGGAAAATGCATGTCTACATATAAATGATAGATTTACAGAGGTCACACCAAGCTGAAATGGTCTCTTAGATACAATGGAATGGCTTCAGATTCAATCTTCTCCCTAATAAAGCATTTTCTGAATCCCTTTCCTTCTCCTGATGCACAGCTCTACTAATGAAGACCCTAACTAACTTCAGAGATGTATCTGATGTCAGTTATTCCTCACCAGAATAAGTTAATAAAGCAGTTATCATTGCTGACAGAGAATTTTGTCAGCAATGATAACATGCCCTTGACTTCACAAGTAGTAAGGTATAAGAAATATGCAGACTTGACTAGAAAGTGAATGAACTGATTCAACCAATTTTTTTTCCCCATTTTTATACTCAGTTTTCCTGTTTTGCTGATATGCCATATGTTGGTATTTTAAACAGATTGTAGCCATTGTCATTATGCTAAAAGGTCATCATCATTTATTTATATAGCGCCAACAAGATATGCAGTGCTTTACCTTAGTTATAATAAACAGGGAATCAATGGTGGATAACAAACAAGGGTTAGAGAGTACAATAGGATTAGAGGGCCCTACAAATTAGAGTTTACAAACTAAAGGTTAGGGTACAATTGAGACTTTAGGATTTTAGAGACAATTTGTGATTTTTGATACAGTAATGATTGATTAATTAAGGTACAATGAATAAGCTTCTTTAAACAGGTAGGTCTTTAAGGAGCGCTTGAAAGTTTGGAAAGAGGGAAAAAGTCTGACAGCTCGAGGCAGAGAGCTCCAGAGAAAAGCAGACGCCTGAGAGAAGTTTTGTAGACGAGAATGGGCAGAAGTGATCAGAGGAGAAGTGAGGTGAAAATCAGAAGCAGAGCATAGGTTTCGTGAAGGAGTGTATTAGGAGATCAGAGATGAAATATAGGGAGGGGCTTCATTATTAAGGGCCTTGAATGTGAGTGTTAGTAATTTGAATTTGATGCTAGAGGAGATTGGGAGCCAGTGAAGGGACATGCATATGGGAGCAGCTGATGTTGAGCGGCGAGCTAGAGGAATGAGTCTAGCAGCCACATTTAGAACAGATTGGAGTTGTGGAAGGTGACTTGTTGGAATACCTGTGAGGAGAAGGTTGCAGTAATCAAGGCGGGAGATGATGAGAGACTGAATCAGTGTTTTAGTTGATTCTGAACTGACATATAGTCGTATTCAGGGAATGTTGCACAGTTGAATACGACAAGATTTTGCAAGTGTTTGAATGTGTGGTAAAAAGACAGATGTGAGTCTAAGATAACTCCTAGGCAGCGTGCCTGTGCGGTGGAATGAAACATGGTGTTGTTTACTGTGAGTGATATCTGAGGGACAGGGCAAGATCTTGGAGAAAATATAATGAGTTCTGTTTTTGATAGGTTCAGTTTCATGTGGCGCTGTGACATCCAGGAGGAGACAGCAGAGAGACAGTCTGTGACTTGGGAAAGGACAGAATTAGAAACATCAGGAGTAGACAAGTAGAGTTGGGTGTCATCAGCATAAAGGTGATACTGAAGTCCAAATGACTGAATAAGTTTTCCTAGTGAAGTTGTATAGAGTGAGAACAGCAGAGGGCCTAGAACAGAGCCTTGACTAACTCCGTCAGAGAGAGGGAACGTAGTTGAAGTAGAGTTAGAGAAGGCAACTTTAAAGGAACGGTCAGACAAATAAGATGTAAACCATGAAAGATCAGTTTCAGCTGAGTAAAGAATGTCTAGGAAGAGAGTATCCTCAACTGTATCAAAGGCTGCAGAGAGATCTAGAAGGATTA
Source organism: Xenopus petersii (assembly GCA_038501925.1). NCBI lineage: Eukaryota > Metazoa > Chordata > Amphibia > Anura > Pipidae > Xenopus > Xenopus petersii. The sequence continues at coordinate 50,238,057 of CM076677.1, forward strand.
GTATGGAATAGTGACCTTTAGACTTTGCCAGTAGATGATCATTGGTTACTTTGGCGAGTGCAGTTTCAGTTGAGTGTGTTAGGCGGAATCCAGATCACAGGGGGAAGAGAAGGTCATGAATTTCTTAGTATTTTAAGAAAGATCTAAAAATCCAATTTAATGTTCTAATACCTAAATTGAAAATTCAGTTGTATTGCATGTAGTCCATGCATATTTATGCAAAGAGTAAAAAAGTTAAAACATTTATAACCTTGGAATAAAAAACAGTGTATTTTGTGCCTCTGGCAGTAGGCATTGCTTATTTATGACAGCAACTACAGTTGCCTTCATGCAAAAATGGACAGTCATTACATGCACCAAAGCCATTCATTAAAGGTACATGCATCCCAAGATGATCCTTGTACATCCCAATTGTTTGCCGATTGTGCTCAGTGAAATTACTTCCGACGAACCTCCAGTTCCCACCTTGGAATTACCAACTTTAAGATGGCGGTAATTCCAGGGTTCCCTCTGCAGACTGTGTTAGGCTTATCAGATGTATGCCTAAAGAATCATGTGGCAAACATCATTTCTTAGCATTCACCAATCGCTGAAGGTGTATGTGAATTATCTTGTATCTCTGCTCAGCAATTAGGCGCATGACCTAAGTTGCATGCCTCCATGAATATTAATTACAAAGGCCAGGAGTACTGGAGAAAGTCATTAACTAGGATTGCCATTTTTATTCACAATTAAATACTTTCTTCTCTCACTTATCGGTGATGCACATTTTCAAGTCACATGTGTCCTTCCTAAATCTCAACAGTTTTTCACATTTCCTAACAAGCTGACCATGATCAGAAGACAATAGTGTCAGTTGGTTGCATACTAATGGTGGAAGTAGGGAAGGAGAGATGGGATGGAATTTACAAAAACAAAAGGACTTACGAGGGGCTTTTTTTTTTAAGAATAGGGTGATGTTTATTTATTTATTTATTTATTGGGATGAATAGATTTCAGTTGAGAGGAAATAATTCCTCAAGTAGGTATTTATGGTATTTATTTGTTCTCTAGTAAAAAGAAATTCTTGTTCAGTATAGGGTAAGACACATTTAGATTTTTAACAATGTAGTACAGAGTACAGTAATAAAGTACAGTGAGTAATCCTAAAGTGCAGTGAGTACATTCACGCTGTGAGATGAGTCCTGATTGTTTCAGTCACAGGTTGTAAGGAGCACAGAAGAGATTGACGAGTGTTAAGGGAGGTTAATGGCTTGGAGAATGTTGTTAAGCTGTCATTTTTTAACATGTTTTACAGTGTTCAGCAAGATCTTGAACAGTGACTGAAGCAGACAGAAATGAGTTAAAGGAGGTTCTCAGAGTTTATTCATTAATATAGTACAGTGAATTTTGTTTGTTTAGCAGAGGCTGGTGTTAAAGGAGAGCAGATTTTAGCTGTTCCTGTACTAGTCTGTTTCCGACCAGGATTTGTGGCAGCAGTGTTCAGGTGTACATGGCCATCTCTGGAGAGCGATGGTATAACTAGTTTGGAGTGGTTTAGGCCTTATGCATTGTCTCTTGGCAGAAGCAAGATCATGCAGTGGTCGGTGTGTTAAAATAGACTGAGGTGGCCAGATTAGGAGTGTCTATGTTTGAAATATTAGAGTAGGAAGAGTAAAAAAAGTGATATTTTTAGGATTGTGAAGGTCATGGTATGTGTGTGCTTGGGGAGGTGCAGAGGGACCTAGGGGCACATTTACTAAGCTCGAGTGAAGGATTCGAAGTAAAAAAAACTTCGAATTTCCAAGCATTTTTTTGCGTACTTCAACCATCGAATAGGCTACTACGACCTTTGACTACGACTTTGATTCAAACTAAAAATCGTTCGACTATTCGACGGTTCGATAGTCGAAGTACTGTCTCTTTAAAAAAAACTTCGACTACATACTTCGGTAGTTTAAACCTACCAAGGTACAATGTTAGCCTAAGGGGACCTTACCCATTACTTTTCTAAGGTTTTTTTGATCGAAGGAAAATCCTTCGATCGATGGATTAAAATCGTTCGAAGAGCAGATTGAAATCAAAACAAATGACCCAAGACTTTTGTCCTCCCTAGCCTACCTGTGGAATTTATTACTACACAACATCAGGCATATACGTACTGTTCACAGTATCAACTTTTTCCTTAATTCACCTCTTTTGTGAAGCCTACACACTAATCTATTAACCTTTAGCATCTGCTTTACACAAGTCATCAATTCAAACAATAATTCATCAACCTTCACATATCACATCCTGCTGACCCATTATCTTCTCACTAACATAGCACTTACTATACTAAATATTTTTCCAACATTGTTATACCTTGAGTCTCACATATTCCCCCACCTCTATGGATTGTAAGCACTAGCGGGAAGGACCATCATCATTTACTACAGTGGTTTGACTGTATTTTAATTATCATGTATAGCACTGTGAGATATACTAGTGCTTTATTAGAACAGTAATACACACATTTCCAAAAAAAAAACCTATTGCTAAATAAAATATTGGTTAATTTAATAGTATATCAAATGCTTTAGGGGTCTAATTTACAGCTGCTGGTGGAATTTGTACTATATTCCATATCCCTGTCTATCTATATAGCTATAATTAGAATATAATCATGTTCTTTTGAGTGGTGCCTTAGGCTAGTGTCATATACTGTTCTAAATATTTTTTAATAGAATATAGTTATGAGCCATCACCGCTCAGCGTTCAAACTGATCAGAACTATATTTTTATGTTTGCATGCTCAGGAGTCATTCTGCATCTTTAGAAATTTTGTACTTAGTAACCTCTATAGTTAGGGTGAACAATTTCGCAATTAATTTTCTACACACCTGCAATTAATGCTATATCCTAGCATCCTTTTTTGTCTTATATGGATAGATCTACTATTCATAGTAAGGCCTTGTATTCCAATGAGAGCAATCATATAGTAGCCAGTTACCCGAATTACAATTTTCTTTAAGTGTTTGCAGACTTGTGATGTAAACACATAAAGGTAGTGAAAGCCTTCTGTGTGGAAAGGGTAGTCTTTTTCTAACCTATATCCTGATGTGGGTTGTGTTTATAGAGGCTTTAATAGTTACACCCATAAGCTACACAGTCAATCCTATCATCCAAGCCCATTAAAAAGATCTTCTGAAAACAGTTTTAATTTGAAACAAATAACTAAATAAAGTCAGATGTTTAGTTAATTAGTGTGACAAAATATAGCAACCTTTTAGATTGCATAACCTCACATATTTCAATCGACCTCCTTCCAGTCACAGATTATTAGTAATTATGTCTCGCACCCCTGCCTTCAGTGTCTAACAGGCACATAGACAAACAGATACTTTGCAAACCTGCATCAACCTTGAAAATAAACCCCATTTCTGTACCCAGAACATTACATAAGCAGTAGCATTGGTTTTACAGAATGCACTTAAAAAGAACTGTCACTCCCTTACAGTACTTTACACATGGGTGGCATTATGTGCAGAACTAACTTACAGAGCATACACTTCTTCCCTATTCTGCAGCTGTTCTTTAACATACTTTTGTTGTTTGCCTGCTCTATTTTATTTGCTGCACCATCTCACTTTCAATGAATCAGGAAAAGTCTAGGATTAGATGTATGGAGACAGGTGTAACACTTTAACCTCCTGTTCATTACCCTATCAAACATTACATTTCTCCCGATGGAATAAAAATGCATACAATATGCATACAATGAGAAACTAGCTTTGAAAAAAAAAAAAAAAAAGATTTGCCTGTATCAGAAATAATCCACTGACAATGGCTGTTAATGATGCAGCCTGTACATTTCCTGCCTCCCATTTGGGCCTTAGAAATTCAATGCTGAATCTAGAAATTAAACGAATACACTTTAAATATGCTGGTTACCAATATATTGTATAGAGCATGACGTACAGGAGCCAAGCAGGCAGCAGAGGGTAAGGAAGATCCTTAGACTATCTCCATCTTTCAATTTATGTCAATTACCACTATTTTATCCAAACTACAGTAACTAAAATAATCCAAAATATAATAATTCAAAATATCCCAACCTTAATTTAATTTTTTAAACTTGGTACACAGTTACTCATCTGAAGGCAGCATTATATGTTTTAAATGCAAGTGCACTTCAATTAAACTAATCAGTCTTCAACCCCAACTTTCAAAAATGGTAGGTACTGTATCTCCAGTGAACAGTAGAATGAGCCTCAGCAGTTTACAACCAGCAAATAATAAGCACTTAAGCAGTAAAACATTTGGGATTGACACAAATTGCTGTCAGACTAATAAATCTCTTCTTAGTTTATATTTAACCACAAAAAAAATTGCATAGATGTAAGTATTTGTCCATGTGTTGTGTTCGGAAGATGACAATAGACAGAGAAACTGCAAAGTCTCACTGAAGCTTTTAAGATTTAGATTAAATATATAGTTACAGTTATTTCTGTGGTTACCCATACTTTAGAGGTTGGATTAGGTGCCTGCTCATCTGTATCTGCACTACTGTCTGGCCTGTAATTGGCAAGTAAACAGTATTTAGGGATTCTGTCATTGAAAAACATGTATTTTTTTACAAAATGCATCAGTTAATAACGCTCCTGCAGCAGAATCCTGCATTGAAATCCGTTTTTAAATACAGCAAACTGTTTGAAATCTGACATGGGGTTAGACATGTTGTTAGTTTCCTAGGTGCCCTTAGTCATATGACTGATAATCTCAGTCACTCTTTACTGCTACAATGCAAGTTCAAGCAATATCACTCCCCTCCTTTTCCCCCCCAGCAAAACAATGAGTAAACAACAAAATAACAGCCCCCAGCTAAAAATGTTCCCACCTAGTGGTAGATATGTGAACAACACTAAACATTAAAAACTCAAGTCCAGTTGACCCAAGTCACGACTCATTCAGTTACAGGAGAGTAGGAGAAACAATAACTTATCTGAATGCAGTTCCTTTCTGAAGTGCTGGATCTCTCTGAAAGAAAGTGACCAGGCAAAATGACCTGAGACAGCTGCCTACTCACCTATATTACAGCTAAAAAACACATGGGTTCAATAATAAAATCTAAATGGTTGAATGAAGTACTTTCAATGTACACAGTGTACTTTAGCAATGAAAAAGATACTATAAAAATCATGACAGAATGCATTAATGCAAATGCAAGACATTATTCAAAATCCTAGACATATTATGTAAAACAAAGTATATTAGAAAACAAATGTATCTTTATAATTACAGGTAGAACCCCATAATTAATACAAAATTAAGGCTTTCTTTTAACATGAAAGTGATGAACCAAAGAACATCACTGTTTGAAAAGCAAATTTTCATTGAAACAACCTGGTGGTATCACCAGAAATAGAACAATTGCAAGCTTAAGTGTAAGGCCTACACTGTGAAATTACTTTTTTTTTCCTTGTAGAAAACAAACTCTAAAATATGCCCGACATCCTGGTAGAATTTTAATAGCTTGCTACAGTCCATGAGTTGTTCTTTCTGCCCTCTGAGAGGGAATATAAATAGCAACTGTCATTCAGCAGCAATACTGCTAGTGCACTGCAGTATGCTTTCCAAAGAAATGTGTACAACATCAGAACAGAAGGAAAAAGAGTGAATCAATTAAACTGAAACTGAACTTCACAGAAAACATTTTCAAATTTTTAATAGTTTCTTTAAAGCTCTAGTCATCACATGGACTGCCCTATTGTCAGGCACAATTATTGAATCTCATTAAAAAAACAGGTTTAAAATATTAAAGAAATTTCAAAACACAGTGTGTGGCATTGTAGTTCAGTAGAAATATTTTTACATGTTCTGTATCAATTTTGCATTAGCTTTTATGCAAGTGACTCAGTCCTAACAATGTAGCTTTAAGTATAAGCATTATAAAAAAGGCATGGTTGATTTGACAAAGCATTTAAGAACTAGATGATTTCCTACCAGTATTACATTTACTGGACAAAGCACCAAAGGATGTTACAGAATTGACTGCTTGTGATGTTATTTTGTGAGATAATCTACAAAAATGGTAACTTTGTTGTAAAATATAGATGTACGCACACCCTTCTAACACGAGATAACTGTTCTAATTATATTCATATTTTCTCTTTCTAAATTGGAATTTAGATTGAAAGGTCTGTATTATAGAATAAAGAAATAGTCATAGTATTATTAACCTTAGCATCATTTTGTTCTCTGCAACTTGCCTTTTGATATGGTGATATTGCAGTAACATGGGATTCCAACTCAGGCCAACTATGCTGAAATGCAATTTTTGATGACTTCCTGGCCTTTGCCCTGTATGGTTGCTAAATTGCAGTTAAGCAAGTAGTTTAATTGCTTTGTGGGAAGAATAAATGTCTGATAACACATAGGGGCACATTTATCAAGGGTCGAATATCGAGGGTTAATAAACCCTCGAATTTAAATCCTTTGAATTCAAAAATCGAATTCGAAGGATTTAGCGCAAATCCTACAATCGATCGAAGTTAAAATCGAACAATCCAACGATAAAATACTTTGAATCGAACGATTCGAACTATTTTAATCGATCGATCAAAGGATTTTTCTTCGATCAATAAAAGCTTAGAAAAGTGATGGGGAAGGTCCCCATAGGCTAACATTGTACCTCGGTAGGTTTAAACTGCCGAAATAGGTAGTCAAAGTATTTTTTAAAGAGACAGTGCTTCGACTATTGAATGGTCGAATAGTCAAATGATTTTTAGTTTGAATCGTTCAAATCAAAGTCGAAGGTCGTAGTAGCCTATTCGATGGTCGAAGTACCCAAAAAAATACTTCAAAATCCAAAGTTTTTTTCATTCGAATCCTTCACTCGAGCTTAGTAAAGTGCCCCATAGTTATTTACCGAGGTTTGCAGAGAAAATGACACCCATAGAATTCAATGGGTGAAAAAAAAAATGTTGAGCATCAAAAAAAAATTGACTCCCGTAGACTTCAATGCATTTAGGGAAATTTTAGCTGCTTCGAGAATTTTTGACAAAGCAAAACGTGACAGATTCGCCCATCAGTAAACCGTTTGCATAAACGACAGATGTATGATGTATGATACTTGTATGATACAAGTAATGCAAGGAAAGGCATCAAATTAGTGAAGGTGCTGTGCTGAAACAATTACAGAGAGAGCACCGTCTATCCTAAATTATTTGTCTGGCATTCTTTAATATTCGAAGCTGCATTCCTATAGGTTAATTGAATTAGGATGGCTGCAAATTTTATGCAAATACAAATATCTGGGATAACCCAGGCATTTAGACTAGCTGGTGCTCTATCTATGATAAATTGCCTTTGTGAAGTTTGTGATTAAACAACTGTGTTATTATCAGGGCTTTGTGGGTCCAATTGGGACCATTTTAGCGGTGCCCCTAGATGGAGTGTTGCTGGCTTATATGGGGTTTCCACGGCTGGGTGGTCAAATAGTGTCTGCCTCTCCTTTTCTCCACTACTGCTATATATAGGTCCACTTCGCTAGCAAATTTACACCAGCGCCTGTTAATAAATCGGTGAAGTAACGAAATGACATCACACCGGCAAATTTGTGCCTCTTCGTGCTTTAGTAAATTTGCCCCTTAAACTTTCCTATGTCCACATTTCACCTACACTCTCACCTCTGCCAGTGGATCACCCACCTTTCCATACTTCTTTGATGCTTTCTACATACGTTTTCATTCTCAATCTCTCCTGCTATCCCATTCTCCAAAACAATCTCTTACATCGCACTTTGTACTTCATTGCCCAACACTTTTCTCAGCCTTTTTTTTCTCATCACTACAGCCCCCATCAAATTCATTATCAGGGTCAGCTGGGCCAATTGACATTTGAGGTGTGCTGGGCCAATCAGGAATGAGGGCAGGCTTAGCCAACTGGCATGGGGCAGCCTGGATCAGTCAAAATCAGGGAGCATACTGGGCCAGTGGAACAAGTGGCGAACTGGGTCACTTGGGCATGAAATACAAAGTGATCCATGCTGGGGCCCCTATGGGCGTGATCAGGCTAAATCAGTTCAATCGGCCTAAGCTTGCACTGGTTCTTATTATATTATATAGGATTAAAGAACACTCTTGAGTCTCTCAAATTATTTCTTTACATATGACAGCTGAAATACAAAATGGCTTTATCTTGAGAGTGAGTGCACTTTACCAAAACATATTCCTTTTGCTTTAGTTAATGTTATATAATCTACAGATAAAGCAGTCCTTATCAAAGTACTCTATACAGTATGGCCAAAAGTATGCAGATAGCAGCCTCTCCAACATCTTATAACTAACCTAAATCATCTGAAAAAGCTTTTCACTAGATTTTATCACAGTCAATAGCAAGAGTATTAGATTGGGCAATGATGTTGGGCCTGGCTTACAGTAGGCATTCCAATCCATCTCACAGTTCAGATGGGTTCAGGTCAAGACTTCAGGACTTTGTTAGGGCCAGTTATGTTTTTCCACTCCAGTCTTAACAGCCCATTCTTTACTGATCTTTTTTGTGAATGGGGGCAGTAATATGTTGATACAGGAAAGTGTCTTCCCAGGTAAATGGAATGTTTACCAATTTAGAACTCACTCACTTTCTATCCATTCCTATGGGATTTTTAAAAGCATATTTATAAAATGGTGAACTCCATTGATAAATACAATTCTAAAAATCCCATATGAATGAATAGAAGGCTATTTTTTGGTGGCAAGCTCTAATCTCACATTTTGATAAATCTGCCCTGAAATGTAGTGCCACAGTACATATGAGAAGTCACAAAAAAGTATGCCTCGTTTTGTCAACAAAATAATCAAATGTTAAGTTAATTGAAGTAAAATAAAAAGAAATCAGGCTCATAAAATATTCAGTAAATAAAATGGAATATACAGGCATGGGGAAAGTTTAGTGAAATGGAATGTTCACCTAACTTGACATTTAGGAAATGGAACGTTCAAGTCAACCTAATGTTTAAGTAATTAAGAGTATTCAGGTAAAAGTAATGTGGAGCTAAATGGACTACTTACTAAAATATAATGTTTAAGTTTAAATAAGATACAGATAGAAGGGAATGTGCAGATAAAGAGATTAAGTACAATCAATCTTTATATTTTACCCAGCATTTCAATTCAATGAAATTCCATTTCACTAAACATTTAAATTGTCAAGACATTTTGTTTCGCTTAAGATTCTTTAACCAGATTGTACCATTTGCACAAGTATTCTACTTACCTGGAGGAACATTGAACTAGAAATTTGATAATGGGAGAAAATCTGAGAAATGGAATGCTCAGAAAACTTTTAGTGAAATAGGTTCAGGTATACAGAATGTTTTTAGAAACAGAATGCTAAGTTACCTGTAATATCTGCTTAAACTGACAAAACGGGTGGCAAATTTGTGTTTTTTGCTGCATTCTTTGTTGAGTCACCAAAACCTCAAACTTGTTAAATAGGAATGTTTAATGAATGGAGATTTTCAGTTTAATGTGATATTCGTAAAAAGGATGGTTTAAAGGAGAAACAAAGACTAAAGTTAAAGAAAAACCCTACCCTACATAGACCCTCCTCCCCCCCAGCCTAGCTGCTACAGTCTTTACTTACCCTTCGGTGCAGATTCTGTCCAGCGGAGTTCGCGGCAGCCATTTTCTTCTCTTTGGTATACTTCGGAATGAGAACGGCGTAGTGGTGCATGCGCAGTTGGAGCAATCTTCCGGTTTGCATGAGCCGAAAATCACAAAAATTGCCAAAACGCGGGTCTCATTCCGAAGATTACTGTGGCTGAAGATGGCGCCCGTGAACTCCGCTGGACAGAATCTGCACCGAGGGGTAAGTAAAGGGTTTGTTGAGTAAACTCAGTGTAATAATACACTTGTATTTAGTTTAACCTAATATTAAGATACAAACGTCAAAATCTGTAGGGTTTCCCAGCAGTCTGATCTTGGTACCTATTTCCCAATTGTCTGAGAACATTCTGAGTAACAGTGCTTAAATGAATCTATAATATACTTTAACATTGCACCCATCTCTCTTGGTCTTTATCTAGGGCAATTAAGATAAATTTATCCCAGGTCCTGTCCAAATGGGGTTGTAATAAATACAAATGAAACATTAATTGAAATCACAAGAAATTGTCCCATATTTAGAGCCATATTTATCAAGAACCAAACGTGTGACTTGTGTGAGGGTTTTTCTACCTCAGATAAACTCGAATTTTGAATGTTTGCATGTTAATGGAAAAAATCTGAATGTCAAAAACAATGGTGAAAAAACGTTAATGATCGAGTTCATGTCCATATACTGCAACTGTTTATCCTGGTAATTCTGCTATATCCCTACTTGTATTTGTTAACCCCAATAACTTTTGTCTGTCAGGCCTATTCTACTTAAGTTCTTTGATAATATCTCAAGCACATCTGTGTCCACTCCCCCGTGAACAAGAGATATTTTTATAGCCCCATTCCTGGTTCTGGTGTCTGTAAAACTCTGCCCTTTGCTAGCTGTTTAATTGATTAATTGATTAATTAGGCTCTGGTTTTCCCAATCAGCTACATATAAATTCAGGCCCAGTATTGGGGATGGCACTCGTGTCTGGGGCATGGCACGAGTGCTAAAATTTCACAAGTGCTCAGAAATGACAGTTAAACAAGACAGTTGGACAAGGCATTGACAAGGCAAAAGGAACCGGATTCCCCTGCAATCAACTGTGAACCATCTGGGAGAAGAAGAAAACATATTTGTTTGTACCTGCTAGTTTGTTACTTCTTACTCCAAACATGCTTTATCCTGCATTTCTCCTTCTTTCATTCTCATGCTTCATAAAGCATTTTTCACTACCTCCTCCGACTAATCCCACTTCTATACAAATCTCAGCCTCTCTTCTCTCCTCTCCTTCCCTCTCCACACATGAAGTATATAAAGTATTCTGTTTAGCTATTCCACAAAGCTCCTCTTTTTCATACAAACCAAGGACTTATAAATCCCACTCTCACTTAGTCTTTCTTTCCTTTCTATTGCTGGCAGCTGGGGACATTTCCCCAAACCCTGGCCCTTACCCCATCCCAGTTATAACACGGCCACGAGCTCCTTCTCTCCGGAGCAAATTCAAACAGTATAGAACACTTACTCCTATACCCAAAAACCCAGTTAATCTTTCATGTGCTCTCTGGAATGCCAGATCTGTTTGCAACAAGCTCACCGCTATACACGACCATTTCATTGCAAATTCCTTTAACCTACTCGCACTTACTGAAACCTGGCTTTCTCCTACTGACACTGCCTCACCTGCTGCCCTGTCCTATGGGGGCCTACACCTTACTCATACTCCCAGACCTGGTAACAGACCTGGAGGTGGGGTAGGTTTGCTTCTCTCTCCCCGCTGTACTTTTAAAGTTCTTCCACCTGTTCCCTCTCTATCATTCTCCTCATTTGAGGCTCACTGCATTAGGCTCTTTTCTCCTGTTTCACTCTGCATTGCTGTTATATATCGACCACCAGGACCAACTGCACAATTTCTGGACAACTTTGCTGCCTGGCTTCCTTACTTTCTTTCATCTAACATCCCATCCATCATATTAGGTGACTTTAATATACCTGTTAACAACATTAACAACTCCTCTGTCTCTAAACTTCTTTCACTAACCTCCTCCCTAGGCTTATCTTTGTGCTCAGACTCCCCCTCTCACTCCAGTGGTAACACTCTGGATCTCATATTTACCAGACTCTGTTCAACCACCAATTTTACTAACTCACCATTTCCCCTCTCTGATCACAATATGCTCACATTTCAACTCTCACTAACTCCCTCCTCACCCCCTGCTATTCCCCAAACACGTACTTACCGTGACCTGCAAGCTGTAGACGTGTCACATCTCTCTTCTTCCTTTGACTCTCTTCACTCTAATATCTCAGCCATCTCTTGTCCTAATGTGGCTACCTCTGTCTACTATAGTACTCTCACCACTGCCCTAAATGAGCTTGCTCCTATAAAAACGAAACGTTCTAGACCCAAACCACTTCAACCTTGGCATACTGCTCATACAAAAGCGCTCCAAAGACACTCACGTGCACTTGAGCGTCGCTGGCGCAAATCTCGTTCAGAATCAGACTTTTGGAGCTACAAATCTGCCCTGCGCTCCTTTAACACCAGCCTCTTCCAAGCCAAACAAACATACTTTACTTCACTCATTAACTCCCTTTCTAAAAAACCAGCACAACTTTTCTCCACCTTTAACACTCTCCTTTCCCCTTCTCCACCCCCTCCATGCACATCTGTCTCTGCTCAAGATATTGCTGAGCACTTCAAAAACAAAATTGACACTATTAGAAGGGACATTACACTACTCAACCCCCCTAGACTTCCACCACCCTCCCTCCACACTCCCCAGTCTCTCCTGTGCTCCTTCACCCCTGTCACTGATGAGGAAGTCTCAAAGCTTCTGGCCTCTTCTCACCTTACCACCTGCCCGCTTGATCCAATTCCCTCAAAACTTCTCCGCAATACCAATCCTGGTCTAATCAAAGCCTTAACTCACCTATTTAATCTTTCGCTCTCAACTGGACTGTTTCCTTCTCAACTAAAACATGCTCTTGTCACCCCCATTCTGAAAAAACCCTCTCTTGATCCCTCCAATCTTGACAACCTCCGACCTATCTCTCTGCTACCTTTCATCTCTAAACTACTTGAGCGCCTAGTCTACAACCGACTTACCTCATTCCTCTCTGACAATAACCTGCTAGACCCCCTACAATCTGGTTTTAAGCCACAACACTCCACGGAAACTGCCCTGACTCGACTAACTAATGACCTTTTAACCGCAAAAGCCAACAATCATTTCTCACTACTAATACTGCTTGATCTCTCAGCCGCATTTGACACTGTAGATCACCCTCTCCTCCTCCAGTCCCTCCAGTCGCTTGGCCTTCGTGACACAGCCCTGTCCTGGTTCTCTTCTTACATCACCAATCGTTCCTTCAGTGTCTCCTACAATGGAGCATCATCTTCTCCCCTACCTCTTTCTGTTGGAGTTCCTCAAGGCTCTGTCCTAGGACCATTACTATTCTCCCTCTACACTTCCTCCCTTGGCAAATTAATAAATTCGTACGGTCTCCACTACCACCTCTATGCTGACGATACTCAGATCTATCTCTCATCTCCTGATCTCAACCCAGAACTCCTAACTCGCGTCTCCTCCTGCCTGTCCGCTATCTCTACCTGGATGTCGCAACGCTACCTTAAATTAAACCTCTCCAAAACTGAAATGGTTCTCTTTCCTCCAAATAACACCAGTAGCATCCCCGAAGTATCCATCATAGTTAACAATTCCACTATCACCCCCTCTCCCCAGGCCCGGTGCCTTGGGGTTATCCTAGATTCTGCCCTGTCATTCACTCCTCATATCCAGTCACTTATCAAATCATGTCACTTCCACCTAAAGAACATATCCAAAATACGATCATTTATCACCCAAGACGCTGCCAAAATTCTTATTCACTCTCTCATCATATCGCGTCTAGACTACTGTAACTCGCTTTTAATTGGCCTCCCCCTCCAGAGACTGTCACCTCTCCAGTCCATAATGAACACTGCTGCGAGGCTCATACACCTCAGCAACCGCTCCTCCTCTGCCTCACCATTCTGTCAATCCCTGCACTGGCTTCCGTTACCTTTCAGAATCAAATTCAAATTAATGACACTGACTTTCAAAGCACTTCACAACTCTGCTCCACCCTACATCTCTGAACTCATCTCTATATACTCACCCACTCGCTTACTACGCTCCTCTACTGACCTCCTACTCAACTCTTCTCTCATTACCTCCTCACATGCTCGCATTCAAGACTTTGCAAGGGCTGCACCCCTCCTCTGGAACGCTCTCCCACGGTCTGTCCGACTTTCTCCCACCCTTTCTACTTTCAAAAAATCTCTGAAAACGCACTTCTTTCGAGAAGCCTACCCTCACTCCGCTTAACTACCAAACGCAACACCACATACAATACCACATTTCTCACCCACTTACTTCGATCTTGCCCACTCCCACACCTTGTGTATAACTCCCTCCCCTTTAGACTGTATGCATATGCATAGGGCCTTCCTCACCTTTTTGTACCTGTATCGATTGTGACGTTTGTTACTCCATATATTCTATATATGTAATTTGTGTGATGTAGTTGTATAATCACATTTACTTTACAGTGCTGCGCAATATGTTGGCGCTATATAAATACATGTTAATAATAATAATAATAATGTCCAGAAAAAAAGAATTGATTGAGTATTCGGATAAAAAATACATTTTTACAGTCACATTTTTGATTTTTTTTGTCTCACACGGACTCACAGACATTTGAGTTTTCAAACATATAACTCGAACGCGTGAGTTTGGGTGCTAAAAAAATTTGAATCATGGAAAAAATGACACTAGATTTTTGAGAAATCTGCCCCTTAACCTTGAATGGAAGCTCAAGTCCCTGCATTTACCAATGCCATTGCAGACCTACCTGGGCATGTTAAATCAGAACAGCTTCAAATAAGAAAGTTGACCATGTTTGTGTGGCTTGTCTTTTTAAAATACAAAATATCAAATGAGCCATACACACTCTATAGTGTCAGTGGCTCCTTTAATATTTTTTTTTTAGTATTGCAGTGTATGACACATGCCTACCATCTAGTGCCCCCCCCCCACTAGATGGTAGGTGAGTGCGTGGATTGTAGGTTGTACAGCTCTATATACTTGTTTCTATTTTGAGAATTACATAGCACAAGGAACATGGACATACCAGAACAAGATTATTCGTGTATTTCCTCTTCGCCAAAAATGTCTTGCTGGCTTGCCCCACTCTGGGTATTGGTTGTCCTGAAGCATCATATCAGTGACCTGCAGATATGGAAATTAAAATGACATAATCCCACATATGCTTTTTTCTTGTTCAAAAACAGGAATAATTTTGGTGTACAACCAAATTAAAGTATTTGTATCTTGTTTGGCCTTTGTATATAAAATGGCATACTTTAGGACTTATTGACAAATGAAACCACAGCAAAACTGTGATCATTTTATTTTTCACATATCCAAAAAATGCTGTGTTCAGTATAAATTTCATTTGAGAAAGTCCTCAACTTAGACAATCAAACCACTTTTCAAGAATGGTGTTTCAATCCATCTCACAAGCAGTACTAAATCTCTGACCTCCTAAAATGTGTTATTTACAATGCTGTGAGCAATGAGACTCAGATGCAACTTACAATTCCAGAGAACGAGTGTATTTAAAGGGGACCCGTCACCCAAAAAAAATATTCAAAATCCTATTTTATCACATTAGTCAAGCAAAACGAACTTTAATTACACAATAATAATTATTTGAATTTTGCTTCCTTCAGTCTGGGATTTCAAAAATGTAGAAAGCCGGCAGCAGCCATTTTGTGCACACTGTTATTAAGGCAAGCCTTGCTTCATCTCAAAATCTTGTTTGTGCACCAGAATGGGGGACCCGATGTCCATTTTCATACCCTGGCTACACAATTAAATGGTAAAGAGAATGGGGTAATATGTGGAGAGCAGTTATACTGTATGTAGGAAGTGCTGAATGGAAAGTGAAAGTAATTGTCTGCTCCGCCTCTATGCCCAGGGCAGACAATATTTGATTGACAGCTGAGATTTTTAAATGAGCGTACAAAAGCTATGAATGTTTTAATAAAAAATAGAAATTGGATTTCATGTTTAATTTGAAAAGGACTTTTATTATACAGATTTTTGTGTCTGGGTGACAGGTCAACTTTAATCTACCAATGCAGTCTCTTTTCTTATATACCCTACACTTCCAGTGCTTCTCTATCTAAATATCATGCCAACTCCATGTTACTAAGGCATTGTCTATGACAGGGGTCCCCAAACTTTTCTGCCCCTGAGCCACATTCAAATGTAAAAAAAGCTCCTGTGAGGGGCCTAGGGCGAGGAACCAGCCGCAGGAGCCTAGGGCAGAGTTCCAGGAGTCTTAGGAAGAGAAAACCAGCATCTCATCTGCTCCTTTCCTGCCAAGGGATGTCCCTCTTCAGAAGTCCCAAGGGTGAGGAACCAGTTGCAGGAGCCCAGGGCAGAGTTTTAGGAGCCTTGTGGAGAGAAGTCAGAAGCCCTTCAGGCCGGCCTCTATGCCCCCTGCACTGCTGTGGCTGCAGTCTGTGGTGCCGAGTGCCCGTGGAGCAGGGAATGGGCAGACATAACCATAAAAGGGGTTCTTTTTTAGCAGCGAGGGTTAGGGAAGGGAGGAATCAGGTTTAGGGAGGAATATATCATATTACCCTTGCCTGAAGCGAAGCTGGTATGTGACACTAAAGAGATAGCAACAAGCTAGTGACTATTAGTGGTGGATCACTCAGCTTGTGTGTCAATGAAGTACACTGTTAGCTGAGAGAATTAGTGTGATTTGCAGGACACTCTGGATAGCAGAGAGTGTCAATGTTCTGTTTAAATGACAATCCTCTGCAGAAAAAAAAGTACATGAAGTAATTAAATATCTATTATGATTAAGAAAATATTTACATAAATTTAGATCAAGAGAGCAGAGCATCTGTTGTACTATGACACATAGTAGATGTTGGGACAAAGATTCTTTCTTCATAGATAACCTTTAATTGCCTATAAAGGGCAAGAGCTCCACAAACTACACTGATCAAATGCTGTGAAATATTCATGGCACCACCCTCTGCTGTTAAAAGGATGTCCCCTCTTAATACTATGAGGATTATGTAATAAATGGTCTTATATTTGCTACTATAATAGCAGTCAGTCGACAGGTGGTACTTACTAGCGTTTGAAGTACAAATTGTAAAATTGCTGTTACTATCACTTTATATACAGCAGCCTCTGATCCCTTCTAGCGAATGTTATGAAAAAAATACATATTCATACCGCACACAAAGACAAATGTCAGGTCACTTGCAATACTTGCACACTTGCACTAGCTTTTAAAAAAAATTTAATTCAGTTTATAATATAAGAGCACGTTTGCATAAATGAAAACAATTTATTGAAAAGCACTGCATCAGATAATATACTTGCACTCAAATCTGAAAACTGACAAGTCTTTAAAATATTAATTAAATATAAATACCTACCGGTAGTTACTATTATAAACTGCACATTTATAGAATACAAAGGGTAAGAAAAATGTTCACATAACAGCTGATTTTAGTGGAGGAGATATTTTATGAGAGAGAGATGGCTCAAAATAAGAACAAAGGGGTAATATACTGTCATTTAAGACAGCAAGTACAGTTGTGGGACTGAAAGTCCTCCTTGCACTTCCATATAGTTGCACTTAGCAACACTGCCTTCTTCCTGCCCCATGTTCCAAATTTCATGCAGTTGTATCTAGTGACCCAGGAGAATCCTGCTACCAACATCACCTACAACTATGCCAGTAGCTCCAGGGTTCCCAAGGATGCCCATATGAATTGCTGCAGTACAGATGCATTAACACCTCCTGGACCTTCTACATTTGTGTGTGTTACAGCCTGGGTTTAATTGGGCCTTGTGTTTGAGATAATCCCCCTACTATTCCTTAGAAAGTTCTGTTTTTCAGCAGATTAAAATAGATTCTATTTGCAGCATTTGTAGTTTTTTCACTGTTTCCCTTCTATTGTAACACAATGCATAGACCCTACTAATAAAAAGCAGCCCCACAGGACTTCATGTACTCACCACATGTATATTCTTTAGCAGTCATGAAGTGTAGTGTAATGCAGGCTCTGTGCATGTTGGTGACATTACATTCAAGTAAAGGTCAATTTAGGAACAACAGGGAACATGATAAATTAGTAGTATGGAGTGCCTGTGTTCTTAGAGTTGGAATATGACCACAGGTGTCAACCAGCTCTGTGCAATGATTGCCTTCTTATGAGGAAAAATGTTATTAGAATTTAAACCGTTGATTCAATGTCAGGTTTGTTCATGGCAATTCGACTGTACATTTGCTGATAACTGCACTTTGAGGGATCTTAATATTCTCTCTGTGGGGTTCTTTGACCTTGTGTCTTGAGAAAGCTGAAGTGAAGTCAAATATCACCAAATAATTAACAGCAAGTGTATCACACATCCATAAAGGCCTTAGTATCAGAGGCAATGCTATTTGATAAGCAATTAAACAGACTCCACTGCAGCCCCACTAGCTGCCCTAAAGCACAGGACTGAGCTGCTGGAGAGGATGAATGGAAATTAACCCTTGATATATTGAAAAGGCTTCAGATTATTAGATCAGATCTGTAACTTCCTAATTCATTGCCCACGGATACCTTTCACTGATCTAACAGAATATATGCTGTGCCTTTCTAGCTTTCATTTGTATTTTGCCTGACGAAGGGGCCTTGGTGCTCCGAAAGCTAGTTGCAATGTATTTTTATTGTTAGCCAATACTTTTTTAATTATTTGTTTTTTTATTTGTTATTTTTGCTACTGGCTAACACGGTACCACCGTTTTTGTTTTTGGCTAACTAACAGAAACAAAGAGCAGCTATGCAAAAACACAAATTCACATGCAGTCAACTTTATTTAAACAATGACACAGCCAAACAGGCTTAGAAAAGATCCTCCAAGTAGAAAAAGATTTTATAGCAATATAATCATATATCACGCAGGAAACAGATTATATAGAGTACTAACCGCTTTATAAATGATATCCTACTAGGTGTGTTACGGGGTGAACATTCCTTTGAATGCTGAAAATGGCTTATTTGTATAACAGCAGTAACTGTGTTATTGGCCTTTTAAATGAGAATGATCTTAATAAGCTTCTTGCCAGGGCTGAACATTGCTCATCTGCCAGGCTATATATACATATCTGGCCACCTATAGAGAATTACATAAGAAAGCTACGTTGTCTAAAATACAGTATACTACTTATCCTTCATATAGATTGAGACTTTGGCTTTACATGTGTGCCTCTTGGTAATAAATCTCCCTTGACACAGATAAATGATAGATGTTCTTGTCAGAGACTGAATACTACAGGAAATCTTTGTAAAACACCTGCGGCGGGATATGTATTGTACATTAACAAACAAGCCTGTCTGTGGTCCTGATTTAGCAACATTATTGCAGTCACAACTCTTAATCATCATGGCACCAAACAGATAACCTGAAGCCTTGTCATCATAATGGAAAAACAAACAAGGATCAAGAAATAAAAAATGTCTTTAAACGAGAACAAAATTGTTCTTTTGGGGTTTCGACAATTTGTTTTCATCGTTCCTTTCAAATATGGGCAGTTATTTTGTGCTACTGCAATTTTACTTGTGGGACATGTTATTGTGCTCAGCGTAATGTTTTATTAAATAGTTTATGTTTTTTAGATCGTATTATGCATAGATTGTGTCCTGACAGCTAGATCAGTTACCATGGTGACCCACAATTCTATGCCAGATTATGCCACTAGGTAATGAGATTTGCTGCTTTATTAATGGTGAATAAAACAAATAGATGTGATGTGATGAACAGACATAAGGGAGACGGCTTTCATTAGATTGTTCAGTAGCATTTTCTCTTTTGTTTAATGTAGTTTAGAAATTCTGCTCTGCTTGATTTATTTTAAGTAACAGTATTTACATTAATAAATGAATTAGTCACAGTGTGGGGCATTCATGGACTGGTAGTAAAACCAAGGCACAGTGCTGTACTGTATCAAGATCTAATTGGAAACACTATTCTGAATACAGATACCTGCATTGTGGAGTGCTTGTATGAACTATTCTTTGTAAGGTAAGTTTAAATATATGACCATCCAACCAATTATTCTTCTACGAACAGTACACACAACAGCAGTTGTATCTCTAACAGTATGAAGTCAGATGGCATAAGTCAGTGGGTAACATTAAAATATATTGAAACTGCCTCACTGGACTCCCTATACCCCCTGGGCTACTGGTTACTGGGCAAACTTTGTGCACTTTAATGGGATCTTTTTCTCCCTTAAGTCTTCAATAGGCTAATATAATATATAAATAAAATAACTGATTAGTACTGGTTACTGACCAGGACGAAAACTTGCATTTGCTTTGCTTTGGAAGTAAATGGTATTTTGCGATTATGTAAAAATCTGGCAGACTTTAGGGCCAGATCTAGGGGTAGAAATAAGAGGCACGTGCCTAGGGCACATAGCTTGGGAGGTGCCAGGCACATACCTTCCCTGTTGCTTACCCCTAGTCCTGCTCTACAATTGCAAAGCACACAAATGTGCTCTTCTGCACATTTGTTTGCAAGCATGTGCGGTGGTGGAAAACGCAACTACAAATATCCCTCCACCTGCAAACTGTGTGTAACATTGTAACTTTATCAGAAGTGATAAAACAGCCCAAGACCAGAGAGTTCATCAGACAAAATATATTGTTGAGCAGTTTGAAAAATTCTACCACTCCCTCTTTATCCTCCCCCCACAGCTAGTGATGACACGCCAGACAGGGTGCTACCATACTTAAATTCTACCAGACATACAATATTATAGTACAGAAACAGAGGGGCATTTGAACAATAGATTTTCATGATGGAGCTAGAACTTGACCTATACAACTTCCATCTAGGTATGTCTCCAGGAAAGATGATTTTTAAAAAAACAGCTCAGGCTTCCCCTAAGCCTTTAAATACATACATACAAGGGGGACAACTGGACACAGTCCCTGGAGGCCCTCATCTCTCTTATTCTGAAACTGGTTAAGGACCCCCAAACCCTTTTAGCGACTGCCCCATCCCCCATCTCCTTAATAAATTGTGACATGAAACTTGTAGCTAGTATTATCTCCAAATTATCGCAATACAACCTCCAAAAACTGACCTCTCTGACCAGCAAGGAAGACAGAGATAACATGAATAGACCAACCAATTTAATGTGCATAGCTAAAACTGCTGTGGCTTTCCACCGATGCAGACTAAGTTGACTGGTCTTTTATGAGAATTTGGTTAGAGTGTTATGGGTATAAGGTTTTGAGTCACTTTCAAATAAAACATGTCTAGAAGACTAGATCAGACATAACTGAGAACTCTAGTTACAAATATGCTACTCACTCAATGCAGTATTTGGAGATCGAATTTAAAGATTTTTCTAGCTGGACAACATTAAATACTACTAGATTAGCTACTGATCAAACAAATGGGACACATATACCATTGTCCTGGATAAGACAGGTGAATTTTATTAAATTAAAGATAATACCAAAATGATTTTATGCATTACAAGCACTCCTGCTACAAAATGGTTTTTGCCTTAATAGACAATTAGAAACTTTTTTTGAAATGATAAATATTCTAGGGTTAAAACATAGATACTGACTAGAACTAGTCAGTGGCAGGTACTGTCACTATACCATACTGAGTTATATCAGTAAGTAGAAGTACTAAACAGGATCATAGATTGGTCTTGCCACACAGATACAAAGAGCTGAATTGAAATAGAACAGCAAGTCACTTACACATATCTCCATTCATTTACCACTTACCCTGGGTAGACATACTACACTGACTCATTTGTAGGAGAGCACATGCAACCTTACATAGCACTTAAGTGATATGGAACTAGGTCAAGTCCAAGAACAACATCTGCAAACACCATTCCCCTCTTATACATTCAATAAACAATCTAGTGTTTTTGTCTGGGATCACACACACACAATCACTTTACTGGATCACTTACAATAATATCCAACAGATTCATTTCTTTGATAAAGGCCAGCTCACAGATAAACTTAAATTTATGTCTATCATGACCACAGACCCATTTAAAATACATGTGAATTCAGCACTATTACCCTTGCCTAGACAGCCCAACAAATTTGAATATCCTCTTTCACTTTTGAACTCTTGTGCAACTTAGACAATCCCCTTCTTCTCAAGCTCTGTCACTTGTCTACAATAGCCTTGATTATATGACAGATATTACAGAATTAAACTTCTTCCAACAAAAGTCTTACATAGGACCTAGAGGTGGGGTTGCAGGACATATCGGCCAGCAACTTGGTAACATGGGTCAGTTGGGATACATGCCATGATTTATTCACTTTTCCCAGATTTGTAAATTTACCACACAAAAAAATGTTGCATTATGTTCTCATCTAAATCAGCATTCCTAAAAAGCATCTTTGAGAAGTAACTGAATCAGCTCTAGGGAACACTGCTATAATATTTCACTCCATTTGTTAATAAAATCTTTACCAGACACATTCAATAAAGGCAACATATTAATTCCCAAGCAATAACTCAGATGCCCATTAAACATTCTCATTAGGAGATATGGCATCTCACCAACACTTCTTGTCTTATAAATCATTAGTCTTTATATAAACATTATAATTTTTTTTCTCAGCAATCATTAATATTGTATTATCAGACATCAAGAAGTTCAGATGTTTAGCTGATCTCAGTTGACTTAATGATAGAACAGTTTCCCTGCTTCTAGCTTGCTATATAAATGCACTATAGGAAGAATAGTTTCATCAGTCAAAAATCTATAAAAGGAGCTATTTTTATGGGGGATAAAGGCCAATTCCTTAAAGGGATTTTAACATGATCAGCAAACTGTATATTAAAGTTAAAATTTAAGAGTTAAAATGTAATTCTAATAAAAAAGGGTTGCAATAGAGAATTGCAAAATAAGAGGAACAATACATTTATAAGCTCCCCAGTCAGTAGTCTTTAAAAGCACAGTGCATGTAACATCCATATAAACATTTGTCGCAAATGAAAAAAGGTAAAATCTGAATAAACTTTATAAAAATCACAAAAAAGCACAACATAACATTCTGGTTTTAGTTGTTCTCTTGTTAGTAACGGATATTTCCGTAATTTGGATCTTCAGGCGTTAAGTCGACTAGATAATCATTTAAACATTAAATAAACCCAATAAGCTGGTTTGGCTTCCAGAAAGGATTAATTATATCTTAGTTTGGATCAAGTACAAAGTATTTTTTTATTATTACAGAAAAAAAGAAAATCATAACGTATCCCATACCTAGACATTGTGATTAGAGCCTTTCTTGAACTGGATTTTTCAACAAAACTTCAAATGAATTTACACTGTCACACTGGATTACATATTGATATATTAAATTTAGTGAGTGGTCTTTTTAAAGTATATGGCCTGCACACATTTAAAATGGTTTCCAAAACCTGAAACAAAATAAGGCATGACAGAACAAAAGCAATTACTGTAGGAAAACACAACTCAGCACAGAAATCCCAATGTGCAGGAGAAGTACAACATAAATATCTATATAATAATGAAAAACTATTTGTAGTTATCAGTATCCCATTAATCTATAGATAAAACAATTGTATACTTTATTACCCCATAAAAGCATTATAATATTAATAAAGCATAATAAATTACTATGTAACATGCAATTCTCCTTCTTCAAACAATATGGCAAAAGAAAATGCAGAAATACTGTTCTTGATAATATAACAATGAGGGCTCTGCATTCAAAGCACTTGGGGATATTTGATATCTTGGAAAAATCAACATGTTAATTGACAACTGGGGGGGCTGGATTCCAGAGGCAAAAGGAGGAAAAACTTTCACCTAAATAATAGATGCTGTACTAGTAATCAGTGGCTGGGTGCCAGAAAGGTCACGGTGAATTTTATGTTGAAGTGACCCAGGTACCCAACGCAACTCATGTGAACAGGCCTGAATGAGGGAGAGGAGTGCACAGCTAATGAGTTTCCTAAAAAAGCTGCACTTTATATATATATATATATATATATATATATATATATATATATATATATATATATATATATATATATATATATATATATATATCTGTACCTTGTACTAGTAATCAGTGGCTGGGTGCCAGAAAGGTCACAGTGAATTTTATGTTGAAGTGACCCAGGTACCCAACGCAACTCATGTGAACAGGCCTGAATTTAATGAGGGAGAGGAGTGCACAGCTAATGAGTTTCCTAAAAAAGCTGCACTTTATATATATATATATATATATATATATATATATATATATATATCTATACCTTGTACTTGATCCCAACTAAGATATAATTAATCCTTATTGAAAGCAAAACTACCCTATTGGATTTATTTAATGTTTATATGATTTTCTAGTAGACTTGACGTTTGAAATCCAAATTATAGAAAGATCCAGAATGCTTGGGATCTGGGATTTTCCGAATCCCAAGCATTCTAGATAACAGTTCCCATACCTGTAATTTAAAAACTGTGATGCTGGGCATTGGTAAATACCATCCATCTGCATATTGGGCCAGAAAAATTAAAAAACTCATGTGCCTTTTACTTTTATTCTCCAGCACTAGCATATTTAAGAAAAAAAACTTGGGCAACAATAGTTGCGGGTGTGTTTTGGCGTTAAAAAAAAAAAGTCCCAAGGAAACAAATATCACCAGTTTCCAGTCATATGCAACATGGCTGAAAATCTTCACTTTTTTTGAATAAACTGGAAAAAAATATAATAAAGTTTCTTAAAACCCTCCTAGACAATTCCCATTGGCTTTTATAGAAACTCAGCAGCGTTCACTTCTCATACATATTTGTGCATTTTGTTCTTTACTAAATCAAAACAATTTGAGTTTTAAAACACTATTCTTGAGTATATTTGTATACTTGTATATTTGATCACATTTGTTTGGCTTGTGTTTTCTCATATGCAATCTCAGATAATGATAAATCATCCCCTTTGGTTTCAAACTCCCCACATCTCACCTTGACAGATCTCAGCAACCAGGGGCGCTTTGCCAATGACAATAGAGCATGATGAGCCAAACAGCTCCATAGCTTTGTTTTACATTGGCTGGTGCTCCGTGACTACGAAAGTTTGCAGACAGATATATGCTTCGGGAGCGTCCTCCACGTAGCAGCACAGCAGTTACACATCGTTGGGTCGGCGAGTGCTCCCAGCTTTTCTCTTTCGTATTTTGCAGCGCTTTGCCAATGAGGCGACTTGAGACTGTCGCCTTAGGCGGCAGCGCCCCACTAGGTACCAGAGGCGGCAAAAATGCCGCTCCTGGTACTTTAAGAGCCAAATTTTCCATTTTCAAACCGGAAATTCGGCTCTTCTAGCGCAGAGAGCGCAGTTAGGCTCTCTGCGCTAGTGCACTGGCCCACTCTGCTGCCCTGGTGGACCCCCCCGGACCCCATCAGGCGCAAAAAGGTAAGCGCACGGGGGAGGGGGGACAGCAGCAACTGCTGCTGCCTCGGCCGGCAGAGGGGCCAGGATCGCCCCTGTCAGCAACTCGGCATTCATTGCAATTCCTTGATTGAAATAAGCATAGATCATTTAAGGAGAAACTATACTGAAATACTCTGATTACCTGGCAAGATGGTAAACACATAGCTCACACTGAAAGCAGTATAAGAACCTGTAACTGCTAATTCTATGTCAAGATAATTATAGCCTGTCAAAGACATTCAATATACTTGTCTTAGTGACGGGTATTATAAATCAATGTAAATGCTTAATAATTGAAAAATAAAAAGTTGGCACTCTTTGCTTGGTTATATGCCACATTTTTTAATTCAGTTCACAAGACTAAATGGTCAATCCAAAGAATTGGCAGAAAAAAGTGATAAACAGTACAAAATGCAGCTTTAAAATGGTCAAATTCTTACTTTTATACAAACGATGACTGGTACTAATTTAGAATATTATGGAGCAGAAGAATATAAAACAGATATGTATCAGCTTGATAAATATTAATTAATATGATATGACAGTTAATTATAAGAGTTGAAAATTATAAGTTTGTTGTTATGGAATTTATGGTTACTTCTCTAAATTCATTTTCACACCTTTTTAAAAAATATATCAGGACTCTGAAAGTCTAACACATATCATCTATTGGCACCTTAACCGGCAGTAGGAAAATACTGTCCTGCAATCCCCATAGATTGTAGTCAGTTCTTTCTTGAAAGATAATTCAATCCAGACCCTTCTCAATACAGTGGCAGGTCCAAAAGTGAAGAAACCATGTTGGTCAATTGGTCTGCTACTTTAATGACAAATTGCAAGACAAACAAAAACAATGATATTGCATATATAAATGTTATCTAATCCTGGATTTCAAAGTACAAATAGTATAAACCTACCTATTGTACCCTACATATCTTAACATAAGCAAATAAACCATACATAATATATTTAGCATTTTAATTTATTTGGTAGGACTTTCATATAGCTAAACTACTGGCAAAGTAGGATCATGTTATATTGCCATAACAAGCATCTAGCTTTAGTTATCAAAAATTCCAGCTTGCAAATAGGAGGGTTTGTTTTACAAAAAAAATGTCTAGAAAATACTCTAACTTCATGCCACCCCTGCCCCCACACACAGAATAAATTTAGTGCTGCTGAATACAGGCCATAACGTACATAACTATTCTAAACTTGTTTAAAAGCCTCAGCTGTCAATCATATATTGCTTGCTCCTTCTCTATACCTTAGGCATAAAGGCGGGGCAGGCAATTACTTTCACTTTCCATTCAGCACTTCCAAGATGTCACTGCCCTCCCCTCCTCAATTTCCCCTCCCTCCTCACCATCTATTTGTGTAGCCAGTGCTTGGGCATAGGTATCAGTTTCCCCATTCTGGCTCATAAACATGATTTTGGAGTGATGCAAAGCTTGCCTTAATAACAGTGTACACAAAATGGCAGCTGCCTTCTTGATTGTATTGTGTAGTCCAAGACTAAAGGAAAAAAGATTTAAATAATTTATATATTGTCAAGTGAAGTTTCTTTTGCTTGATTGACAAAATAAAAAAATATTTGGAATTACTTATTGGGGTGACAGTTCCCCTTTAAATTACCAGTATGGGTCAAATTTCCCCTGATGGTAACCAATCGCAAACCTATCAGTGATTAACTTTGTTCAACTAGCTGAAGGTAGAACAATGAAAACAAAAAGGTGGTTGCCATGGGTTACTGGTGCAAAATTTGACAACTATTTCTAAATGAGCTTGATTTTGTGACAATTTCAAGTCTGTGTCGTGTTCACATTGTTGATTGGGTTCTTTTAACCTTGAATCCAATGAGCAAATTTCCAACTTCTGATAAGTCCCTTTAAATTGTATCAAATGTAAAAAACTATTTTATTTGGAGCCAGGTTTTAATGGCAGCAATTTCACTCAATCTGTATTCCTACTGTACTGGACATTCTCTGATCAGTTAAACTATACATTATAAATTAACAACTAAAATGACAGCACATAAAGCCCATCTGGCACATCTTGCTTTTCTAATTTGCATAACTGCGGAAAAATGTTCAACTCCATTTGATTCCTGTCTTCTGGCCTAATTCAGAAGACAAATTTCTACCAAAAGCATTTGGGAATTGCTTCACCTCAGGAGCACTTTCATCCTCCTGCTTACATTCCTTAGATAACTACATTGCAAAACTGTAAAACTGTAAGTCTGTAGATTTTATTTCTGTGAGGAAGTAAAAAAAATATTTAGGAAATCATAATTTGACTGAAAAATGATCGCTGTGGACTAGGTTATGACTGACATGATGTTCCCTTAGAGCACAGCAACGGTCAAACTTACACATTGCCTTTAAGGAGAATTCAACCCCCATCTAATAAAAACCCCTACCCTACATAGTCCCCCATCCATGCTCCCCCGCACAGGTGTAAATGCCCCTATTCCTGTAAGTACCCCTCGTTGCAGATTTACCGCAGCAGAGCTCATAGGTGCCATTTTCTTCTCTTCGGTCTTCTTCAGAAAGTAAGCGCTGTATCGGTGCATGCAGTCTTCTGCTTCATGATAACTGCGCATGCGCCAAAAATTACGAAAATTGCCGCAGCTAAGGAAGAAGACTCTATGATTACCGAAGCGCTGGAAGATGGCGTGAGCTCTGCTGTCCCGACTCTGCAATGAGGGGTAATTACAGGATTAGGGGCATTTATAGATGTTAACACCTACGCGGGGGGGGGAGCAGGGAGGGGGGACTATATAGGGTAGGGGTTTTTATTAGTTGGGGGGTTGAATTTTCCTTTAACGAGTTCAGCAGTCATGACTTTGCAATTAATTAAATTCTGAAGTTTTGAACATTTATGAAGTGTAAAGCTGCTGACCAAAGTGACTTTCCTGAATCAAAAAAAAGTTACCATCCTCCTACAACTAATTTAAAATATAAGCAAAACAATACCATAAGGAGAGGCCAAGATACTTTCACCGGGCAACGAAGAGCTGACAAGAATAAAAAATGGGAACCAAACTTTACAGGGCAGGTTTGTCAAAGTGTGAATTTAGAACTCACCACAGAGAAACTCAATCACTTTCTATTCATTCCTATGGGATTTTTGAAAGCATATTTATCAAATGGTGAACTCCATTGATATTTACAATGCTATAATTCCCATAGGAATAAATAGAAATTGGTCGAGTTTCTCTGTGGTGAGTTCTAAATTCACACTTTGAATCTGTCCCTCTGTAGTAGAATGGAGACCTATCCACTCAACCCAAAATTCTCTACTTGATATTCTCCCACATTCTAAATCCAGGTAAATTTTTAAAAAAAAAAACCCTCTCTGATTTGAAACAGTTACATATGAAAGGAAAATGTAGCAGAACTATGAAGTACAATAACATTTCAATCCCTGTAGGAAAAGGTGATTTTGGTCAGCTCCTATAGACATGTATAAGCAAAGTGAAATATTAAAAAATGGTAATTTCTTTCTTTGTAACTGAATACCTAATAGGATATGTACTATAAATTGTTCTTTCATAACTCAGTTGAGCTCTAGTGGTTTATAGCAGCAACTATACAGAAAAGAATGGTATCATTATGTTTGGTTTGTTCTATTAAGCTTATTTGAAGTTAGCATGAGCTCCAGATATACTTTCCTCTTCCTCTTGCTGATATTCAAGCTTCAAATGAAGTGCAATTTCCTTGTATTAAGCAGAAATCTAACACAAATGATACAGACAAGGTTATCTATTTACTGTCCCAACAGACCATGGAAATAGCTAGAACTCCTTACCATCCATGCAGTTACAAAGTCTCCCATCCAAGTTCCCACTGCTGCTACTTTCATGAAGCTTTCATTTCTGATATCCATATATTCATTTATAATGTATATGCTGCAAAAAAAACAAATGTCATTGTTTCAGTGTGAACCAAATGTTAATACTTAAATCATAAGCAGGTACAATACGTAGTTTTATTAAAATATCTTCAAAGCAAACCTATGGGATTTTACTTACAGCCATGAGATTAGAATAGTATATGCAATATCATGGAAATGCAAGAAAAATCATTAAATATGTTGCCATTTTCCCCACACATTCAAGGACATCTAAATCTTCTAAAGCATTTGATACAGTACCGCCCAAAATGTTACTGGTTGGATTCAGAAAAATTGGCCTGGAACATATTAATTGTAGTTGGATAGGGAACTAATTCAAAGATGGATTACAATGAATGGTAATAAATGGAGCATTTTTTGATTGGGCCAGGGTTAGATTTGTACTATAGAGGCCTGTCCTTGGTCATTTGCTTTTAAAGTTATTCATAATTAACCTTGAGGTTGGTTTGAAAATTCCAACCATATGTGTTTATTGATTATACTAATTTGTGTAAAAAAAAGGTTTCATGCAGCAAGTCTCCATTTTAGTAATCTTATTAAATCAGAGGACTTTGCAGAAAACTGGCAAATTACATTCATGATTGACAAATGCATATTAATGCTTTTAAGCAAATGCAACATGCTATATGAAAGTGTGTTGGTGCCTCTTTAATTAAGAAGGATAAGCAAATGTCTTTTATTTCATTTAATGTCAAGAAGCTGATTTACTACCCATATGCAACAATGAGCAGGTACAGTGGAGTATATAAGCACTGCGGCTCCTTCAAATTACCTGCTGAGGTAGGCCAAAGGCAGTTGGAGCCCCATAAGCCATAATGGAATACTGGTTTCAGTTAATTTGATTGCCACTGTTTTTCCTGGGTGGCTCCTGGATATCAAATTCCTTCCTTCTCTATAAGATGAATTAGAGCTTACTCAAATAACGGATGCCAATGCAAACAAAATCATAACATAACTGCCTTTTGCACAAATCCTGCATGTAGAGAGACATGGTCTGGTGATATTAATAGAGTGAGCTCTAATACATGTTCTAGGCAAAAGGAGCCCCCCTATAAGATATACTAGATCTATATATATTAGATCTAACTGTCAATAAATAACTGACACCCAACTGCTGCATCAAGACAGAATGAAGAGAAACAGATGCTGAGAGAGAAATAGTGAAGATAAACTTGATTATTTAAGAAATGATACAGAATTTTGAATTGATTATATTTAAAAAAAAATTATTTCAATATGCTGAAGCTTATATTACATTTTCGTGATAGTTCCCCTTTAAGAACTAAATACACAATTCATAAGCCCTCTCATAAGTTGTTTTTTACTGCTGTGTAAAGTCTTCTGAAAACAGAAGGTATTTACTTGCCTCGTGTCATTTACATAGCACTGCCTTATTGCCAAAAATGAGAGTTTGACTCTCACAAAAGACATTATGGGTGGAGACATGCAAATCACTCCTTTATGTCCCATCTAACAAGATTGAAACAGGCTGTCGGCAAGTTTGAATACATGGCTCTGAACTATTAGGCTGTATATGTGTTATAAAACCAGCCGTTCTGGATGTATAGCTGGCCAAAGGGACATAAAGGAGTGATTTGTATGTCTCCGCCCATAATGCAATATGGGAGAGTCAAACTCGAACTTTTGGTATTAAGGCAGTGCTATGTATATGGCAATAGGCAAGTACAAAAAATTCCTTTTGTTTTCAGTAGGCTTTACACTGCATGTCTAGCACTTGAAGGGCTTTTTGAATCCTGTTAGCACATCACACCCTAACCAGTTTTGGTTATCTGCCTTATAAATTCTGAAACTGACCTTCATACAGTTGTCATGTAGTAAAGGTTATGTGTAGCATGGAGACATTCTTGTATAGTTTATTGTCAGTGAGTTATAAAAAAGAACATATTCTTATGATTTACTGGAGACAGGATTCTTCGGAACATGGAAACCCCCTTTATTGAGTGAAACAGTGAAAAGGATAGAAAACCCCACTCCCTCGGGAGTGACATCAGAAGTGTATACTTTACATTGCTCCAGAAATGTGTTATCAATAAACTCTTTTAAAGCAACATCAAGTTCTCTGTATATAAGGGGTCCAGTGAAATCTCCATGCCAGTTTTCTATTAAGTGTTTTCTTAACAGACTGGGGTGGGCGATCCTACTCTGGTGTGGGTCAAAACATGAATGTGATAAAAAGAAGATGAACCGGCACAGCGGACTCCATGCAAGCGGGACAAGCCCTGCGTGTTTATTCAAAGTAACATTTCGGGGGCGACAAAGGGGCACGCATGAATGCCCACAGTCACCATCAAAAGGCAACAGATTAAAGAGCCAAAGAGACAAACCAAGAAGAAAGAGCAAAAGAAAGGAATGGCTGGAAAACCAAAAAAATTGATATTGGCATGCTGGATATGAAGATTGTACTACCAAGGGCCTATTAAAGCACATAAAAGAAATTCAGAATTGGACAAAATAGCAGTAATGGGGCTTCGCCGGGGAAAAGGATGTTGGTGGCATGTAAGTGATGATAAACAAGGCAAAGAATGAACAAGACGACTAAAAACAAAGCAGAAGCATTGATTAAATTGAGCAGAATGATAGGAGCAGAGGGTGGAGACATCTGCACAAATGGTTAATGCTGAACAGGCTAAGTAAAATGTAAAACAAAAAGGCATACATCCCAAGTAAAATGGTATACTGTGCATATATTAATTTCTTTACATTCTGAATTATGCATTAAACTCAAACAGCTTCATTACCGATCAAAACACAAGTGTATTAGAGAAACAAAAATAAATCAAAACCTCAGGTATAACTCAATGAAATAAAAAAAAAATACTGATAATGCAATGCTCTTTTAAAAATAAACATGTCATAAATGCAATAAATGAAGATAACAATAAGCATGTAGTTCCAGCAATAAAATCCATTGAGTAAAAAAGGTAAAATCCTAGGAAAATATTACTACAACATATGTTACAAAACATATGACATAACATAAAAACATATAATGAGGAAGTGACATAACATAAAACATATAATGAGGAAATCATCCCAGCAAAATAGATTGTGTTCTCTTTGAAAAAAAGATGGGAGGAAACTAAGGATTACGGAGCACAACTGCAAACTTTTCAGCAAGTTCTAAATGGCTTTAGGGATGCTACTTCCATTGTGGTGACTGGGTTGGAGATTGCATGCTGAGCATACCGTAAACACTGCATAGGGCATCTCTGATAAATGTGTCAATTCATCAAGTCTGAAGCTGGTATGCTACGTATTGTAGATGTACCTCTATACTGATTCATTGTTATGGCCAGGGCCGGAACTAGGGTTAGGCAGCAGAGGCACATTCCTAGAGCACAACAATGTGCCGGAGAGATACACAATAATCAGCATCAGGTTTTTATAAATAAACAAAATGTTCAGACTTGCCTTATTTTATTCAATTGTTAGTATTATAATTCAGTTTCCTCAGGTGTGGATTTGTGGCAAGTCCACCTAGGCCCGGCCCTAGGGCAGCAGGATTTTAGGGGGACGGCATGCTGCCCAACCACACCCTCATTGGTTCAAGA
Source organism: Xenopus petersii (assembly GCA_038501925.1). Classification (NCBI taxonomy): domain Eukaryota; kingdom Metazoa; phylum Chordata; class Amphibia; order Anura; family Pipidae; genus Xenopus; species Xenopus petersii. The sequence goes on from CM076677.1 coordinate 50,270,730, forward strand.
ACACTGGGGATGTGCTGGAGATACAATTTCTTAAATTCCCAGTACTCCAATCCCCATTACTCCAGTGGGCCTAGGGGCACCCATTATGTAAATCCGGCCCTGAGTTTCCTAAATCTGTTTCTTACATAGAAACTGTTATTGGTGATTATACAAGGTCAACAAGCTGAATTGCGGTAAGTAATGTATTTAACTTGCTCTGCTTTTCTTGAAAGCAAATACAATTCCAATGTAAATGTTCTTAAAGTAAGAAGAATTGTAGTTCTGTTACAATGCCTATTTTGAATGCTAATGACTCGAATGACTTCATCTATTATACAGAAAATATCATGTCCAAAATAATGTTCCTACATTTATCATTGCATACACTGTAACCCATTCCAAATGAACCAATACATTGCAGAGACTTATGGATTTAGATATGTATGTTGCATTATTGTCTAGTAAATACAAGTTTGGATGCTTGAACTGCGTTGGAATAAAGAAATCTTTAGTAAACTCAATACAGAGAAGGCTTTTTTTTTCTGGTCAGTAACTGCTAACCCCTATTAAATGTTTATTTTTCCAGCCCTGACTTAAATGTAATATGCATATCATGTTAATCAGTAAAGGATTGACAATCTTAATGAGGCTGCACAGGAATTTACGACTGCCACTAAGTTTCTGGTCAATAGTAATTTGGCTGAATCCCAGCACTTTGCAAGATTAGCATTAGACCAAAATGAAAATCCTTTTAAGCAGGAAAACAAATGTCTGCCTGAAACTGGAGAATCTAGAACAACAAATATGTAAATGATTTTCATGCAGTAACAGATATGCATAAAGGAAGAAACTTTTTTTTAAATTAAATCAAAGTTCTTTCAGGCATTTTTCAAAGGTATGCATTAAATACACCAATTATTGGTAAATAATCTGCATTTCAAAGTCCTTCAAAGGGAATTATGAGTTACTGGGGCCCATTGACTAATATACATGCAGGTACTCCATGCCTATCATCAAGTCAACCCCTTTAAGATAAGCAAACCACCATTTTTGACATCAACATCACATATCTGATAACTACTAAAATGCAGGATCCTTACCAGATTACTACTGCACACTTTCAGCGTAAAGATCCCTTTTGCCTTTTCCTTTAACTTTATTTATTTTTTCCTTTTAAGTTTTTAATTTTCACCTATTTGTTTTATTTTAAAGTAATTGTGATGACATTTAACAAATAAAGGTTAAGATGTTTAAAAAAAACCAAAACAAAAAAAAACACAACTACAACTTTGCATTGTGCCAGTAAAAGTCTCAATGTAAAAAACAGCAATACATTATTCTTAATTTAGCAGTGTCTCCTATACTATAAAGTCACATTATGATATAAATGGCCTAAGAGCATATTCAGGATAACCAAGATTGCACAAGAAATTTAGCTGTCCGTTAAAAGTATACTTACTACTGTAGTTTAAGTTTAATGGGGTGCTTAAATCTATCAAGCCATTGCATAAAATAAATGTTCTACTAGCACTAAGTGCATGACAAGCATGAATATGTAATGGACAGAGCGGCATGATGAAATTCTATAAAAACAATGTTTTAGTACAGTATGCACATGTATTTTCCATGGCAAATGACAGTGGAATAACAGAAAAACAGATGAATATATCTAAGCAAAACTGTTTCTATAGGAATGGATTCACTAGTAAGATTCAGTGCAATATAAACCATTTTTCTTGCATTTGCTCATCTGTAGTTGTATACGTGGTTTATGATATTACCTCAGTAAACATTGTAAAATATTAGATGAGGTTGAAAACAGACAATACGTTCAAGTTCAACTTTTTTGCCTGAGTGACTAGAGGCTAAAAGATAGATTACAAAGAGTGGTGGTAAATGGAACATTTTCTAATTGGACCAGTGTTTTGTAGTGGAGTACCGCAGAGCTCTGTACTTGGTCCTTTGCTTTTCATCTTGTTTATTAATGACCTGGAGGAGGGCATTGAAAGTACCTTTAACTATAAGTGCCATGCAGGATGTTTTCCACGTTGGACTAAATTGGAAAACTGCACAGCAAACTGGAAAATGAGGTTCATTGTTGATAATGCAAGATAATGCACTTGTGGCAAAAATAATATAAATGCAAGTTATACACTAAGGGACAGCTTTATCAAGGATCGAATAGTAAATTCGATCAAAATTCACACATTTGAATTTTAATCCTTCTATTCGAATGTAAATTTAAATGTGAGATTTATCACAACTCGGCCATGGAAACAGTCCTAATTCAAATATTCGCCACCAAAAAAACCTGCCAAGTTCGTGTACAAGTCAATGGCAGAGGCCATCTTCTTCGGTAATATTCAGGAAGTGCTGTATTGGCACATGCGCAGTTGAAGCAATTTTCTGTTTTGCCCACAATTGCGTATGCGCCGAAAGTCACAGAAATTGTCAAAGCACTGCTCTCACTCTGAAGATTACTGAAAAGCCGGAAGATGGCTGCCGTGAACTCCGTTGTACAGAATCTGCACCAAGGGGTAAATAAAGAGTTAGGGGCATTTGTCAGGGGTAGCAGCTAGGCTGGGGGGGGTAGGGTTTTTATTTACTTTACAGTTGAATTCTCCTTCAGAAGAGGAGGTTAGGAGAGAAAAAATAGTAGCAGACAGCCAGCACAGAGTTTCTATGAGAACCAGCAATGCCATCTCTACATTGATGGGTAGACTGGAGTGAGCATGTTTAGTAATCTGAGTTGAGAAGATTTACTGCCTTAGCTTGGAAGTGAGCATGCTCAGTTGTCAACAGCCAAAGTAAATTCCCAAGGGAGGGGGCCAAGTGGGTCAGAGGAAGAGAAGGAATCCTAAGTGATTACCATACTTGGATTCATTGGAGTCATTATAGTTATTTATACATTTTTTTTTAAATTAGACTTAAGGTATAGAAATCCAAATAAAAAAAACCTTATTTGGAAAATCCAAGCATTCTGGATAATAGATGTCAAACTTGTATTTATATGCCAAAATCAACGCCACTGATATTAAATTAAAAAGAAATGGTCTTGTACCTTTAGCACATATCAGTCCAAGGTAAATCATATCAAGCAAAGTCTGATAAAAGCAAAATGACTGCAACAGCTAGGTTACCGCCTTATAAAAGACAATTACTTTTTCTGGGAAGATCAGTTGTACATAAAACAATGTATCATAGACTTATAGCATTGTCACTTGATATATATTAAATATCTGTTTCCCTCCAAAAGCTTTTCTGCCATTGATGTTAACCTATCACGCCTAAAGCTATAAGGCTGAGAACAAGATCCCTTTTTGAATAATCACCCACTTTAGCGTATTTTAGCACCATGGCAGACATCAAAGAATTGTGAAAGATTAAACTGAATAGCAGTCTGGCTACAACACAGACAATGTTCTACCACCCTATGTTGAACACAATCAAGTATTTGACCTTTGTTTAGCTTTTTTAATTTAAAACAGGTGTTATATCAGAGTACCATGGATGGGTATTTTAGAGTTTTTAAAATCAGTTTTTCTTTTAACATAAAGTAGCTTTATGTTGTTATAATATATACATAAGTGATGGTAAATCATGCTGACAGCATTTCATTACTGGCATTGTAAGATATTTTACTAATCCACTTTCCATCCCCGATTAAAATACATTAGTTTATGAGATTAGGGATTTACTTATGTACTGAACCAGTCAGGGGCCTTTAAGATGATTGGCACTGCAGTGAGAATATAATTTTCATCTCAAGGCATCTGTAACTATTTACACTCCCTTTTGCGCCTAAAACATGGCATTTAGGTGCAGCCCTGCATATTGAAACTGTATGCATAGGGTAAATAAGTAGTAAAAAAACCCTACAATGACTAGCTGTAGAAAGGAAAAAGAAGCCAAAGAATAGTAGTAGGTCTAAGGCAATTTAGCGTGCTGATCATATCGTTCAAATATTCCACCCCTCATCCAAACGATTTCTTCAGTTCAAATGAGCAGTAATGAAACTGCCTTGCTTGTGTCGCATTCCTTGTTTAGGAAAGGTTTAACCAGCTTTTCATAAATGACTTTTCTCAACCTCTTTTGATCCAGTTGACTTCTCTGTGTGTAGCAGCAACAAAAGTGGTGAATGTATTTCCCTTAAGGGTTACAAGGAAAGTTAAACTAAAGAAGTAGGGTAGAAATGTTGTACATTATGTTTTGGGCTTATGTACCAGCCCAAGGCAACCACAGCCGTTTAGCAGTAAAGATCTGTGCCTCCAAAGATGCCCCTGTAACTCCCCATTTTCTTTTCTGCTGATTCACTGCACATGCTCTGTGCTGCTGTCACTTACTGAGCTTATGGACCCAATCACAATATACAGTACACATAGAATATAAATGTCACAATATAAGGCGGATTAGTAATTAATACAGATAATTACTAATTACTACATGGCAGCACAGAAACCAGTGCAACTAGTATCAGCATTTGATATTCCGCCCCATAGCATCAGTTTTTATTATTTTCTGCTTGATAATTTGCAACAACCCCTAAGCTTAGCTTCTCAACAGCTGCTCAGAGCCCACTGAGCATGTGAGTGTCACAGACACTTTCCAAGATGGTGACCCCCTGTGACAAGTTTGAAGTCCTGGATCATTGCTGCTATTGAGAAGCTGAAACTTTAGGCTGGCGCAATAAGTTCAGTATATAAAACATGGCATTTTTAGGTATGTTCATTTTTGGGGTTTAGTCCTCCTTTTAACCATTTTATCCTCATTGGCATTCTTTGATCTTGATCTATATCCAGATGAATAGAGCACTTTTGGTGAGTGAGGTAAAATTATGAGATTCATACATGGGGTATTAAGTGCTGGTTGGCATAATCCTATAGGGTATACTAATAAAAAGGTGAAATAAAGCTCATCCCAAATCCTATGTATATAATGTAAGCAAATATGCACAAATCTAGCCTTGCCCTAGGGTTCACAAATAAAGGCCTCTGATTTAGCTATATTCACATGCACCGGAATGTGTTTCTTATGTAGAGTAACTACTTCTAAATGACTAAATTTATACTGACATCACTAAATCCCAATAACTAGGCACATTGTTTTAATTGTATATTACTTGAAGATTAGAAATATGTAACTTAACATTATAAATATTATTTGAATTATAAAAGGTAAATGTAGAATTTTGTATTAAATTAAGTGTATACGATTATTAACCAGGTAGATTTTTTTTTACATTTCCATCTCAAAATTCAGACATAGAAGGAATATTTTAGTTGTCAGCTGCAGCTCATAGTGTGGGACAGATCCCAACAGAGCAGCACAATCACCACCAGCAGACGGAAGCTAGCAAATTGGGCAAGATTAATGAGTGTTGCGCTGCATTGACAGTGTCTCTAATTAATAAGTGACAAATTAGAATATGATTTATTTACAGTAAGGTATGTTGTCATGTCAAAAACTGAAATGCCAAAAAAGAATAGGAGGATTATACTGATGAAAAACCATTTTTTTAAAAAATTTCTATTATAAAATCGTATATTTTATCTAAGAATCTAATTTATAGCATTTGTAAAACTAAGAAGGAAAGCACCAGATGAATACATTAGGCGACTTACAGTAGTTGAAATAATCAACCTTGCTGCAATATGCTAACTTAATCAAATGAATGAAAATCTCAAAAAAGATTGCATAGACATAATTTATGTCACCCAATCGCTGTAACGACTGTTCCCAGCTGCGAACAAGCTATATCTAAATGCATACTTAATGAGAATATAATAGCATGCGGCTGCGGTACAACCAACCTTAAAACTGTTATATAACACTAGTTTATTTGTAATTATGCATATTCTCAATCCATTCCTTTTATCTGCTGAATTACTAATCTCTTCTATTTGGCACACTTTTTAAACCTGCTAGCAGTGGGCATTTTGGATACACATTTGGACAATTGGCAAGTTTAGAAAGAAAGAATGACAACATTTGAAATGCAAAACTGTGGCATTTGGCTGCACAAAATCTACCATTCCCATATAATAACATACATCACAAAGCCATACATAAAATACTTCAATGCACTGTCTACCTTCACTGTAGATAAAATCTTTACAAAGCTAAAGAAATAATGAAACAAAAAAATTAGGATTGCCTGAAAACACAATTAAATGTTGTCCAGGAGAAAACGATTTTCTTTTTCTTAATTCCATCACTGTAACAAGACAAACTATGCAGCATCAATATTCCTATCTTACATTAGAGTTGAGGGTCCTAGAACATGAACAATTGTCTCACAGGATGGGAACAGCAAAGCTCTTTTATTTCCAAAGCTCATTAAGATTTACAACAATTATGTCTGGTTAGGCCTGTAGTAGATTAAACAGGGAGAGTGGAAGAGACAAGACAGTTGGCTAATGTATAACAAACCAACTTAAAGGATTCTAAGCTTAAAAGCATGCTAAACTCTAAAAATATAAAACACATGTATATTGCAAAAGTGCTTAGAGAATTTTTTTTTTCGTGATTGAATTACATAATTTCATTTTTTGGAGTGTAAATGCCCTTTAACATTTAAATGTACATAACACAAGTTTCTGTGCAGAGTGCACAGATGTAAACACACATCAATAGCTTTTGTATGTACTTTAGTCTTTTTAGCCAGAAATAACTAGAACAGAAAATGAATATTATGACCATTTTATATTACTAGCAGTTTTGTAAAGAGAGAGGAATGCAATGTGCTGAAACTATCTCAACCAGGCAACCCAGATCCTTATCACTTTCAGCATTCAGATGAGAAGCATTAGGAAGTAGGCTTTCTCCTTGCCACTTGGTTGGCTGCTGAGAATTCTATTAAGGTGGAGTGATAGTTCACTTGAAGCCTTGGTTATATAGAAACCACTGTCATTTGGGACAATAAAATGTTCAGGTATAGAAAGTACTCATTGCCTAGAGACAGCCATAAGCTTTTTGCTCTAGCAGTACAGTACAGTACAGATTCCTTTTCAGATCATTTTGACTTTTGCAATTTCTACTAATAGCACTGGTTTTGGTCTAAATTCTAGTTTTTTTAAAACTATCCTGTAAACCTTTTATTTGTCAGTTACATGGATGCTTAATTTGGATTCCCTCTCCTAATACTGGCTTAAAAAAAACTATACTCCTGAACATGCATGTCTATAAAAACACATCAAATAAAATTTCCAGGGCAGTTTCCCGAGCAATGCCGCCCCCCAGAGTGTACCTTTCCTGGTCTGTGGGGGGGTTAAACAACTAGTGTGGAGAGCACACGTGTGCTCTCTTGCACTATGAGAGCCTAATTTTTGCTTTTTTTTGCCTCTTAAAGTTACCAGAAGCAGCTTTTTGAGTCAAATTTTTCAACAGCGCCCCTGAAAACATCCTACTGTATATGTAAAGCATTGTTTCACATAATTAAAGCTTATAAAAAATATTTCTACTTCTACAGTATTTCTTCTAATATATTTTCTACTAGTATGTGGCATTAGATGATATAGTCCTATAATGAAACACTGCCATTTCAAGTGCTAAACTTCATCTGGCCCACATAAGGCCAACGAATGGACAGATCTGTGTCTGTTATTCTAACAAAACAGTCTGATGGACTCTCTAGTGCTTTTAAAAAAATAGTAGTAGTGTGTAATAAATAAATAAATAAATTAATAAAATGGTTAAATTCATTCATACAATCTCAGGATAAAACGGGTCTGTCTGGGTAAACCCACAAGCGTCACTGATGGGAGTGCACTTATAGGCATCGTCATCGTTGTAGGGAGGCCCTGGTGAGGTGACAGTGGGGAGGCGGATACGCAGACTGTGTTCGGCGCATCTGCTATGACCAGGATCTCGCGAGAAGTGATTACAGTGACGCCAATGCGGAAGTCTATTTCTAGGCGCATACTACACGGACCCAATCACTTTCGCCTTGACAAAGCTTCTAAGCGAAACGCGCGTCGGCGTCCTCTTGAAAATTTGATCTTCATAAGATAACAATTCTGATTCTGAAGTGATTCCTACATTAGGGGAATATACTGGATATTCTGAATTTTGGTCTAGATTCTTTGCTTTACCACCTCTTCTATCTTCCTTCCATTCTAAGGGGCCGTGAGTTTGTGGCTTTTTAGGGCTAGTTAGCCTCTTTTAACTGTTAGGGTAATTTAAAATACAAGGCCACAGCTCCGGTTACCCTGTCCTGCCTTGACTTTGTGGTGTCCCAGGCCTTAGAAACAAAATAGGCAGTTAGTTTTTGGGACAACTCCACCCTCTATATTTTTCAAATTTCCCTTAATCTTATTCTTGGAATATGACCGAATAATTTTTTAACCCATATATAAAAAACCTTTTCTTCTGGCCATTTTTTACTAAATCCTTTTTAACCATTTAATCATTTACCAAGCCTCATTTTTTAGCCTATTTATTGCACTGCACTTTACTGGTGTAATTTATTGCAATATCATTTTGCCAAATCTATTTTGATTAACCACACTTTATATATTAATTAATGAATGCATTTATTTATTAAGGGGTGTTATTGTAATCTATTGGTGGGGTAACACACCCTTTGGATTCAGGAATAATCAATTTTTATCAGTCCTTGGACTGATTGTTCTCACCTTACTTAATTGCACTAGCACTTTACCTAATTTATTAGTCAGCACCTTTATGAATGAATTATTATCCTCATTGATTATTTTGGTTTTGTAATTTTTGTTTTGAGTCTACTTGGTATAGATATAGTAACCCTCTATTTGGTGGGGTTTCTTTTTTCTTAAACAATATTAACACTTTTTCATCTGACTTTGTCAGACCTCTACCTATAGTTTGGGCTAAATAAGGATTAAATATATATATATATACATACAGGGATACCAACCAGTGTTGTGACTCTCTAGTGCTCCATCATTGGATTGTTTAATTAATCGAGGATGACTGCTGGGTGTAATGGAAACTTCAACACTTACCCAAGATGGCGTCCAAGATGGCAACCTTCTGCTCCACTGCATGGCTCCTGCTGGGCGCTGTCCTGTGACATCAGCGCCTTCTCGATCTGGGATTGGTCGTCGGCGACGGAACGGACGACGGCGTCAGAATCGAGCGCCGGCGTCAGGACGTCAGCGTCTGACGCCAGCGCGTCAGCGTCTGACGCCAGCGCGTCAATACTTTGGCGCCAAGACTTGGACTATTTAAACCCCATTGCCCCTTTCTTCATTGCCCAATTATAGGTTCCATTGACTTGTGTTCCTGGGTGTGTTATATATTTTCCGATTATCCGTGTACCGATCTTTGCCTGTTTCTTGTCTTCGTTTGATTGCCGCCTGAACTGATATTTTGCCTGTACCTCGACGATTCTTCTGGATAAACCCTTTTTGTACTTCGAACCTGGTTTGGTCTCCTCTTTGGTCCTCAACTTTTACTGCTGCGCCTTCGGGCCCATTACAGTATAATTGGGCCATGGACCCTTCGGAGGAGGCCCAAGCACCTCTTGATGTTGGAGGGGCTATTCGTGGGTTGGCTTCTCAGATGAAGACCTATGAAGCTCAACAATCCCATTTTGGCCAGGCCCTTGAGGCGATCCTGGAGAAGTTGACTGCTCTGTCTCCTGCGGCTCCGCCGGTTGTGCCTGCTCCGGCCATACCTATTCCGCTCCAGGTTTCTGAACCTCGTCTCCCTGCTCCACCTCTCTTCAGTGGTGATCCTGAAGCGTGCAGAGGCTTTATCAACCAATGCGAGATTCAGTTTACCCTGCTGCCTGGTCAGTTCGTTTCTGAACGTGCAAAGGTGGGTTATATAATCACTCGTCTGCAGGGAAAGGCTTTGGAGTGGGCATCACCCTTTTGGGAAAAGGAGGATCCGCTGATTGACAACGCCAGGGCGTTTGTCCAAGAGCTTCGCACCGTGTTTGATGCTCCAGGTCGTGCCACTGCATCCTCCGCTAGGCTTTTTCAACTGCAGCAAGGTGTTCGCTCTGTCTCCGAGTATGCCATTGAATTTCGCACCCTGGTGGCGGAGACTTCTTGGAACAATGATGGTTACCATGCAGCCTTTTACAATGGATTAGCCATGCGGATAAAGAACGATCTGGTATCCCGTGAAATCCCTTCCAGATGGGAGGACCTGGTCGCTTTGGCCGTGAAGGTGGATACTCGCCAGCGAGAATTCCAGGTTGAATTAGACCGTGAACGCTCAAAGTTCCCGACTTCAGCCTATCCTGGCCCCCCGCTTCCAGAGACCGTTACTCTACGACCCTGCTTACTCCTCGTCCTCTCCAACCCCCGCGACGTCTGCTTCTTCCTCTTCATTACCAGCAGAGGAACCGATGCAGATCGGACGGGCCCGTCTTTCCGAACAGGAGAAGAATCGGAGAAGGGTGGCGGGGTTATGTCTCTATTGCGGTGGCAAAGCTCACTTTGCTCATGAATGCCCAGTGAAGCCGGGAAACGCCAAAGCCTAGGTAAGTTTGGGGAGACTTACCTGGGTGGGATTTGTCGCTCTCCCCATTCTTCTGCTCAACGTTTCCTCCTCCCAGTGCAGATCCAGTTTGGTTCCAAAAAGATCTCTTCTCAGGCCTTCCTTGATTCTGGTGCCGCAGGAAATTTCATGGACCGTGTGTTCGCTGCAAACCACTCCATTCCTCTCCAATCCTTGGCGAATCCGCTTCGAGTCCTGGCAATCGACGATCGGCCCTTATCTTCTGCGATCGTCTCACAGTCTACTCAAGAACTTTCTTTCAAGGTGGGCTCTATGCATCTGGGAAGACTGTCTTTTCTTCTTATTGATTGCCCCTCCACTCCAGTTGTTTTAGGTCTACCTTGGTTGTGTCTCCACAATCCTGTTATCAATTGGTCCTCTACACAAGTTTCCAGGTGGAGTCCATTTTGTTTACGGAACTGTTTACCTGCTGTTCCTGTCGTTAAGATTTCTTCTGTGTCTTCAAATTCTTCTCTCCCCTCCGTGTACCAAGCATTTGCCGATGTCTTTAATAAAAGTTCTGCCGAAAACCTTCCACCTCATCGCCCATACGACTGTCCAATTGAACTTTTATCCGGCTCCATGCCTCCTCGTGGCCGCACCTATCCACTTTCTCCCTCGGAGACTTCCGCAATGAAATCCTATATCCAGGAGAATCTTCTGAAAGGATTTATTCGTCCTTCCATCTCCCCTGCAGGAGCGGGGTTCTTCTTTGTCGAAAAGAAAGATGGTAGTTTGCGGCCCTGCATTGACTACAGAGGACTTAACAAAATCACCATTAAAAACAGGTACCCTCTTCCTCTCCTTTCTGAACTGTTCGATCAGCTTAGGGGTGCCAGTCTCTTCACTAAGTTGGATCTTCGTGGGGCTTATAACCTCATTCGGATTCGTGAGGGGGACGAGTGGAAGACCGCTTTTAATACTCGTGATGGTCATTATGAGTACCTAGTCATGCCTTTTGGTTTCTGCAATGCCCCTGCGGTCTTCCAGGAATTCGTTAATGACATTTTTCGAGATTTATTGGGGCAGTGTGTGGTCGTCTATTTGGATGATATTCTTATTTTTTCTAAAAACCTCCAGGAACATCGCAACCAAGTACGTGAAGTACTATCCAGACTGAGGAAGAACAATCTTTACGCCAAGTTGGAAAAGTGCACCTTCGAAGTCTCTTCTATTCCTTTTCTTGGGTATATTATTTCTTCCCTAGGCTTCAAGATGGATCCGGCTAAGGTCTCCGCAATCCTGGACTGGCCTCTTCCTACCAGTGTTAAAGCTGTTCAAAGGTTTGTTGGTTTTGCCAATTACTATAGACAGTTCATTAAAAACTTCTCTTCCAGACTTTCTCCAATTCTTGCCTTGATCCGTGGTGGAAACAAACCTCAACACTGGCCCCCTCAAGCTTTGGAAGCCTTCAAATCTCTCAAGGAAGCATTCTCCTCCGCTCCAATCCTTAGACACTCCGAACCTCTTCAACCCTTTTTCATCGAAGTGGATGCCTCGGACATCGGTGCTGGTGCAGTGCTATCCCAGAGATCTTCTTCTGACGGTAAACTTCATCCATGTGCTTTCCTTTCCAAAAAATTTTCTTCCCCTGAACAGAACTATGACGTTGGCAACCGGGAGCTACTTGCTGTTAAGCTGGCCTTGGAAGAGTGGAGACACTTATTAGAGGGTTCTTCTGTTCCGGTAACGATCTTTACTGACCACAAAAATCTCGAATTTATCCAGTCCCTCAAACGCCTCAATCCCCGGCAAGCCAGGTGGGCACTTTTCTTTTCTCGTTTTAATTATGTGATTACTTTTCGCCCTGGGTCCAGGAACAGGAAGGCCGACGCATTATCCAGAAGCTTTATTCCTGAAGATTCTTGCTCCGAAGATCCTGAACCTGTTGTTCCTTCTTCCAAGATTATCGCAGCTTTGTTTCCTTCCTGTGCTCCTCAGTTACTCTCCGCTCAAGCTTCTGCTCCTGAAGAGACTCCCCTGGGTTTAGCTTTTGTTCCTCCAGAGTTTCGTCCTGCCATCTTGTCTCACTCTCACAATTCTAAACAGGCCGGTCATCCTGGGATTAAAAAGACTACTGAACTTTTGTCTCGTTTGGTCTGGTGGCCATCTTTAAGGAAAGACGTTAAAGACTTTGTTTCCTCTTGTTCCACCTGTGCCGTTTCTAAGTCTGGACATTCCCCCCCTAAGGGTTTTTTGTTGCCTTTACCCATTCCTTCTAGACCTTGGACTCATATTTCCATGGACTTTATTGTCGATCTTCCAAATTCTTCCGGCCACACTGTCATCTGGGTGGTGATCGACAGATTTAGTAAGATGGCTCATTTCACTCCTCTCCGCAAACTGCCATCTGCCCCGGAACTTTCTGAACTCTTCATCAAACATATTTTTCGTCTCCATGGTTTTCCTGCTGAAATTGTGTCTGATCGTGGTCCTCAGTTTGTGTCTAAATTTTGGAGGTCTCTGTGCAAAGCTTTGAACATTTCTCTTCAATTTTCTTCCGCTTACCATCCTCAGTCCAATGGGGCCGCCGAACGTGTCAACCAAGCATTGGAACAGTTCCTACATTGTCATGTGTCCCTGTGTCAGGATGACTGGTCAGACCTTCTTCCATGGGCGGAATTTGCCCACAACAATTACCTGCATTCTTCTTCCCAGAAGTCTCCATTTTTCTGTGTTTTTGGTTTAAACCCTTTGGCATTTCCTCAGGACCTCCTACTTACCAACGTGCCTGCCGCCAATGATCAAGCAGCTCATATGATGGCCATCTGGCAGGCTACTGCCGCTAATTTGGAAAAGAGTGCTTCTTCCCAGAAAAAATTTGCAGACAAAAAGAGGATTGCTTCTCCAACATACTCTCTTGGTGACAAGGTTTTGTTGTCTACTCGTAATATTCGTCTCAAGATTCCCTCTCCTAAACTTGGTCCCAAGTTCATTGGTCCCTTTTCCATCATCGAGGTCATCAATCCTGTGGCTGTCCGTCTTCTTCTTCCACCCGAAATGAGGATCCCTAATGTGTTTCATGTGTCTCTTCTTAAACCTGCAGTCTCCTCTCCCTCTTCTTCTTCCACAGCTCCTGTTGTCGTTAATGATTCTTTGGAGTTCGAAGTTAATCGAATCTTGGATTCCCGCATTTCCAGGGGTACTCTCCAATATCTCATTGAATGGAAGGGTTTCGGTCCTGAGGAATGCTCCTGGGTAAAGAAGGCTGACGTTCATGCTCCCATCCTTGTCCGCAGGTTCCACAAACAGTTTCCTTCTCGTCCTGGTCCCGGTGGTCCTGAGGCCCCCTCCAGGGAAGGGGGTACTGTAATGGAAACTTCAACACTTACCCAAGATGGCGTCCAAGATGGCAACCTTCTGCTCCACCGCATGGCTCCTGCTGGGCGCTGTCCTGTGACATCAGCGCCTTCTCGATCTGGGATTGGTCGTCGGCGACGGAACGGACGCCGGCGTCAGAATCGGGCGCCGACGTCAGCGTAAGGACGCTGGCGTCAGCGTCTGACGCCAGCGCGTCAATACTTTGGCGCCAAGACTTGGACTATTTAAACCCCATTGCCCCTTTCTTCATTGCCCAATTATAGGTTCCATTGACTTGCGTTCCTGGGTGTGTTATATATTTTCCGATTATCCGTGTACCGATCTTTGCCTGTTTCTTGTCTTCGTTTGATTGCCGCCTGAACTGATATTTTGCCTGTACCTTGACGATTCTTCTGGATAAACCCTTTTTGTACTTTGAACCTGGTTTGGTCTCCTCTTTGGTCCTCAACTTTTACTGCTGCGCCTTCGGGCCCATTACACTGGGATTGCAGTGGATGTGAGGCACATGTGAGGCACATGGGATGATCGTGAGATGACCACTTTTTGTTTGAATATATTCTACCTTTTACAGCTAGAATTATTATGATGTATTATTTTCTGCCATCAACACAGAATAGTGGCTCAAGGTGGAATTTGTAAATTGGCAATATTTACCGACATGTAGATGCCAATTTGATAAAATTCTTTGATGATTCATATAAAACATATACATTATGTGCGGATTACCATATGATCATCTTCGAACCAGGTCAGTCTCTTACTGTTAAATAAATAGCTGCATTTGGCTACATCAGCAATTTAAGACTGTATATACATAGCAGGCTGCCCACAAACAGAAATGCAGCATTAAAAAGTATTTCACAAATACACCACAACAGCTACAGATTTTTGTAGGAAGAAACTCCAAACTTTTAAGAGTGGATATTTAAATTTACAAAACTAAAGTAAGAAGGATAGACATAGAAAAACGGTGAAAGAATAGAGGAGCAATTGCACATTACATGTTTGAGATATCACACTGAATAGTAGTGTTTTTATTCTATAGAAAGTACGTGTCTGCAGCTAAGCTGACCCCATTACCAACAGGTTCTATGGTCCATTATCTCTGGGGAAATCAATTGGACGGTGGCTAAGATTATATAGAAAATGTGGTGACCTTCATCTCAGCCTCGGTAACCCACAGTCTGGTGGCTACATACACTTTTTCTTTAAATTCTGTACTGAATTTCATTAGGTGCATTATTATACAGTATATACTCTTCAGAGTGTGTTGCCCACCCCAAAATTAGAAATTAAAACTACAGTCTAGTATCCTTTAGCCGGAACTTCCTTTCGTAATTCTGACTACATTAAGCCATTCAACTTTACTGCTTGTTGCTACTGCTTGCTTTACTCGGGGTAAAATATCCTTCTTTTTGTATATCCCTACCCTGATATACTGACAGAATTATAAGTGGATTAATAATGTTTTAGAACTGCAACCCCATGCCCTAGAAAGGAAATGAATGGCATTATTATGGAACGAAAGGGAAATGACAGGTACCGTATATGTGCAGTATATATACTTGAGCTGTTCCCTACTAATTAATAAAACCAAACACACAAGTCTAATTCCTCCAAAAATCCACTAAACCCTATTGAACAGACCAAAATAGCACTTTTAACCACTAGATATTTTATTTCAAATGAAAAACACATGATATAGCTGCTGTATATAGAGAATTTACAAAATAATTTTAAATAAAGCCTATGAATACAGTGCCACCTAGTGTACTTTAAAGTAAAGTTAAACAACAACATCTGTTTCAGAAGGTGCTTCAATTTGGCTTTTACTGTTGAAGTTTTAAGCTGCAGGTACTGGTCCTACTTTTAGGGGCATATTTATTATGCTGTGTAAAACTAAATTTGCTGAAAAAAAGCTGTGTAAAATAAATGGCAAAGGTGTGTGTAACGTTATGCCACACAAACGCCAGATTTGATGTAGTTATTTTACATTGGTTCTGGTGGAAGTCACAAAAGAAAAAATGCATACAAATTTATTGCATGTGGCGTGGCGATGTGTAGTGTTATCCCGCTGTTTTTTTACACAGCATAATAAATATGCCCCTGAGTTTTACTGCAAGTTAACAGCTTTCTATATTGAATAAAATCAACCAAGTTTACAGTTAGGTCCATAAATATTTGGACAGACAACTTTTTTTTTCTCATTTTGGTTCTGTACATTACCACAATAAACTATAAATGAAATAACGCAGATGCAGTTGACCTGCAGACTTTCAGCTTTAATTCAGTGGGTTGAACAAAAAGATTGCATAGAAATGTGAGGAAATAAAGCCTTTTTTTTAAAACAATCACTTCATTTCAGGGGCTCAAAAGTAATTGGACAATTGACTCAAAGACTATTTCATGGGCAGGTGTGGGCAATTCTTTTGTTATGTCTATCAATGAAGCAGATAAAAGCTCTGAAGGTGCTTGTACAATGTGGAAGATTTTTACAAGATGCGGTCAAAGGAGCTCACCATGCAGGTGAAACAAGCCATCCTTAAGCTGCAAAAACCCATCTGAGAAATTGCTACAATATTAGGAGTGGCAAAATCTACAGTTTGGTACATCCTGAGAAAGAAAGAAAGTACTGGTGAACACCAGACGTCCACGGAAGACAACAGTGGTGGATGATGAGAAGACTGCATGAAAGTAAATACAGAGGGTGCACTAGCCACAATCATAGAAAGGCTAGATTGGACTTTGCTAAAAAAACATCTAAAAAAGCCAGCACAGTTCTGAAAAAAAGTTCTTTGGACAGGTAAAACCAAAATCAACCTCTACCAGAATGATGACAAGAAAAAAGAATGGAGAAGGCGTGGAACAGCTCATGATTAGGGATGTAGCGAACCGCCGACTATGTGTTCGCGAACGCCGTTCGCGAACACCGGCAAAAAATGCGAACAGTTTGCGAACTTCGAACATCCGAAAATCGTTCGATTCGAACGATCGTAGGATTTTAATCGTTCGATCGAAGGATTTTCGTTCGAATCGAACGATCGAAGCCATTCGATCGAATGATTTCATTCAATCCAATGGCTTCGATCGTTCGATTCGAACGAAAATCCTTAGATTTTAGCGGTCGAAGGAATCGAATGGTCGAATGATCGAACGATTTTTGACGCGAACGCCTATTGGCGAACGTCGCGCGCCGTTCGCGAACTTGCGGCGGACGCGAACAGTCGAAGTTCGCGCGAACTAGTTCGCCGGCGAACAGTTCGCTACATCCCTACTCATGATCCAAAGCATACCACATTAACTGTAAAACCGCGGAGGCAGTGTGATGGCTTGGGCGTGCATGGCTGCCAGTGGCACTTGGACACTAGTGTTTATCCAGGATTTGACAAAGGACAGAAGCAGCCAAATGAATTCTGAGGTGTTCAGAGACACTGACTGCTCAAATCCAGCTAAATGCAGTCAAATTGATTGGGAGGCATTTCATAATACAGATGGACAATGACCCAAAACATACAGCCAAAGCAACCCAGAAGTTTATTAAAGCAAAAAAGGGAATATTCTTGAATGGCCAAGTCAGTTACCTGATCTGAACCCAATTGAGCTGCATTTCACTTGTTGAAGACTAAACTTCGGACAGAAAGGCCCACAAACAAACAGCAACTTAAAGCCGCTGCAGTAAAGGCCTGGCAGAGCATTAAATAGAAGGAAACCCAGAATCTGTCCATGAGTTCAAGACTTCAGGCTGTCATTGCCAGCAAAGGGGTTTCAACCAAGTATTAAAAATAAACATTTTATTTTCATTTTTTAATCTGTCAAATTACTTTTGAGCCCCTGAAATTAAGTGATTGTGTTAAAAAGAAGTCTTGAGTTCCTCACATTTCTATGCAATCTTTTTGTTCAACCCACTGAATTAAAGCTGAAAGCCTGCAGTTCAACTGCATCTGAGTTGTTTCATTTAAAATTCACTGTGATACTGTACAGAACCAAAATTAGAAAAAAAAGTTGTCTGTCCAAATATTTATGGACCTAACTGTATATTAAAAGGTGTTATTGCAGTATCCCACCATTTTTCTATGGCAGCACCGCATGTATGGTTCAAGTTTTTAAAGCACATTGATGATTAATTATGAGCAAATAAATATAAAAATGCAATAGTGAATGGTACAGACATATTTTTAATCATCTGCAAGGATTTTGTATGTTTTCCCCACGTCTGTATAGATTTTTTCTGAGACTTCCTGTTAATTGGACCTAGTAAATATGATAGAGACCTTAGATTTAACCTCTGCTGGGACAGGGACTGATGTGAATGATGTAAAATCTCTGTCAAGTGATGTGCAAATGTGCTGGCAATATATAAACTGGTAATAATATACTGCTATAGTGTAAGTAAAGTTTATTTTACTCAACTAACATGATAGAAAATAATTTGGAATTAGGGTGACAGGTCCCCTTTAAAGGCTACTAAACAAATCTTAACTAAACCCAAATGTTACCATTTTCTGACAGATGCGATCAGAGATTTTAAGACCTAAAAGTCCTGTTTATGACTTTTGTTACCTTTACACCTAGGACTGTTAATGGCACTTACCACTGAATCTCACCCTGATTAGCATTAAAGGTGATACTTACCCAAACCAATGCTTTTGGCCTATATAAAGAGCACCAGCCTCTTGGCTTGGCTGTGCAAATATACATATATGTTGCTATATAACACTAACTGCTTAAAATGTTCCCTGTTTAGCGATTTTCCAGCTGCTGAAGGCAGCATTGCTTTGCCTTCATGATACTACTCTATTATTAAAAATTAAAAGGTTGAAACATTAAATATAATGTTGTAAACCTGGCAGCTCTAAGAAGCTGAAGGGCCTGGAGCAAGTTATCCAGTATGTATATCCCATATTGATAGTCAATAAGCAGATGCTATCGGCATGAGCCCCCCACTGATTTTAAAGTGATATGGACACTAAAAAACTACTTTTTAAAATATGAATGTACATTAAAAGTTGCCTATAGGTCATGTTGATTGTTTTTTACTGAGAGGTTTGTTTTGTATGTAATTGTTAGTTGAAGTTCTTGAACCTGACTATTTTACCAACCTCACTGTCCCATCTCAGCCTGTCAGTTAAAGTTTCCAATACCAACGGACTCCTGCTGCACAAATATGGCAGCCCCCTCATACAGGAACATAGAGCATTAGACAGTTAATTTAAAAGCGTTGTGCAAATACTTTATGGCAAAGTTATAAGTAGCTTTCAAAGGCAATATTATGATAGATGTAAAAAAAGTTTAAATTCCGGTGTCCATATCTCTTTAAGTGGAGGGCTCAAGACAGCTACCCTTATTTGCCAGCAGTAAAGACACTGCTGTCTGTGCCTTGTATTTATAAGATCCATGCTATTAAATCACCTGACTTTTTTCTACAGTTTAAAGCCAGAAATCAGTTCCTGGCAGTCGTGATTACTGATGTTTGATGGCTATATCCCTTTAAATTGTTTCTCAAGTACTGTGTAGAGGTTATGAAAGAGTGATCCACAGATGCCCTCCTGAGTCACTCATGCTCCTGCCTCTTCTGCTGTGGACTTAGACTAAATAATATAATGTTTTAGGCAACGAGAAATCAGTAAACAAATCATATACAGCAAAGTATATGTGTTCTAAGTCTGCAAAATACATATTTGCCTTTTACTGTTTTATGTTACCTAATATGCCCTATATTTGCTTATTATCAGACCAGAGTATATAAAATTAGCTTAGCTACCACTTACTATAAATAAAATACAAAAGGCCTTCTTTAAGACAGTATAAATTACCAATGAAATCAGAGTCTGGAACTTTTCTTGTGTCCCAATTTCAGAAACTTTTGGGAACCTTTCGTCTTGCCAAGCAAACAGTAAGATAAAGTGAATGCACATTTAAACAAAGACAATTCTGCAGGTATAATAATACTGAAAAGAAAAATTAGACAATCTGGTGAATACTTAGTATACCAGTTAGAATGGATATTGGAAAAATGAAAGTCTGACTAAATGATAATTAACATGCACCGTCATTTGTGTGTGTGGGTATAGGGAATTGGTAACAAACAGCTGGTACTATGTTACCAAGTTGAATCGTATTGTGATATACGTATGTCTACTGCCTTTCTAGAACTCTGGGGATAGCATTAAATACTTTAGGAACTCCC
This sequence comes from Xenopus petersii, assembly GCA_038501925.1. Lineage (NCBI taxonomy): Eukaryota > Metazoa > Chordata > Amphibia > Anura > Pipidae > Xenopus > Xenopus petersii. The sequence goes on from CM076677.1 coordinate 50,290,705, forward strand.
TGTTATTTTTTTAAGGGATCACTAATTATAATATCAATATCACTATTACTAATGGGGGACACTAGTGTACTCTACACTCAGATGAAAAAATATTTCACAAAAAAACTTGCAAAATAAATGAAAGTGCATTAAATTTTTAAAGGGATCCTGTCATCGGAAAACATGTTTTTTTCAAAACGCATCAGTTAATAGTGCTACTCCAGGAGAATTCTGCACTGAAATCCATTTCCTTAAAGAACAAACAGATTTTTTTATATTCAATTTTGAAATCTGACATGGGGCTAGACATTTTGTCAATTTCCCAGCTGCCCCTGGTCATGTGACTTGTGCCTGCACTTTAGGATAGAAATGCTTTCTGGCAGGCTGCTGTTTTTCCTTCTCAATGTAACTGAATGTGTCTCAGTGAGACATGGGTTTTTACTATTGAGTGTTGTTCTTAGATCTACCAGGCAGCTATTATCTTGTGTTGGGGAGCTGCTATCTTGTTACCTTCCCATTGTTCTTTTGTTTGGCTGCTGGTGGGGGGAAAGGGAGGGGGTGATATCACTCCAACTTGCAGTACAGCAGTAAAGAGTGATTGAAGTTCATCAGAGCACAAGTCACAAGACTTGGGGCAGCTGGGAAATTGACAATATGTCTAGCCCCATGTCAGACTTCAAAATTGAATATAAAAAAATCTGTTTGCTCTTTTGAGAAATGGGTTTCAGTGGAGAATTCTGCTGGAGCAGCACTATTAAGTGATTTTGAAAAAAAATTTTTTCCCATGACAGTATCCCTTTAACTTTCATAGGATGTATGATGCTTAGCCTGGCCCTGCAAACTTTTGCTCATGTGACCTAACATGTATGATTTGTTTGTGTGCCTTACATAGTATGGGGGGTAAAATGAAAGCTTTAAGGTTAATTCAAAAATGTCATAAAATCTGATATGTTTCAGTTTGGTATTTGCCACAGAAAGAAATAGTTACCCATTTTGTATTCAACAGAATGTATATGGTTTTCTAGGGTCTCTGTACTATGGCGAATAACACACTTACTGAGCGATTCCTTAGCAGCAGTGTGAAAGTCAGTTGTGAAAATTCATATGCATATTTCATTTGGGTGTTTCTATAGGCCACATAGTTTGGTAAATCAATGTATATTGACATCAAACTGTTCAGTAGACCACAGCATTCATAATTAAAATGTTTTATGTTGGTGCATTACAACATGTGAAAGTTATAAAGGAGCTTGAAATAGTGATGGGCGAATAAATTCGCCAGACATGGATTTGCATTAAATGTATGCATTTCGCCGCCCGCAAATAAATTTGTGAAACAGTGTAGAAAATTAGCTGGCAAAAAATCCACCACAAAATTGTCACGTGTCAAAATTATTCAGACACCCATTGACTTTAATGCATTTGGACAAAAATAGTCGCGCGTAGAAAAACTGCCAATCGCGTCAGAAATTGTTGTGCATCAAAATAATTTTGACACCCATTGACTTCAATTCGTTTCATGAATATTTTCTGCTTCGCACATTTTTTTCGCCGCTTCGGCAAAAAGAAACGTCCTAGATTTGCCCATCACTAGCTTTAAGACGTTTTTCAGAAATGTGATAAAACCTGCTATGTTAAGCAAAGCTTTGCCGTTCACATATTTGGGCAGAATGTGTACTTTCTGAAAATATGAGATTTTCTGGGGACCGCTTATTTGCCACACAAAACAGGCATTACATATTTTTAGTAGCAGAAATTTTCCATGAAATATGTATACATTAAAAGGTTTGGTGGACCCCTGGCATTCTTATTTAGGTTGTTTTATCTATAAACCCAATGACATATGGGAGATAAGATGGAGTAAAAGACATGGATACCCATTTTGGACTTTCCAAAAAATACAGATATATGGTTTTCTGGGGTAAACGTATGTTTAAAAGAGTTTATTTTTCAGTTACTGGAAGTAAAGTACAAATAAAGTGCATTTAACTTGGGGGGGGGCTGCCAAAAGGTTAGGCATTAGTGATAAGCAACATTTTTTCACCAAGTTTCACTGCAAATTAGTTTACAGACTCATTGACCGCCCCCCACAGGAAGGCATGAACGTATACATTTTAAACTTTAATATTAGAAAAACAGTCAAAAAAAATTAAACAAATTGTAAAAGTCTTCTGATAAACTACAGGTATGGGATCCATTATCTGGAAACCCATTATCTAGAAAGCTCCAAATTATGGAAAGGCTGTCTCCCATAGACTCCATTTTATCCAAATAATCCAAATTTTTAAAAGTGATTTCCTTTTTCTCTGTAATAATACAAAAGTACCTTGTATTTATGCCAGAGAAAATTCTAAATGTTTCCCTCTTAAATTTCAGTACATAGCTAATCGAATAGTAATAATTATGGGAACGGGGTATTCAAAATAAAAAGAAACAATAAATCAAATCTTGGCCTAACACGAATTGCATTAGCTTTACTCAAATGAAACCTGTCAGTATTCTATTGCCACCTAGTGGATACCCCAATAAAATATAAGCTGTCAGAAGTACTGTGTGTTAAATTAGACATTACCAAACTACTTCTATATAAATGTGATGCTGACTTATATGAAATAAGTTTTAACTAGATTCTGTTTTTAACTGAATAAAACTTCCATATATAAAGATTGGGCTATTCCAAAATACAGCAATTCATTTTGTTAATTGTCACTTCGTAATGAAGAACAAATTACTCTTATAAAATGATAAACACTGGCTTCAGTTAAGGAATATAAGAATAATCCTTTATCTTCCACTGCACTTTGTACAAATGAAACAAAAAGCGATGATGCACTCACATTAGGTAAAATAATGTTTTGTTTATACATCTATGTTCTAACTCTTCTTTGCCTTCTTTCATTTTTATGTTTCTGGCTCTGATGTTTCTGGAATATGTGGAGCTTCAGCTGAAATAGAACCACTGCTATCAATTTGGCCTGCAGGGTCAAGAGGTAGATAAGCTTAATAGAAAGGGTTATGGCCTGATCTGAGATCACTTAAAACCGGTCATCTTATTGCAGAGAATATCACAGGTTATCTTACTGTAGCATATTATATATCATTAGAATAAATATGTGCAATAACATCTGCATCTTACCTCATGCCTCCTGCCATAAGAAGAAACAGATTGTAGATATGTGAAAAAAAGAACAGAAAAAGGATAGTGCTGAAAAACATGGTCATCCATGATCCATGGTCTTCCCTAAACATTTTTAATCGAAGCACATGACCTACAAAAGAAAATATACAAATGATCAGAATTCAAGCTTCTATTTACATTCTGGTACACATCTGTAAGAGGGAGAATGTTTATGATACATATAGAACGGGTGGGAGGATCACAAGGTAAGAACAATGTCTGTATAGAATCCTACTACAGTTGACTGCTCTCCCCTCATGCAAATTCTGCACTCATTGGGTAGCCATAATGAGAATGCATCCCGACTGTATTTGTACCTTTCTATGCAATCTTTTTCTGTCTTTTAAGCTAGCAAAACCACATATTAGCTCCACTAAAAGTTATGGTGCTGCAAGGGTTTTCTACTGGATCCATTGTTATTCTCTCTACACTCAGGGGCACATTTACTTAGCTCGAGTGAAGGAATAGAAGAAAAAATACTTTGAATTTCGAACTTTTTTTTGGCTACTTCGACCATCGAATTGGCTACTTTGACCTTCGACTACGACTTTGAATCAAACGATTGGAACTAAAAATCGTTCGACTATTCGCCCATTCGATAATCGAAGTACTGTCTCTTTAAAAAAAACTTCGACCCCCTACTTCGCCAAGTAAAACCTACTGAACATCAATGTTAGCCTATGGGGAAGGTCCCCATAGGCTTTCTTACAAATTTCTGGTCGAAGGAAAATCGTTCGATCCATGGATTAAAATCTTTCGAATTGTTCGATTCGAAGGATTCAATCGTTCAATTGAACGATTTTTCCTTTGATCGTTCGATCGAACGAATTGCGGTAAATCCTTAGACTTCGATATTCGAAGTCGAAGGATTTAACTTCGACAGTTGAATATCGAGGGTTAATTAACCCTCGATATTCGACCCTAAGTAAATATGCCCCTCAGTCTTTTAATCGGGAGACCTTATTCACTCATTTGGCTTTAAAGATTATCTGTATTCTGATAATATCCGAATATATTTATTAACCCCTTCATTAACAGCTGAATTTGAGACTCGGATCGCTAACCGACACCTAGCATTCCAGCTGGATTACTCAACACCAACTCAACCAAACAAAAACTGATCACTCTCCCCCCCCCCAGTACTACTCTATTCTACTGATGCTCATTAACCCTGTGAAATTAGAACATTGTTGTTCCTCTTCTTCTATGATCATACAGCGTATTAATGCCTCCCAAACTCCCACCTCTCCAAGCTACAGCCTGTCTTCATAGCCGGATTTACATAGCGGGCACCCCTAGGTTCATCACCCTTGTCCCCCCCCCTTCAATCATCAGGTCAGGAGCACTGGGGATTGGCGCACAGGAAATTAAAAAAACGATTGTATCTCATGAGCAGCACTAAAGTTTCCAAACCAATGTGGCAGTGTTGGACAGCATGTCGCCCCCCTAAAATCCTGCTGCCCTAGGCCTGGGCCTTGGTGGCCTTTCCACAAATCCGGGGCCTGCCTATCTTAAATTCTGCTCATACAATTATTTTCCTGTCATCCAAGAGAGAACAGACCTCTACACTTTTTAAATCATTATCTTGATTTCCCATTAAGTAAATAACCAATAGACTCATTCTCATGTATGGGGGTAAATGCTGGTTAATTGCTGTTTTACAGTATTAGGGCAACATTTGGTTAATTCTGAATAAAGTATATTGACAGGGTATTAATTTATATAAGGGTACAGTGCATTATGTAATATTAGTAATCTAATGAATGAACGGTCTAATCACCCGTAGCAGCCAATCAACGTTTCCCATTGTACCACCCCTATCCCTGAAATGTTCACAAATGAAAAAATATACACCCTCTATTTCAAACACACCTTCATCATGTACCCACTGCAGATATATACTTTAATATATATACAAGGTTAGCCCATATCTCGAGCAATACTCTGTCCACGCAATGCTTTGGGGGACGTGGAGAGAGAGGCACATTCTACCACATGTGGTGGACCTGCACACTTGTCAAACAATACTGGGACATGGTAGCTCATACTCTGTCGGCTGGTTTTAAACACACTATTGAACTAGATTCATTATCATTTCTACCGGGGCTACCCATTAAAACATTAAAAGCCCCTGAGACTAACAAACTGGCAACACACATATGGAAGGCTGCAAAAACACACCAAGAAGCTCAGTGGAAAAGTACTTCTCTCCCAAAACAACAAACACTCCTTACCAAAGTAAAATGGGTCAGAAAATGGACAGTTCGAACACCAAACAGTGGAGGGATTATAGGATACCTATTAGCAATGCAAATTATACAAAAATGTACGTGAATGACTTTGTATATGGAACTGAACCACCGTTGTCTATTTACTACATTATAACTGTTATTTGTTTGATATACATTGGATTGCAACTGGCATGTAAAAACGAATAAAAATTTAAATAATAAAAAATTTATATAAACAGAAATAGCAGAACTTAAAAATATAGTTCTTGAGCATGTTTGTGTTTAAGAAAATTTACACACCAAATATTAAAATGTAAAAAAAATAATGCTCTAGTGAAATGTGAAAACTTTTTCTGTGACTGCTTACAAGTAGAATTCACTCACTAAAAAATGAAAACGTTTCTCAAATTATAATCCTGTTTGACTTTATGTTTGACTTTATGTCTTGTAATAATATTTCTTAGCTAAAGATGAATTCATAATGTCTCTGATTACAAAAAATACATCAGCTCTCTGGCTGTAGCATTGGGTTCCTAATCTGTTCTAATCTCCCTCATAACCTGAGCAGAGTGTGTGAAGTAGTTTAAGTGGAGTAGGCAGATTTAGGGCACCTCAGTTAACCGCCATTCTTTAAGCGTCAAGGGATTTCGTTCTACAATCCCCTTATACGTCTGCATTTAATGTACTTTAGGAACTGTACTTTACTAAATCTTTCTTAACTTATTGTTGGTTAAATCTAATTTGAAGGTTCTACTACATGTACCGATATATACTCACACAGCCTAAAGTACATTTTAAACCTAGGGGTATATTTAATAATTCAAACTAGGGAATCCTGGCAGATTTCTAGCAGCTCGAATTTTATCACAGTTACTGATACAATGAAGACGTTTTATAAAGAAAAGTTCCCTGTGTGCATCAGCATCCATTTAGTGTATCTATATTAATATCATTCTGGTAACACATGGTAGCTATTGAGTGTGTACAGCAACCCTTTGAATTTAGATAGATAGATAGATAGATAGATAGATAGATAGATAGATAGATAGATAGATAGATAGATAGATAGATAGATAGATAGATAGATAGATAGATAGATAGATAGATAGATAGATATTCTACTCAGGTTGAGCAGATATTAAGCTGACTTACCAAACAATCGCTGATGAAACAGGAACTTTCCAGCGAAAAGCCCAGTGACAATGGCTAGCAGCCAGAGTATCACCTTCAAAACACCCCAGCCTACTCCAGGGTATTTCGTAATCATAAAAGAAAAACAATTTCCAACAACAATCACATTAGCCTCAGTTTGGCTGTGAGATATAGGGTCCTCCGCAAACATTAAAAAGTTAAGGAAGGTCACAAGGTAAGCGATTATAATGCGGGACCACGGATGCTGGAAATAGTAACGGAAGTCTTTATCCATGCTTGGGAGCTTGGATGGGAGGGCTTTCTGTCAAAGAATAAAATGAGAAATAGTTTAGTACATACATGAATATGGCATCTAAGTAGAAAATCTTTTTCTAGCCAGCAAAACTCAATCTATTTCAGAAAAAGACTTTTTCCAATTACTTTATATTATCCTTTTGTGACTGTGTTACTAATACTATAAAGTTTCATTTTTCACCTTCTTATGTCTGAAGCAGCAAGGGGGGGGGTCACTGACTCTTTCTTTAATTGTTCTAAATGATACATTAGTTGATACTGCTGAGCAGAATCCCCAAGTTTCATTAAAAGCAGCTGTTAGAATGGATACAATAGTTGCTAATATTCCAGAGCTACTGCCGAGAAATGTATCAACTAACGTGGCAACTACACGTAGCAAATTGTAACACCATAGATAGTAACACTAATATGTAAACTGTAAAAAAACAAAGGAAGGAATGGAATTGAAAAAAAAAAGTCTTTATTTCTGGTGAACAAATTGAAAACAACTGGACTGAAAAAAAGTGTTTGGAAAGTGAAGAACCCCTTTAACCAAGTTATTGGTGTGTGAGTGCAATGAATCTGTCTGATACATTTTAGAACTGTATTGATTTTCCTGATCATTTGCACAAATCATGTACCTCATCATTTATGAATTGGATGTGTAATAAATTTACATTTCCTGGTTAAGAACAACTGGTGCCCAGTATATTTCAATATTGTTACTGACACAGGACATATTTACAGTTCATCTACATCACCCTTTCAGCCTACACTTCAGCGAGGGCTTGATTGAGAAAGAGGGCGACATGTAACACATTTTACTTATCAGCATCTGTTGCAAGAAGGGATTTCACTTGACCCCCTTTCAGTAGCATCACACACACACACAATCATGCACACAGACAAAAACAAGAAGAACCTGTGCCTCTAACACACATTGAAGCAGAGCCATTTTCTTACACACTCACATGTATTTTCTAACACTCACACACACACACACACACACACACAGCATCATGTGCCTAGGTTGTGCTTCAGTCTGAATGAAAAGAAAGTAACAAGTATGAGGTTGCTGCTGCCAGAGACCTGCAATGTTATCAGGAGAGAGGCAGAGAATCATCAACGTTTGTGATCCTTTAGAGGTTTGATCACGATTATGGAAAGCTTGCTCGTGCCCTGCTGGATCACTTCAGTGTGGGGGTGGGCAAGTGACCCTCTATGTGGATGCCTATGACTGCTAAGCCTGGGAAACCCACAATAGTGCGGAAATGGATCCTACAGTGATGATGCTGGTTGTCTTTCCAGACAAAGGAATTTGTCACGGCTCATGTCATGTGGGATCTCCTTTGCTAAAGAGTGACAGTGAGCTGCACCCACGCTATTCAGCTAACACATTCCATTCGTGCGAAGATCAGTACAATGCCAACACTGACACTCTGTTCTCTGTTATTGTCCCACAACAATAACAGCAGCAGCATGTGCAATGTATCACTTACCAGGCTGATCAAACATTAAGCTCTCCACACATTAACCTTGCAGAGGAGAGCTACCAGGACATTGCTGCAGTTTCCAGTAATAGACATGCAGGCACGGTGCCGACGCCCTCCACTGGTGCTGCCTTCTAGCTGTTTATTCTCTCTTGTCATGGTCTCACTACAGAAAATCAGCTGAGATTTCCCATGTGATATAACAGGGCCTGGGAATAGAAAGCCTTGATAGTTGGATGAGACTGAGCTGCCTATGCACTGGTTAAGGAACACACACACTGCACCTGCCGTCAATCACAGCCTAGAGGACTCTGTTTCCTCCAGTATTCTGTTACACCAGTCTGACTGTTTGGACCATGCCTTATATCAGCCTTCTGCAATTTGCCTCTTTTTAACGCTTTAAACTTTCACATGATCTCTGCTTTCTTTCATTTTAATTACTTTTAAATTTACTTTATTTCAGTATGCTGAAACTTATATTAAATTTTCATTTTCACGATTGTACCCCAATCGTGAAAATGAAAATTTAATATAAGCTTCAGCATACTGAAATAATAAACATTCTAAATACAATCAATTAAAAAAGCATTGACAGTTAGATCCAATATATCTTATAGGGGGCTCCTTTTGCATAGAACATTAGATTTCACTCTATTAAAATCACCATAAATCCAGAAATTTGTGCACAAGTCAGTTGTTTTGTTAGATTTTGTTTGTACTGGAATCATTTATTTAAATGAGCTCTAATACATGCATACATAATGCTAGGAAAGAACTGTCAATGAATATCTGACACCCAACTCCTGCATGAAGACAGAATGAAGAGGAACAGATAATGAGAGAGGAATAGTGAAGAAAAACGTGATTATTTCAGAAATGATGCAGAATGCTTAATTGATTGTATATAGAAACTTTCTTATTTCAGTGCTATGAAGCTTAAATTAAATTTTAATTTTCGCATTAGTTCCCCTTTAAACATGATCATTTAATCCTATACAGGTAAGGAACCTATCCAGAATGCTTGGGACCTGGGGTTTTCCAGATAAGAGGTCTCTCCGTAATTTGGATCTCCATAGATTAAGTCTACTTAAAATAATGTAAACATTAAATAAAGCCAATATGATTGTTTTACTCTAATAAGAATGAATTATTTATTAATTTGAATCATATACAATGTACTTTGTTATTATTACAGAATATTTTTTTAAAAAATTGGAATTATTTTATTAAAATGGAGTCTATGGGAGATTGCCTTTATTTATTTGAGAATTTCTGGATAACAGATTCCATACCTGTACTTTCAAAAACAAATCTGGAAGAGCACAGCAGTGGTTGGACATATTGACTGGCACAACACAACTTAACTTGGCCATACACAATAAGATCCACTCGTTTGGCGAAAAGATTGGGCACAGACGGGTCGTAGGACCACATCAACTGTGATGTTGCAGTCCTCGATCGCAGGAAAAATCAAACCTGCACGATCGATATCTGCCTGATTTTTGGCCTGATATTAATCGTGGAGACCTGTTGGAAGACCCCACACATGGGCAGATAAGCTGTCGAAACAGTCTAAAGGACCAATATCGACAGTTTTAATCTGCCTGTGTTGGCCACTTTTACACAGTGCAGGGATGTAGCATTTATTCAGCTGTATTTTTATTCAGTTGTATACAATAGCTAAAGGGTTTGCTAAGCTTGAATTTTAGGATGACGTAGAGAGTTATATTATGAGACAATTTGCAATTGATTTTTATTTTTATATTTGTGGCTTTTGAGTTATTTAGCTTTATAGTCAGCAGCTCTCCAGTTTGCTATTTCAACAATCTGGTTGCTTGGGTCCAACCATGCACCAATTTGAATACGAGACTAGAATATGAAGAGGAGAGGACCTTAATGAGTATTAATAGTAGTAATTATAAATTTGTAGCATTACAGAGCATTTGTTTTTTAGATGGGGTTAGTGACACTCATTTGAAGAAAAAATAATAAATGAAAGTCAATTGAAAAGTTGCTTAGAATTAGCCATTCTTTAACATACTAAAAGTTAAACATGTACGACCCCTTTAAGGGGCATGCCCTTATGTCAATAAATGAGATAAAATAGCTCACTACCAACCTACCACAGGTTGCATCTGATAAAACCACTATTCCTCTGTATATTCCCTACAGATACTGCCTGTGTGTCCACTTGAGGACCAAAGACCAGGGGAGTCATTTTGAAGAGCATGGGTCACACAGGCATGGCCTGAACTAGGAGTAGGCAGAAGAGGCACATGCCTAGGGCGCAAAGGTAGAATGGTGCCAGGCGTATACCTCTTCTGCCCCCTTCCCTGCCTGCGGCAGCAATTCCTATATCCTGGCCATCTGCATTCTTCTGCAAATGCACACGCATGCATCTTCGGCACCTGCATCCGTCCATGCATGCACACGTTCCCTTGATTGCACATGCGTGTTAGGAGGGGGATGATGTAGGCCGGTTTGCCAAGGGCCATATATTATAATGGTGTTTAAAAATCTAAGGTCAATGAACCACTTAGCTCGTTGTTGCCATGGAAGATCGCTTCTTCCACAGATGACAATCATCTGAAAATACCTTTTAATCAAAAAATCAAAAAGAATGGGGATCACAGAATGTAAAACAATAAATAGTCACATTTCCATTACATTAAATGAGAACTTTTTCTTTTAGTGTAGGGATTGAAATTGTGATCTCTGCCAACATGAGCATGGGTCTAGTGTCTCAGGTAAGCAATTAGAGCTAAACTCTACAAGAGATTTGTCGAATGGTGTCGGATCTACAAAACGCATCCTACAAGTCTGATGCTGTTGCATGGGTCAAAATATAATCGGGTTGATGCAAAAATCTGATGCGTTAACTACGCAGCACAACTGTCGGATGGTTACGTAGCATGCTGTATCTTCAGACAAAGAGATTAAATCTGATGACATCTGTCCAACTTTTTTTTCCATTAAAATACATTGACTATCGGATATAGACGCATGAACAAACGACACCATCCAACTTTATCTGATCCAACTTTACATTCTAGCTATAGGGGGATCAGATTTTGTACAATGCATGGCAAGCTCAGATAAAATCTGACTCTCAAGTGTAGTTTTACCCTTATATTTTCTGGGAGTGCCCAACAAATTGACACCTGTGTGATTAAACATTTCTTTCTCCTTTAGGCGTTACATTAATGCAATATAATGTAATTTATTTTGCTTTCTGTAGATCTGGAAGACTCAAACAATTCTTAAGCTGGCCATAGATGTTGAGATTTTTAAAAGATCCAATGCTCATCGTGAGACCACGATTTTCTCGGAACGATCGTACGAATTGACCATCAACTAAAAAGACCAGGAAAACAAAGGGGAGCTGCCTGCTTGGCCCTGCAAACATTGATAAGATTGCACCGGGACAGACAAAGATTTTTTGACCTGGCCGATCAATTTCCTGACAGATGTTGGCCGACAAATCGTAAGATGTACGATCGTTTGAATCCCACTAACCGCACGATAATTTCGAAGGATTGGTCGTACTTCTTCGGCAAGAAGAATAGTTGCGTCTATGCGGAGCTTTAGATTCTGCTGTACCAGATCCCTGTGATTGCTTTACATTGGGAGGGTTTCTGGTAAAAGTGCATTTTACTTGCTCACAGGCCCCTAAGGATGGACCCTAGGAACCTGTGTGATTGTTCCTGGACCTAATTGCTCCAAGATTGCTTCCAAACTGTAGTCACATAACAACTGCAACTTAAACACGTTAACATCTCATTCACACACACAAAATCTTTTTTTTACATGTTGTCCTTACCCTAAGAACTTGTGGATGAATTTGCACACATTAAGATGCTGAAAAGTGTAAGATTTTAGTATTAATTCTGATCTGCTGACTTTAAGGGGCAGATTTATCAAGGGTCGAATTTCTAAGTAGAAAATACTTCGAAATTCGACCATCAAATTGGATTACTTCGACTTCGAATGTCAAAGTTTTTTTTTTATCGAATTTGGCCTAATTCGGTCGAACGATTTCATCGATCGAACAATTTTTCTTCGACTTCTAAAAACGTAGCCAAATCTTGGCTATAGGTTCTAGAAGGTCCCCGTAGGCTAACATTGCAATTCGGCAGGTTTAAAGTGGCGAAGTGTCGAAGTCAGACTAATTTTTCAAGAGACAGTACTTCGATTTTCAAAGCCAAACTTTTTACTTCGAAGCAGTCACATTTGGCCTATTCGATGGTTGAAGTACAAAAAAAATAGTTTGAAATTCGAAGTTTTTAACTTCGAAAATTCACTTTGACCCTTAGTAAATCTAACCCCAAGAAAACTTTGCAATTTTTGATTCACCAGAATGTGTATGTGTATATGTATGTGGAAATGCATTTTTGGGGGCTTCTGGGAGGGCACTGGCCCCAGGGGGCACAAATCTGGGGAAATTCTCTTCAGTCCTTTATCATGTCCACCATAAGCCTACATATTTTCTATAACAATTGCCAATGTTTCCATCAAATTGTTGTGAGAGTGGGCTCTTGCATGGCAGGTACTCTAAGGGAATCTAGGAAACACACTCTAATTGAAAAGACAGCCATGACAATTCATATGTCCTTTTTTCATTTACATAGTAAGTTAGGTTGAAAAAAGACATGTGTCCATCAAGTTCAACCTTTTGACTTTTTTTTTTTTTAACCTGCCTAACTGCCAGTTGATCCAGAGGAAGGCAAAAAAAAACATTTGAAGTCTCTCCAATTTGCCTCTGAGGAGGCACCAGCCTGGGGTATCAGTTAAGCAATTATCATCACTGTGGATGACGTTGTCCACTGAGAAGTACTTTGTAAAAAAAAAATATTCTCCTAATCTAAAAATGCTAGCAAAGGCTGCAGCTGGAGTTTGTATTTACAGATAGCTTCTGAGAGGGCTAATGATTTGTTTAGTGTTTGTACCAACAATGAAGTACAATGATGCATACCTCACAACTGTCCCGTTTTTAGAGGGACAGTCCCTCTTTTGACAGCTCAACCCGCAGTCCCTCATTTGTACTGGAAAGTCACGTTTTTCTCTGCACTGAACAGCCACAAAAAGAAACAAAGTTTCTAACTTAATTGGCTTTTGGCAGAGAGCCCAGAACAGCCACAGCTGCAGATAAGATACTTTTGTAACAATTTTGAGATAAGCAAATAAGTATTTGTAACAATATAAGATAACAGGTCTCTTGGGGAAACTGATTTACAGCTTAAAGGACAATTCACCTTCATTAGCAAAACTGTAATAACTGGAAAAATAAACAACACAGAAATGTGTTCATAACCTGCCAAATGTTGTAAAATGAACATTCTTATTATTTTCAAAACGTTGGGAGGTATGCTAGTTAAAACATAACATTTTGTCTTGTCTAGGG